>CM053622.1:199695069-199720658 GCA_028646595.1 Phalanger gymnotis | reverse complement strand
GGCTTGTTGAAAATTTAACCTTTAGTGATCTGAAACCAACTTTTTAAGGTGCAGTGGTATATAGCTATAGTTCTTGCTACTGGGGAAGGGTGAGGTGTGTGGATTTAATTTGGAAGTTCTAAGCACCCATGGGCTAAGTCGATTGGATGTCTGTACGGTTTTGCACCAATATGGTACAACCTTGGGATCAGGGGGTGATAAAGCTGCCTAAGAAGAGCAAAATGGTCCAGATCAGAAACGCAACAGGTCAAAGCTCTCATGCCAATCAATAGTATAATTGGACCCCTGAGTGGTCACTGTACTTCCAGTCTGAGCTAGATAGGGAGACCCAGTCTCCAAAGAAAGTTAAATTAAAAGGAGTCATTTTATGAAGTAACCCACATATCTCTTCTTGGTCATGGCGCTGTCAAATATTTTTTATCAACAATTGGAAAAAAAGGTATAGATGGTGTATTTATCAAATTTGTGGAGGACCCAAAACTGAGAAAAATGGCTTACCCACTGGATGGATTTTAAAAAATATTCACTGAGTAGATCATCATACTGAATCAAATCAGATTATTGAGATAAATGTATTGTCTTATATTTGTTAAAAAAATTAACTTCACATATGCAATATGGGTGAGGCATGACTGTGTAACATTTCTTCTAAAAAACACCAAAGGGTATTAGGGGACTGCCATCTCAATGTGAGTAAAGGTGTGATATAGCTGTCAAGAATGTCACTATAAACTTCAACACCTATCTCAGAACTTACCTGAGTGCCATATTTTAGAAAGGATATTGACAAAGCTGGGGAGAATCCTGGACAAGGGAGTAAAGTGTAAGAAGACTGGAAAAGTAGGAAGGGGGTAGGTTATGAAAGGCTTTAAATGCCAAACAGAGGACTTCATATTTGATCATGGAGTTAATAGGGAGCCACTGGAGCGATTTTGACCTACACTTTAGGAAAATGACTTCAGCAACTGAATGGATGATGGATGGATAGACTTGATGCAGAAAGAGACCAATTAGAAAGCTGTTGCAGTAGTCCAGGTGAGAAGTGATAAGAGAAGAAACTAGGGTAATACTTATGTGAGTGAAGAGAAGGGTATGTGAGGAGGGATGTTGTGAAAGTTGACTTGTCAACAGATTGGATATGCAGGATGAATGTATGTGAAGGGTTCTTGTTGGCCAGAAAACTGGTGGAACTAGGGAGGCAGAAATTAACCCTCCCACTTTCTACCACCAGGCACTGTTCTGAGCAAAGAAGTTAGGGTGTCAACCTGGGGCAGTTTCGGTTGATTGTGCCCCAGGCAGGTTAATTTGGGACCCAGCTCTCTTTGGAGCAAAACCAAAGAAGACCATAAAGGCAGTTTTGAAGATTTTCACAAGGAGTTCCTGAGACCCCAGGGAACTTCCTTGCTGACTGCTTTTTATCTTTCTTGCCAATATCTTTTAGTTGCCTTGGGAACTGTTCAAGGGTTAGTAGCATAGGAATTTTTTTTAAATAAAAGATTTGTTTAAGCTCCGAGTGATCCATTGTGCCAAAAGTGGAACCAAAGCAGGGACAAGAGTCAAAGATGATTCTGAGGTTGAGAGCTTGGGTGACTGGAAGGATGGTGATACCCTCAACAATAATAGGGAAGCTCAAGAAACGTTAGAGTTTGGGAGGAAAGATAATGAATTCTGTTTTGCACACAATGAGTTGGAGACACTTACAGGATGTTCACAGTTTGACATGTCCAAGTGTGAACTGTGTGGGTCTATATAGCTCAGAGGAGAGACTAGTGCTCAATATACAGGCATACTCGTTTTATTGTACTTTGCTTTATCGTGCTTTGCAGATATTTGCGTTTTTTACAAATTGAAGGTTTGTGGCAACCCTGCGTTGAGCAAGTCTATTAGTGCCATTTTTCCAACAGCACATGCTCACATACGTCTATATGTCAGACTTTGGAAATTCTCACAATATTTCAAACTTTTTCATGACTATTATTTCTGTTATGGCGATTTGTGATCTATGATCTTTGATGTTACTATCATAATTGGTTTGGGGGTGCCACAAACGGTACCCATATAAGACAGTGAACTTAATTGATAGATGACGTATGTTCTGACTGCTCCACCTGCCACAGTCCCTGTGTCTCTCCTCTCCTCAGGCCTCCCTATTCCCTGAGACACAGCAATATTGAATTTAGGCCAATTAAAAACCCTACAATGGCCTCTAAATGTTCAAGTGAAAGGAATAGTCAATTGATGCAGCAAGCTTCAGTGTCATCTAATTGTAAGAAATTGCTACAGCCACCCCAGCTTCCAGCAACCACCACCCTGATCAGTCAGCAGCCATCAACATCAAGGCAAGGCCCACCATCAGCAGAAAGATTATGACTTGCTCAAGGCTCAGATGATGGTTAACATTTTTTAGCAACAAAGTATTTTTAAATTAAGGTATGTACATTTTTTAAAGACATAATATTATTGCACACTCAATAGACTACAGTACAGTGTAAACATAACTTTTATATACACTGAGAAATCAAAAAATTCATGTGGCTTGCTTTATTGATATGCACTTTATTATGATGGTCTGGAACCAAACCCACAATATCTCCAAGGTATGCCCATATAGATTTGGCAATCAGCTGCATAGATGACTGAATCTTTGGGAAAGGATGAGATCACCAAATAAGATAGAATAAGGAAAAAAGAGAAGGAGACCCAGGGCAGAGGTACTGTGGGACACCCCCAGTTAGTAGGATGACGGATGAAGAGCTAACAAAGGAGACTAAGAAGTGGTCAGACAAGTAGGAGTCTCCTCTCTCTTTCTAGTACCCTGCTTAAAGCTTCCTACTTCTTATCTGTCTCAAGAATTCATGGCCATTCTCCTACCAGGCAGACATTCTGGAAACACTCTCATGTGTGCAGAGGCCATACCTGGTGAACATCATACCCTACTTTGCTCTACACAGTCTTGTGGTAGATACTGTTTCCTTCAAGAACATGAGACCTCTACATAAGCCAAAAAAAAACAACAGCTAGAATTATCCAAATGTGAAAGAGGCTGCCTAGGGAGTTTGTGGGTTTTGATTAGCTAGAGGTCTTCATGCAAAGGGTATATGATGTCTTATTGAGTATGATGTAGATGAAATTCTTGTGCCGGTATGGAGAGGAAAGATCAGATGACCTCTCAGGTTATTTCCATCTCAGATGCGGTAATTAGTTTTTTTTTATAATCTAACAGAAAAGAACATTTCTTTCGTTAGTCACTTGCTCTACACAAAGAGAAACATCTTGTGTTAAAAATTTTTATTTTTGCCACCTAATTATTATTCCTAAGGATAAGGTATGTTGATGGATTATTTTGGTTAGATAAACAATGATAGCTATTTAAACACTGACCAGACGGTAGTTGGGATTGTAATTCCATGATTTGCTTTTATCCTTTTTTTCGCTTAATGATTTGTGTGTGTGTGTGTGTGTGTGTGTGTGTGTGTGTGTGTCTGCCTGTCTGTCTGTCTCTTTCTCTCTGTCTCTGTCAAATGTCCACACAGAATTTCCCAATACCAATAAACTCACAGTTCTAAGAGATACACATATACATACATACATGTATATCTGGAGAAAGAGAGGCAGAGGTGGGAGAGAGCGGAGTGGGAGGCAGAGAGAGAGAGAGACAGAGAGACAGAGACAGAGATAAACAGAAATAAAGACAGATACAGAAAGACAGAGACAGAGAAATGGAGAGAGAAAAAGACAGTGTGAGAGAGAGACAGAGACACAGAGAGAGAGAGACAGACAGACAGAGACACACACATACAGAGAGAGAGAGAGAGAGAGAGAGAGAGAGAGAATGGAAAGAGAACTGACTTTTAAGCTGTCTTTGATGCACGCTGACTGTGTGATCCTGGGCAAGTCACTTAACTTCTCAATGGCAGCTCTCTAAAACTATAAGTTTTAGAAAAAGTGTCACCCTGCCATTGCTAGAGAGAGTTTTCTTATTTGGAAATTCCTTATGCCAACAAATCACTGATCCAATCCTTATCCCTATGTGTATATGTGTGTGCATACTCATATATCTAATAGACAAGCACGTATATTAACGTATGTATATATATATACCTACTTATATGTCTGTAGCTAAATATGCATATGTCCCCATCCTTTAAGCACAGAAATACTGTCGCATATCAAGAGTCAATGAGTGTGTGTATGCACAACTACTTTTTCATATCAACTATATGCAGCTATTCGTAATACCTGGAAGAAGAACAAAAATGAGAGGTATTTCTCGTTGATCAGTTAAAATACCTGGGAAGATCATATGATTTTTTAATACTTTTCCAGGATCATTAACTAATAAGAAACCAAGAGATGGCAGCTCGGGCCCTTGGCCAGTTGTATCAAGGGATTTCCAAAGTGCCTACCAAGAAAAGTGCTTATAATTTTGCCTCCAACAAACTTAGGTTTTACTCAATTAAGTTATTATGTTTTGTGGGTTTTAGGCTATATTTATGCAATATAGTTAATTTATGTGTCCTCTTCTGGCAGTAAAATATTAATTCACGCCATTAAAATATATTCCACTTAGTATCATAACTTCAAAGAGTAACGGCTAGGTCTATTTAGGGCTCTTTTCACAAATGCAAACCAGTACGCATTTACCAATAAATTATATACTTAGGTGGAACCCAAGGGAAAATCGTAAGGTACAACAGTACTTATCCTTTATGTTTTATCTGTGGACATTTTTGAGAAATTAAAATGCATATGTTAATTTGATATAAATCTACATGAATTACATAGCTATATAATTAGCACCTAGAGGTTCTTTGACCAATTTCCTCCCCCTACTTCAGCTCCAGAGTCAATTCTACAGCAGTCTTTGGGAGGAGAAAGCTTTCTAATTAGGTACTCTCTCTTAACTAAATAATCGAGCAAATCAGTTGATTGTAACAGCCTCTGGGAGAGAAAAGAGAAAAATGGTAATGTCTTCATTTGGGGAATAATATGATCATGGTGGAAAAAAAAACTCGAGATGGGAACTGGTACAAAGTTGAGAGAGAGAATTGAAAAAGACACCTTCAGTTCAATATCCTTTGGGGGGAATTCTGTAATGAGCTCTCACTGGAACCTAGGCAGGGATTTTGGTGTCTGTGTTTACTTAATGGTAATCTCAAAGGGTTCATTCTAGTTCACATGCCCTGCTTCATTTAGACCTCTGGGGAGCCATGAAAGAAAAATAGACCAGGCTGGAATTTTATTCCAAAATAATAAATCTCTGCCCTTATGTGTCCATAGAGTCTATTCACTCGACATTGCCATTGGGACTGAAGAACGGCTCCAAGATAGGCCAAGCCACCATCTGAAAGGATCTTTTCAGCAGTTTCCAGCTTCCCCTACGGATCACATTTAGATTCTACATCTGACCCAGCCCCACATGGGAATTTCAAGGGCTTGTGTGGTCAGCTACAGGTTCAATTATTCCCACATGCTATTTATCATTTAACTATTTTAGAACTAAAATTCAGGATGTTGAAAGCTCTCTGGGTTTTCCAAAAGAATTTCTTGGATGATTTAATCAATCATAATGTTCTGCCCTCTATATTTGTGGACTAATTGAGTAGTTCATTTGAGAGAAATAACCAAGTTCAGAGGATATGGCTAATCCAGTCTTCAAAGAACAGAAAAAAAAGAGTAACGCACAGAATTAGGAGATAAATGAATAGTAAATGATGCCAGCCATTCTTCCCATAAACTGGGTCATAGCTTTTCTTTCCTCTTTGGCTTTCTTCATATTTAGGATGAGGAGACAAACCAGAAGAAGAAAATGAGCCAGAAGAATGAAAATAGATTTTAAAAGCCATGGTGGTATTTGAAAGAGGAGCAATATGGAAAGTAGGCATGGTAGGCTGATGTGGCAGAGCTTACAAATACAGTATGTGTCTCAAGACAGATGTTCTATTAACAAAAGTTTTTATTTCTCTGCTAACTCAGAAAAGGAGTCAAAGCTGCTTCTAAAGGGAAAGGAATTCTTCTTTCCCACTCATAATGCTTGCATCCCAGCTATTAGGCACATCAGCAAAACACCCTCTCTAAGAAGCCAACTATCCAGGTCTGTGTTCCATGATCGGTACAATCAAAAGGATATGAAGCATCCAGTGGGAATATTGAGAATTTTCTACTCTGATACATCTGAAAAAGATGGCTCCATCTTTGATGCCTCTCCATCTTTGTGGATTCTTGAGATCAAGTTTGATCAGTCAGCTTTATTTACTTATATTTCTAAAATATATATTATAGAAACAATGCTAGTAATAGCTAGCACTGAACTCAAATTTTTAAAAAATGAATGTTATAAATTATCTTTGCATATAGTTGGAAAAATAAAATAATATTAAAAATAATGTCCAGTATATATGTGTATATATACATACATATGTATATATATATATACATATGTGTGTATGTATATGTGTAAAGATATAGATGTAGATGTAGATATAGATATAGATATAGATTGATATAGATATAGGTACAGATATAGATATAGACATAGACATAGATATAGTACTGTAAGGTTTGCAAAACACTTTACACACATTGCCATTATAGTCTCACACCAACCCTGTGAGATAGGTGCTATTATATCCCCATGTTACTAATGAAACCAAGGGTTGGAAGGGGTTAAGTGACTTCTTCAGGGGTCACATACTTAATAAAAGCCAGATTCAGAATTTGAATTGAGTTCTTTTTGATTCAAAGTTCAACTTCTATCCACTGAACCAACAACAAGAGTAAAATAAATGAAAATAATAATAGCTAGCATTTATATAACATCTACTGTATTCCAGGCATTGTGCTAAGCACTTTATAATTATTATATCATTTGATTCTCGGAACAAGCCTGGGAGGTGATATTATTATTATCCCTATTTTACAGATGAGAAAACTGATACAAACAGAGGTTAAGTGACTTGCCCATGATCACACAGCTAGTAAGTGTCTGAGACCAGATTTGAACTCAGGCCTTTGTGACTCCAAGCCAAGAGCTCTTAGCCACTGCATCACCTTGCTGGCAGAAAAGCCCTTTCTCTGTCTGTAAGGTCAATGGGGAAATAAGATCTTCCCCACCCATCAACAGGCCTCATGTGGAGCCCATTAAGAGAAGCTTGCTTGCTTGTAGGAAGACTTACACCCCTTTTGTTAATTTCTAATTAGGCACTGAGCATAAAGAGTATATATTCTGAGAGAGGAGCTTTTGCTTTGGGGGCTCGCTTATGTAATTCCCTGGTTGGGACTCTGAGTGGCCATATGTTCAGAGCTCCCCAACTCATCAGAGGTAAAGGCTCTCTCAATCCAGTGGTGGATGTAAAGCTTTGATTCAGGCAGTAGAGCCCTGTCTGTTGGTCTTTATTTCTCTTTGTATTTTTTCTATGTAATTAAAGAAGATCATTGACCCTTTTTAAGTTGCTTAAAGCAGATCTAAGAATTTGCACTAGCAGCTGTCCTGGGTATGCCAGTGTGGTTGCCATTATATTGCCTATAAAAGAAGTCTATGTTTCCCCCATCCTCAGAAAACCATCATTTGATCCATCCATCTCTGGTAGCTTTCATCCCACATCTATTCTCCCTTTTCTGGCTTTGAGGACGTCATTGACTATTTCCTCTATTTCCTTTCCTTTTAGCCCCTTCTTAATTCCAAAGATTGGTTTCTGCCCTTATCCTTCAACTGAAGCTGTTCTCTCAATGATGTCTTAATTGCAAAATCTAATGGTCTTTTTTCAATCACCATCTTTCTTGTTCTCTCTGTAGACTTTGACATTGTCAATCACCCTAGTCTCCTTGATATTCTTTTCCTTCTAGGTTTTTGAGAGTGTCCTAGCAGCGTGTTGGTTAATGATTTAAAAACTGTCTCCTTGAAAAATATGTATAACGTACTTTTAAGTTTAATTTGTATTATTAACATTTTATCCATCATTTTCTTATATTTAGACAATCTACAAAACAGTTAATTAAGCACCCTCATTTGTAGTATTTGCTCATTTCTGAGGTATAAACGCTCATCATGAAAATGTAGTGATTGGCTCCCACAAGCTGATAGATGACTCCAGTACAACCATGAGCTGCTCTCTCCTGGTTCTCTTCCTACCTGTCTGACCACTCCTCCTTAATCTCCTATGCTAGATCTTTATTTAGATCTCACCCATTAATATGTATACTCCAAAGCTTTCTCCTGGGCCCTCTTCTCTTCTCCTTCTATAATATTTCACTTGAAGATCTCATCAGCTCCCATGGATTAAACTATCATTTCTATGCAGATGATTGATTCTCAGATTTATTTGTCCAGCCCTAGCCTTTCTTTTAACCTCTAATCTCATGTCTCCAACTGCTGATTAGACATCTTGAGCTAGATATCTAGTAGATATCTTAAATTCAATATATCCGAAATTGAACTCATTACCTTTCCTCCCAAACAATCCCCTCTTCCTAAATTCTCTATTACTGTGGAGGGCACTATCATCCTCCCACTCCCCTAGCTTCAACCCATGTGTCATCCCTAACTCTTCTCTCTTTCTCACCTCCCATATCCAATTAGTGGCCAAGTCCTGGCAAATTTACCTTCCTAACATCATTCAAATATATTCCATCTCCTTTGACACTGCCATTACATGGTACAAGACCTTATCACCTCACACCTGGACAATTGTTATAGTCCTCAAATGACTGGTTTCCTAACCTCAAGTCTCTCCCCATTCCACTCCATTTTCGACTCATCAATCCAATGACACCAGCTTCCTTGCATTCCATTTCCCCACTCTGGCCATTTTCATTAGCTGTGCTGCACATCTGGAACTTTTTCCCACCTTATCTTCACCTTTTTTGGTTTCCTTTAATTCTCAGCCAAAGTACCACCTTCTGTTAGGAGTCTTTCCCAATCTCCTCTTATGCTAGTGCCTTCTCTCTTTTGATTATCTCCAATTTAATTTGTATCTATCTTGTTTTCCTGTTGTCTCTCACTTTAGCAAGAGTTGTCTGCTGCTTGAGACTTGGGATTGTCTTTTGCTTAGCACAGTGTCTGGCACATAATTGTTGTCCTTGTTCTCAAAGATAACCAAAATGACATCACGATGCTAGAGTCAAGTTACAGGGTAGCTAACTGTGGCTGATCAGACCAATATGAGCTTGGAATGCTCTACCACAGGTCAGGCACAAATGTTCCATGTGAACACTTGAGGTGGATTCTCTAAATTTGCACATCTCATGTTTCTTTTGAGCTACTTCAATTCTGCTTTGCTCATAGAGTGCAGGATCTTCTCTTCTATGTGCTGGCACATAGTAGGTGCTGAAGAAATACTCTTTGATTGGATGACATACCTTGAATTTTGAATTCAGGTTCAGATGAGGAATGAATATCTTCCACTGAGCTTTGAAACCCTGAAGAATCTAGGAAACCTATCCTGGAGCAAAACCCAGGTCTAAACCCCACATTGTTGCCATATTTATTTGTAGCTTTATATCATGGCAAGGTCAACTATGGTCTCAAAAGATGCTTAAGATTTTTCCAAATGGAAATAAAAGTTCATCAAGTGCTGGTAACTTTGAAAGCTTTTCTTTTTTAGTGAATATTATATCACTGGTCTGCTTCATCGACGATGCCATCTTCATCGTCTTTTAGTGACTGTTTGCTCCTCTAACCCCTAGCTGCTTCCATCATGCTAACTGTTCACCCAAGGAAAGTCATAACAATCTTCACCCTCCTCCACTCATAATCTTGGGTGATGGAATGCAGTCAGATGCTTTAAGGGAAACCATCCAGACTCTTGCCACTGAAAATTTAG
The DNA here is from genome assembly GCA_028646595.1 of Phalanger gymnotis. NCBI lineage: Eukaryota > Metazoa > Chordata > Mammalia > Diprotodontia > Phalangeridae > Phalanger > Phalanger gymnotis. The sequence goes on along the minus strand of CM053622.1, from coordinate 199,710,837 downwards.
GCTGAAGTTGACTGTGTTGTGACTGCTTCATGACAATCCTTATTTTTGTCACCTTGCCTCAAAAAGTCCTACTACAATGACTCATTGCCGTGTGAGCTTAGGTAACCCTATCTGGACTAAAGAATAACACAATTTTTAGACCCCATTGACAAATATCAACTTATGTTAATAACAGTCCCACACTGGGCCAAAGGTCTGGGGATGTCCTCTCCCATTGAGGGGCCTCAACTCTGGGGTCACATGCATGGACCTAGGTTCAGCCCTGGAGAATGAGCTCTGATGAGAGTGTCAAATTATTTTTCTTATTATCTCGAGGTTTTTGCACTGACCTCTGCTCCAACGGTTTGGTTTTCCTAGATCTTTGAGGTTCATAGTACTAACTCTTCAGGACCCTCTTTGGCATCCAATGAAAGTGTTGGTTAATTCAGGGCATATAGTTCTGGATGATCGTGTTTGATCCAGCTCTGCCAAACTGCATTGGAGAGTATCATGGTCCATACTGCACTGGTCAGCACCATGGTTTGCACTGGGCTGATTATCTGGCCTGCTACCAGTCCCTTGGGCTTTCAATGGATTTTGGTGACACACTTGACTGAGCACTGGGCCTGGAGTTGGAAAGACCCAAATTTAAATCCAGCCTAAGACATTTATTAGCTGTATGACCCTGGGAAAAACCACTTAGCTTCTATTTGAACTTTTCTCAAACTTAAAATGGGTATAAAATAATTTACTTCACAAGATTGTGACATGATATTTGCAAAAAGAAAAACAAGAGAAAAGAGAAACTTGGCACAGTCCTGACACATCATAGGCACTATATAGCTATTGTCTATATCTATGTCTACTATAGATGATATAGATATAGATATCCATGCTTATTCCTCCCTTTTTCTTAGTCCTTATTTTTAGCACAGTGCCTGGCACATAGTAGGAACTTAATAAATACTTGTTCTCCCCTACCTCCTCAATCTACCTCCAAATACTCCACCTGGAGATTTCTCCACTCTAAGTCTTTCTCTTTCCACTTTCTAAGTCTTTCTCAGGAGAGCACTTGTCTCTTGCTGCCTCTGACCACAGAGGCTTGCCTACTATATGTGTCCTATCTCTGGTCATGTTGGGAAGCATTGGAGCTGGTTTCATTGGGATAAGAAGGGCTTTAGCTATTGCTCCTGGGCATGACTGACTTTTTGGTGGAAGGCATCACTCTATATTCTATGGTGGAAGATATCACTCACTGTAGCGTCTCAGTGGATTACTTGATCGTCACTCAGTCTGTTGTGAATTTCAGAATTTTGCTGGAGTTGTTATGTGTGGTCTGGATGACCTATCTCCCATTCAGGTGGACATCTTGTCAGGAAGCTGCTGCCTCTAGCTTTTAAAGGATAAAATGATAATTTCTTTAAAAACAGTGTTTGCTCCTTAATTTGTTTCTTTCTAAGCCTGGATTTTCTTGCATTTGGATTGGCTTAAATTGATGTTCTTGTGCTAAATTTAGTAATATCACATTTACATAGCACTATTTATGGTTCACAAACTAAAGACCTCATTAACCAGTTGAGTTGGTATGCTGGATCTAGAATCAGGATGATCTGAGCTCAAATCTAGCCTCAGACACTTATTAGCTGTGTGACACTAGGCAAATCATTTAACTGCCATTTGCCTTAGTTTCCTTACCTATAAATAGAGATAATGTAGCATTCACTTGCCCTTCAAGGTCCAACTCAAATTTCACCTCTCCCAAGACATTTTCCATTTGGAAACAATCATTTCTTCCTCATACCTCAAAGAATACTTTAAGCCTCCTATTCATTTACCTTATCCTATCTGATATTATAAGAATTTGCCCATGTGTCTTATCTTCTCTGTGAAATTGTAAACTACAAGAGAATGGGGATCATGTCTTACTGTTTTTATATCTCTACTGAAACATAACATTGTGCAGTTTATATAGTAATTAATTTTAAAATAATTTAAAATATTTTATTTTCTCCATTTATAAGTAAAAACAATTGTTAACATTTGTTTTTTTAAATTTTAAGTTTGAAATTCTCTCTCCCTTCCTCACTTCCTACCTAATTTAAAAGGCAAGCAATTTGAAATAAGATATACATATGCAGTCATGCAAAACACATTTCCATATTAGTCATGTTGTAAAAGAAAACACCACCTCCCCCCAAAAAAACAACCAAGAAAAATAAAGTAAAAAATATGCTTCGATCTGCATTCAGATTCCATCAGTTCTTTCTGGAGGTTGATAGCATTGTTAATTATGAGTCCTTCAGAATTATCTTAGCTCATTGTATTGCTGAGAATAGCTAAGTCATTCACAGTTGATCACAATATTGCTGTTACTGCATACAATGTTGTCCTGGTTCTGCTTACTTCACTTTGCATCAGCACCTATGCAAGTCTTTCCAGGTTTTCCTGAGAGCATACTGTTCATCTTTTCTTATGGCACAATAATAATCCATCACAATCATATATCACAACTTATTCAGCCATTCTCCAGTTGATGGACACCCTCTCAAATCTTTGCTACCATGAAAAGAGTTGCAATAAACATTTCTACACATATAGATCCTTTTCATTTTTTAAAAATTTCTTTGGGATATATACCTTGTAGTAGTATTGTTGAGTCAAAGGGTATCCACAGTTTTATGACACTTTAGGTATAGTTCCAACTTGCTCTCCAGAATGGTAGGATCAGTTCACAACACCAACAGTGCATTAGTGTCCCAATTTTCCCACATCTTCTCCAACATTTGTCATTTTCCTTTTCTGTTATATTAAATAATCTGATAGGAGTGAGGTGGCACCTCAGAGTAGTTTTCATTAGCATTCCCTAATCAATAGTAGTTTAGAGCATTTTTTCATATAAATAGCTTTGATTTCTTTGTGTGAAAATTGCCAGTTATATCTTTTGACCATTTATCAATTGAAGAATAACTTGTATTCTTATAAATTTGACTCAATTTTCTATATATTTGAAAAATGAAGCCTTTATCAGAGAGATTTGCTGTAAAATTTCCTGCCTCTTCTCCCTGAGTTTTCTGCTTTCCTGATAATCTTGGCTGCATTGGTTTTGTTTCTGCAAGCTCTTTTTGATTTAATGTAATCAGAATGATCCATTTTACATTCCATAATGTTCTCTATCTCTTGTTTGATCATTCCATTCTCCCCTAATTTGCTTATTATATAACCCTTTATCATGTATCCATTTTGACCTTATCTTGGTATTCATTGTGAGATGTTGGTCTATACCTTGTTTCTGCCAGACTACTTTCTAGTCTTCCTAGTAATTTTTGTTAGATGTGATTTCTTGTCCCAAAAGCTTGGATCTTTCTGGCAAAGTGGATAGAATGCCAGTCCTGGAGTCAAATCTGGCCTCAGACACCTCCTAGCTGGGCAAGTCAAATTACCTTGTTTACCTTGGTTTCTTCATCTGCAAAAATGAGCTGGAGATGGAAATGGCAAACCACTCCACTATCTTTTCCAAGAAAACCCCAAGTGGTGTTACAAACAATTGACAGGGCTAAAATGACTCAACAACAACAAACGAATGATTCTACTATAGCAACAAAAAAGATTATTGTGGTCATTTACTACTGTTTATTGTGTACCTTATCTATTCCACTGATGGACCACTTTAATTCTTAGACAGTACCAGATTGTTTTGATGATTATTGTTTTATATTACAGCTTAAAATTTGGTACAGCTAAGCCACCTTCCTTTGCATTTTTTTTTATTCTTTAGCTTTTGTTCTTCCAGATGAATTTTGTTGTTATTTTTTCTAGCTCTACAAAATAATTTTTGATAGTTTGATTGTTATGGCACTGAATAAGTAAATTAATTTAGATGGAATTGTCATTTTTACTGTATTTGCTCAATCTAACCATGAGCAATTAATAGTTTTTCAGTTGTTTAGATCTGACCTTATGTGTTTGAAAAGTGCTTAGCAATTGGGTTAATATGGTTCTTGGGTTTGTCTTAGGAAATAGACTCCCAAGTATTTTATATTGTCTAGAGTTATTTTAAATGGAATTTCTCTTTCTGTCTTTGGGCTTTGTTGGCAACATGGAAATGCTGATGATTTATGTTGGTTTTTTTTTTATATTCTATAACTTTGCTAAAGTTGTTAACTATTTCAACTAGTTTTTTAGTTGATTCTCAATGATTCCCTAAGTATACCATCACATCACATGAAAAAAAGTGATAGTTTTGTTTTCTCATTGCCTGTTCTAATTCCTTCAATTTTTTCTTCTTCTCTTACTGCTGAAGCTAGTATTTCAAGTACAATATTGAATAATCGTGGTGATAATAGGCATTTTTGCTTTACTCCTGATCTTATTGGGAAAGCTTCTAGCTTATCCTCATTACAGATAATATTTGCTGATACTTTTAGATAGATACTAATTACAATTTTAAGGAAAGTTTCATTTATTCCTGTGCTTCCTAGCATTTTTAATAGGAGTGAGTCTTGTATTTTATCAAAAGCTTTCTCTGCATCTATTGAAATAATGATATGGTTTCTGTTGGTTTTGTTATTGAAATGGTTGATTATTCTGATAGTTTTCCTAATGTTGAACCAGCCTTGCATTTCTGGTATAAATCTTACCGGGTCATAGTATATGATCCTTGTGATATATTGATGTAAAAATCCTTGCTAGTATTTTATTTAAAATAGTATTTCATTTAAGTATTTAATAGTATTTTTTTAGTATTTTATTTAAAAATTTTGCCTCTATTCATTAGGGAAATTGGTCTATAGTTTTCTTTCTCTGTTTTTGATCTTCCTGGTTTGAGTATCAGCATCATGTTTGTTTCATAAAAGAAACTTGGAAGGACTCCTCCTTTGCCAATTTTTCCAAATAGTTTATACAGTATTAGAACTAATTGTTCTTTAAATGTTTGGTAGAATTCACCTGTGAATCCATCTGGTCCTGGGAATATTTTTTCCTAGGGAATTCATTGATGGCTTATTCAATTTCTTTTTCTAAGACAGGGTTATTTAAGTATTCTATTTCTTCTTTTGTTAATCTGGGAAATTTATATTTTTTGTAACCACTCATCCATTTCACTTGGATTGTTAGATTTATTGGCATGTTATTGGGCAAACCAGCTCCTTATAATTACTTTAATTTCATTTTAATTCATGGTGAATTCACCCTTTTCATTTTTGATGCTGGTAATTTCACTTTCTTTTTTTTTTTAAATCAGACTAACCAGTGGTTTATCTATTTTATTGTTTCTTTTTTCCCCATAAAACCAGCTCATAGTTTTATTTATTAGTTTAATGGTTTTCTTACTTTCAATTTTATTAATCTCTCCTTTGATTTTCAGGATTTCCAATTTGGTATTTAATCGAGGATTTTCAATTTGTTCTTTTTCTCATTTTTTAAGTTGCATGCCCAATTCATTTATCTGTTCTATCTCCGTTTTACTGATATTAACATTTAGAGATATAAATTTTCCCCTAAGTACTGCTCTGGCTGCAAAGCATAAATGTTGGTGTGTTGTCTCATTGTCATTTTCTTTTATGAAATTATTGATTTTTTCTATGATTTATTCTTTGATCCACTCATTCTTCAAGATTACATTATTTAGTTACAATTGGCTTTTAATCTAAGTTTCCATAGCCCTTTATTAAATATAACTTTTTGCATTATGATCTGAAAGGACACATTTAACATTTCTGGTTTTCTGCATTTGGTTATGAGGTTTTAATACATGGTCAGTTTTTGTGTATTTGCCTTGTACTACTGAGAAAGGGTATATTCCTTTCTATTCCCATTCAGTATTCTCCTGAAGTCTATCATATTTACTTTTTAAAAAATTGTATTCATCTCCTTATTTGTTTCTTATTTAATTGGTTTAAGCATATTAAATGAATTCATTTGAACTGTGACCACTTATGAACATATAGTGAAATAGCAAAATGAAAGATCCTCTCTCTATAGATTTCTGGCGATAAATCTTAAATTCAAAATGTCTTATGAGAATTTTTCAACATCTAATTGAGTTTTTCTATAGAGAAAAAAAAAGACTTTTAAAATATGTTTTTGCATCTCACCCTAAGACTCCCTTTGTTAATTACGTTTAATTCCTTATTATTGGTATGGCAAGACAGCTAGGTGGCACAATGGATAGAGTGGGAGGGCCTGGAGTCAGAAAGACTTATCATCCTGAGTTCAAATCTGGCCTCAGATACTTACTAGCTGTGTGACCCTGGGTAAATCACTGAATCCTATTTGCCTCAGTTTTCTCATCTGTAAAATGAGCTGGAGAAGGAAATAGCAAACCACTCTGGCATCTCTGCCAAGGAAACCCCAAATGGGGTCACAAAGAGTCAAACATGCCTGAAAAATGACTGAACAACAACATTGTCATAGCAATGGTATCTAAGCTCATTTCCCCTATAACATCGCATATATGTGTAATTGGTGGTGCTTGCATGTAATCTCCTCAGCACTGCCTTTCTGTATTCTCTAAAAATCTACTTAGGACTTAAGTTAAACTTACCCTTGTCTCAGACCCACCTAGTGTGTTCTGTTATTTAGAAACAGTCATTAAAAATCATCTAAACTTCAGATTATGGCCAACACAAAAACAAATTATTTAAAATACCAAGCCTTCTGATATAAAGAAAATGCATCAATGCAAAGCACTTCTAATAAACCACCTCATCTCCTCCCAAATGTCAACAGGTAGGAAGTTAAATGTCTAGGAATGTTCCTGTCAGGAAAGTAAAAAATGTTGAGACAACTTGCCCATTGTCTCAGGAACATTCATCCTTGGGATCTAGAAGCCATTGCTGGCTTGACAAAAGTACATTGACTTTTCTGGACTAAAGACTTGACCAAAGTATGTAAGGGAGAAGAGAACATGGAGTATCTAAGCCAGTCATCAAAAGGAGCAATGAAATGACTTGGTGCTACATTAGTATCACTCCACCAGTATCCAATATCCAACCTTAGCTGGAGAGGAGGAGGAAGTCCCCAAAGCCTTCAGCAGGATCTGTCATGCTTCACTGTTTTTCTTCCCTGTTTCCTCCTTCTCTGTCTTTCTCCCAGAAGGCTTTTCAAAACCTTGGATAAAGCTATTTCAAAACCTGTGTTTATCCAGCCAGAATCTATAGTGGGGCCATTTCATCAACTGTCATTAGACTCATATTATCAAGGAGAAATAGAGAGATTAACAATTACCAAGTATTTGATCACTGTAACGGATAATTTGGAAAATTTGAGCCTCATCTTTTTTTTTTCATTTCATTTCAGTTGTTCAATTGACTTTGCCTATGGAGACATAGGTTTTGTTGTCTACACACTGAAACCTCTAATCTATTCAATTCTTGACAAAGAATCATTCAATTCATTGGAGGAATAAAAGGACAAACAAGGTTTGGTTTGTTTGTTTTTTTTAACATGAAAGACGGAACAAATAATTCCTTGGTTGACTTCCCCACTCCCTTTTCATATGGTTGTTTTCTTGTCATATAGACATTCCTAAAGGCTCAGTTTTCTATCATGGTGAATTCCATCACTTTGGGAAGTAGTAATTTGATTCTTTTAACTGGCTGATTAAATTAAAAAGAGAACCAGGGAAAATAAATTTAGGAGTGCTTTTTCCACAGTCTAAACTTTAGAAATAGGAGGACAACCTCAAGGTTTAGTTGACACAGCTCTTGTAAGGAGGTCTTTGACAACTGTCTGTAATTAACTTTTGTTGAATTAGCAGAACCAGATCCCAGGCTTCCATTATAGGTCTTGGAGCCAGTGCTACCTCTCACTAGCATCCCCAGAGCTTTCTTCATATTTCTTTCCACCCTCTCTGGCCCAGAAGTCCACAGGCTCTTCCCATCTCCCTTTTATCCAAATTTGTTCTTAGGAAAGTTTGTGCTACACTCATTCATGCCAAGGTGTCCCCTCTCCATGTCTTGTTTCTTTGCTTGATATTTTTTTGCATTAAAAAGAGACTTAAACACAAGGATTGATTTGGATAAGAGAAAATTAAGAGAAGGGAATGTCAACAGCCTCCTTCCTCTCCCCACTTTCCCTCCTCCCTCCCTCCCACAAAAATAGAACCTATTGTACCTACTCTAAAGTTAAGCCCTGTTAGGATCATAGATCTTTTAAGATGTCTTTGCTATTTCAATACAATCAGGCTGATTTAGTGGAAAGACCTCTGGACTAAGACAGGAAAGGCCTGGGGTCAAGTTGTGGTTTCCTGATTCTTCCACGAACTTTGTGACCTTTGGCAAGTCTCTTGATGTCATCCTTGTACAATGAATTGATGAACTAGATCAGAAATTCTTAACTTTTCCTGTATCATGGATATCCCCTTCCACTACCCCATAATAACATCTTTAATGCATAAAATAAAATATATGATTACAAAGGAAACCATTGATACTGAATTACAGTTATACTAATATTTTTTTAAAGTTCCCTACCACAGGTTAAGAATCCCTGGACTTGAAGATCCCTAATATCCTAATATCTCTTTCAGCTCCAACAACCTAAGGATGAAGTTTAGAGCTGAAATGGGCATTACATCTACATAGAAAGAAGAAAGTCCCAGCACTGGGGACTCATTGTCTTTCTTTAAAGAGACTAAGATGTCATTAGTATTGCCCTTCTGGCACTGTCAATTTCCCACAGTTATCCCTTCTAGAATTGAGAATATGAGATTGTCCCACTGTGGCCACAGTGACCTTTCTCTTCCTCCAAGTTCCCACCCCTTGAAAAGCCTTGGGCTACTGCCCACCAACACTGTATTTATGTACAACAATGCCTTGCAAAGGGTCTCTGCCAAGGAATCTTTAAGTGGATGAAGCACATTTTCTAAATGGAAATTAACTGGTAAAAATGCCCATTGCTAGCCTCTTAACATGACATCTGTAATTTCCCAAACCAAAACTTGTCATCCTATCATAATAGGATTTTGCTCAAATGTATTAACATATGGATGGTCTTGGTTTTTCTGTGTGGATTCAAGTAAACATTATTATATTAACTGCTGATTCTACAAAATAGGGCCTTTTATACCACTTTACTTCAACTTGAGACCAAGAAAAAAAGAGGAAGACTCCAGTGAGGCTATCTCTGCCAAATTTACAGACATCTTTTAAAATTAGAAGTAACTTGTAGCAGAACACAGCATGATTTGAAATATTTTTGTAGCAAGAAACAAAAGAATTTAAAACACATTTCTTGTTTTAAGAAAACCTCTCCCTGGAGTATTGGTAACTCATATGTGTGAATAGGAAACAGAACAATATGTAAGCCAAGAATGGACCTCTCATTTCCAAAGGCAAATGAATTACAGAAAACAAATGCAGTGATTTAACAGTGAAAAGTAAACCTTATTTTAATAAATGCATTTCATTTTCATGGTCCCTGAGGTGCTTGTTTCTGAGCGTGTGGTATTTGCCTCAGCTGCTTTCCTTCAACTGCAGTAACATAGCCTAAGCTCCCTGCCATAAGGACATCTCGACATATCTGATAAGCATCAACCTTTCTTTCTTGTTTTTGGTGAATTGAACTCTTGGCTCAGGAGTGAGTTGGGGAAGGAGGAAGAAAACCCATTTAAAAGATCAAGACTAAAATTTTTGTTCTTAGTTTTAAATGATGAGGAATGCCAATTGCCCAGATTATGACATGCAGTTGGTTGGTCAACCCAGTAAGCAAATGAATCAGAACATGTATCTTGGAGAGTTATCGTCTACAGAAAATGAGGTAAGCCCAGAAGAGGGTAAACTGCATTGCATTTGAGAAATCTTGCAACATTTTCAAGCCTCCTAAGCTGCTCCCAGAAACAAAATCCTCTTTGAAAAATCATTCATAACCACCCAGAGGTGCTATATGGTAGAAAGTCATTGAACAGTACAATCTTCAAAGAATCAAAACTGTGGATGACTGCCAGGGCAGTGGAAAGATGCATGGTTAGGTGTAAGTAGGCTGCAGTGTATGCAATACACCCTCATGTGCAAAAAGTGGCATAAGGGATTGACATCCAAGAAATATGTGATTAGAAAAGGAAGCGGGCTGGTCATAGGGGATAACAAATGGATTGGCCCGGCATGGCACTGATAGCAATAAAATGTTGAAAGAAATAGAGGAAGGCCTCCATAGATCATCTACACAGTATTTAAGAAAGGTCATGAATTGAACATAAAGGATGAGAAGGCATGTATAGGCTGTAATCTATGGCAATGAAGGCAATCTCATATCCATGAAATTCATGGGTCCACTGACACACTAAATTTTAGGTTCTGAAAGAGAGTAGAAGCAAACAAAAGTATGGAACTAACCATGACCAAGTCTTAAGGACCATATCCTATAGAAAAAGAATTTTTTTAGTGGACAGGATAACGAAAATGGACAATGATGACAAGGTTGAAATATTCCACTTTTATTTTGCTTCTATTTTCTCTTTCATGAAGTATGGTCTTTGGAGTGAAAAGGATAAAATAAGAATTTTAACAGAGAATTTAAGTTGAATCTAAGTTAGGAAATAGAGATCACACAACTGCTGTTAATGAGCTCAGGTTGCCAGGTAAATCCAAATGGATTCCAATCTAGGGTAATAAAGGAACTAGCAGCTATGAGAGCTAAACTGCTCTCAACGATCTCTGAAAGGTCTTAGAGAGTGGGCAAGGTGCCCTTGGGAAAGGAGCACATGTTTTCATTTTATAGAAAGAGAAGAGAATGGACACTTCAAACTATAGGCCAGTAAACCCAAATTTCTGGCAAGATTCTAGAGTAGTCATTAATAACTTGATGTTAGCTTCAAGGTAGGTCTCTAGTACAGTGCTTCAAGGATCTGTTCTTGGCCTGTTATTTAATAATGATTTGGATGAGGCAATAGAAGGCACGTTTCTTAGACTTGCCGATGACAGAAAGCTATAATGCAAGAGCTAATATGTTAGATGACAGAAGGAGGAACAAAAAAAAATCTCAAGAGGTGAAAATAATGGCCCAAATTTGATAAGGTGAAATTAAATATGTAAAAATATAAAGTCCTAGACTTGAGTTCAAACAATCAACTTCTTAATTACAGGATGGGAAAGAGGTGGCTAGTTCCTATGAAAAAAACTCTACTACAGACCCAATCTGAGTCAATAGTGTAGCATGACAGCCAAACAAAAAAATCAAGGCTATGTTTGGGTGTATTGAAATGAATCCTGTCCTGAATATACATATACATATATATATATATATATATATATAGTGTGTGCATGTGTATGTATATGTATGTGTATGTATAATATATATGCTTATTAGCTATATATAATATCTTGCTATATAATGTATTAGCAATATATTAATTATATAGCTGAATTACATGTGTGATACATATAATATATGTATATGTGTAATATGTATTGTTTGTATATGTCTTCTTTAAATTAAAAAATGTACACACGCCTACAAATTAAAGAGGGCAGTGAATTATAAGGAGATACAGACAGGAAGTATAAGCTATTCATTCTACTGGATTCTGTCCAATCTTCATGGGAGGGAAAGATTAAATTGACTGACAATTCATTGGCCACCATGTCATGAGCATTTTTGGCCACAGAGAAGAACATCTATTAAGGCACAGAATGATTATTAACTACATCACGAGAGCTACATCAATGAAATCAAGGGTCTTTTTAAGTATTAAATTGCCTCTAGGTTATTGGTTATTTTAAATAATGATAGCCAACATTTCTATAGCCCTTACAATGTGCCAGGCACTGTGCTAAGCACTCTACAATTATCATCTCATGTGATCCTCACAACAACCTTGGGAGGTAGGTGCTATTATTATATCATTTTACAGATGAGGAAATGGAGGCAGACAAAGCCAAGTGATTTGCCCAGGGTTACACAGCTGATAATTGTCTGAGACAGGATTTGAACTCGGGTTTCCTGACTCTAGCTTTCAGGGCATCTAGGTGGTACAGTAGATAAAAACAGAGTCTGGAGTCAGAAAAACTCATCTTCATTGGTTCAAGTCTGGCCTCAGATACCTCTCAGCTATATGACCTTGGGCAAGTCACTTAACCCTGTTTGCCTCAGTTTCCTCATCTGTAAAATGAGCTGAAGAAGGAAATGGCAAACCACTCCAGTGTCTTTGCCAAGAAAGCCCCAAATGGGGTCAGGGAGAGTTGGAGATGACTAATAAATGACTGAACAATTTCCTGACTCTAAGTCTAACCCTTTATCCACCAGGCTACCGAGCTGCCAAAACTGAGAGCCATCACAAAGGAGAAATCCACCTGAGATTTGAGGTTAATTAGCATTGCAGACCACCAGGATTGTTCTCTGGGATACCTAAAGTTTTTGGATTTCCCTGTTTTCCCCCTAGCTATTGAAATAGGGGCAATAAGCTACGAGCATTATCTATTCATTCAACCAAGCATTTCTTGAGGGCCTTCCATGCGTTTAAACCAGTGCTAGGGACTGAGGAGGATATAGAGAGAGACAAGGCCACCCTCCCCCTGGGAGAGCTTACGCTCCTATTGCTGAAACAAAATAGACATAGGGCAACTGGTGAACAAGGCTAAGGGAGCAGATGAGCTAGTATAGGGCACTATGGCAGGATACCTAACTGCTGGAGAAATTCAAATGGAGGGAAATGTCCTTAGAGTGCTGGGATTGCCTGGAACGGATTCATGGAATAGCTGGGACTTTACCAGGGCCTTGAGGAAAATATAAAATTGGGATGCAGAAAGGGGGGGAAGAAGAACTGCATGAGCAAAGGGACAAAGGAGGGAACATGGTATACAAGAGGAAGAAAAAGATTTGGAAAAGCCAGATGAGAGGTTCCAGGTAGGGGATGACTGTGAGATAGAAGGTCACTGGTGACTTTAGATTACTTTATGACTTAAGGTTGCTTTCATTTTGTGGTTTTTGCAGTAATAACATCTAGCATTTATATAGAGCTTTGAGCACTTTATGAATATTATTTCACATCTTCACAGCAACCCTAAGAAGTGAGTGCTGTTATTATCTTCATTTTACAGGTAAGGAAACTGAGGCAGGTAGATGTGAAGTGCCCAGGGTCACACAGTTTAATAAGTATTGGAGGCAGAATTTGAACTCAGGTCTTCCAGATTGCAAGCCCCAGACTCTATCCATTGTGCCACCCAACTGCCTCTGGAGCACTATGTTGAAAAGAAAGCTGTTGACTCATTCTGTGACCTCATGTAAGTTTTTTTTAGGCTCCTTATGCCTCAGTTTAGGGTTTGGAATTGTTGTTAGGGTCCCTTTCAAATAAAAACATAGATGTCTACAAACTAAAAAGGGGAATGAATTGTGAGGATATAGAGGTGAAAGTATAGGCTTCTCGTTCTGAGTTGGATTCAGTCTGATCTTGGTGGGAGGGAAAGATTATTTCACTCGCAATCAATTCATCAGAGAAACTGGGTGTACTTCCAGCCATTAAAACAGTTCAATAGAAACTGCTCAGATTGAAAATATTCCAGGTTTATTACTTGGTGCTGCAAATGGAAGTCAGACAAGTTGTAGAGAAAAAATAGAAGAAACCAAGGTGTCAGATCTGAAGGAGGCAAGCATAGCCAGATATCAGAGTCTAAGCCCTACTAGCCTCCATGTGATGCTGAGAGGAAATGGTGAAATTGAGTGGGAAAAGATGAAAGGGAAAGCCAGAACCCAGAGGCAGGCTGGATTCATATCAAAGGAAAAGCAGAGATCTGCCCCTGCGGATGTGAGTCTCCTGGCAACAAGGTGGAATGATTCTTGGGCTCCTTTTGATGGGGCAGGTTGGCCACACCCATCTCAACACCATACTCATCTGCACAGCTGGAAGAACCAGTGGCTCTTCCAGGCAGATCGTCAGTGGGTTCTGAAAGGAAAAAGAGAAATCGGGTGAAAGTGGGGTATTGAATCAAGGGATAGTCTTCTCGACAAATTGGAAACTTATACATGTTCAGATGTAGATGGAAGAAAAGCCAGTGCAAAAAGAGGTTCAAGCTATTAGGAAGGGCAACACATGTGAGAGAAAGATCTATGAGATGGTGAGAAAGGATGGGGTCCAAAGCACCGGCAGAGAGGTTAGATTTTAAAAGGGGGATCTATCTATCTATCATCTATCTATCTATCTATCTATCTATCTATCTATCTATCTATCTATCTATCTATCATCTATCTATCTATCTATCATCTATCTATCTATCTATCTATCATCTATCTATCTATCTATCTATCATCTATCTATCTATCTATCTATCATCTATCTATCTATCATCTATCTATCTATCTATCTATCTATCATCTATCTATCTATCTATCTATCTATCTATCTATCTATCTATCTATCTATCTATCTATCTATCTATCTATCTATCTCATGATCGGAGACTCCAGAATACACAGGAAAGTAGAGATAAGGATATGTTAAGGTGAATGAGAATGTTCTTGTTTGAGTCAGTAAGGGTCACTAACTCACATAAAGTCACTTGTTATAAACAAAGGGTTGAACGGAAGGCTTGGAGGATCTGAAGAAAAAGGAAGTTTGGAATAGTGAGGTTTTTGTTTAGTTGATTTTGTTTGTTTTGTTTTGTTTTTTTACCCCCCTCCAAAAAAGCTATAGGGGATGAACTCTAGCGATCGAATGGCCAGGATTTTGCTGAAGAGAACAAGAACAAAAACAGGGTATCTCAAAAGTCTTAGGGCAGTTCTAAAACTGCCCTAAGACTTTTGGGACACCTTGTATAAACACACACACATATATATATATATATATATATATATATATATATATACATACAGACAGACACATGCATTATTAGGTGCAGCTTCTTGTTTTTTCTAGCAATGTTCCAGCTGCTGAGATAGCAAGCTAAATGGAAGAAAAAGTGAAGATTCCTTGGACGGAGGTTGCTGGTTGCTAAATGCATAAGCACCTAGAAGCAAGCTTCAGTCGGATTCAAATTAAGACCAGAATAAGCTATTTAGGTCATTTAACTCTGTGCTTCACTGCTTCTGTTTGTAAAAATTTGCCAAACTTATGACTTTCTCCAATGTAAAGACAGAGATAGGGAATGGACCTGTGAGTTCTTTGACATAGGGAAGTCCTGGACAATTACCAATTCAGGTAATTTCTTCTCTGCAATTTATAGTGTTATATAGAGAGTTTGTTGTTGTGATTCATGACCCCATATGGGGTTTTTCTTGGCAAAGACAGCTGGGGTGGTTTGCCATTTCCTTCTCCAGCTCATTTTACAAATGAGGAAACTGAGGCAAACGGAGTTAAGTGACTTACCCAGGGTCACACAGCTAGTTAGTGTCTGAGGCCAGATTTGAACTCAGGAAGAAAATAAGTCTTCCTGACCCCTGGCCAGGAACTTTATCCACTGTGCCACCTACCTGTACCCTGGAGGCAATGAGAGCTTAAGTTACTAACCATGGTGGACTCATAAAGTGAACAAACATTTTTAAGTGCTTACTATGTACCAGGCACTACATTAAACTCTGGGAATACATATACAAGCAAAAAGAAAGAGTTCCTGCCTTCAAGGAGCTTATATTCTGTTAGGGGAGGACCACTCATTAAAAGAAATCTGAAAAGGATGTGCGAGGGTGAGGAGAAAGGAGAGAAAGTACCTGAGTGGAGGGCATGGTGGAGAAAATAGTACAGAAAGTCAGAATTGGAACCCAGAGAGGAATGAGCTCCCCTTCCTTCTTTCTTTCCTTCCTTCCTTCCTTCCTTCCTTCCTTCCTTCCTTCCTTCCTTCCTTCCTTCCTTCCTTCCTTCCT
>CM053622.1:199678996-199694569 GCA_028646595.1 Phalanger gymnotis | reverse complement strand
CCAGTTTCATCACCTGTAAAATTGGTGAATGGGGCTAGATGATGTCAGAAGGTCCTTTCCAGCTCGGAAATTCTGGGATTTTTCCAATGCGTTTTGACCTGCACATGATCCCATGGTATTGGGCCCCATGGATGGAGTTATGTTAAGGCTCTTGTGTGTAATCCTCTGGCATGTATTATGCTTTCCAGAATACTGAGCATCTGAACCACAACTTGCAGAGCTTACACTATATTACTCCTCTTCCAACTCTGCATCTTGGTTTAATTCTCCTTAACTGAAAGTCCGATTTTTGGAGCTGGGAACAGATAGAACAAATTGTCCTGTTCTAGCCAAGTTCCCAGGAAATGAGATCATAAGAACTCTGATCTTGTGAGATGTTTTAAATCAATTTTATACATTAATACAACTCATAACTAGCATAGGAAAAAAATCTTCACCATGGATTCCAGAGCAACAAGCTGATTACCACATCCTTTCCTCTTAAGGCTCTGCTTATTTCAACAAATTGTTAATCCTTAGAGACCCTCACCCTTGTTGCTTATACGATACAATTCAACAGGAGGAAATAAGAAGGATGATTTCTTTAAGGAGAAAAATACCTATCGTGATAACTACTTCCTCACTGCTAGCTTAAGGCTTTAAGCTTAGCTTAAATCAGAATTTTATATTTTCTAGCATTTCACCTTCACAGAGCTAATGAAACAAGTAGTTCCAACTTGCAATTGGGTATCCCAGTAGGGTACCAGGAAAATGTGAACCCTATTCTAATACAGAATTTAGACTCCCAGAGAGAGCCACTTTATTCTCCTCCTCAGGTATGTGTTTCCTGGGATCCTAGGGGTGTATTAAGTGTCCACTGACAGATGGATTTTCCCATTATGTACTCCTCTCTATTTGGGAGGGTAAGGCACAGCTGTACTAAGCTCTTTGTGTAAAGGGTTTGCTAAATGGAGTCATCTTCTTTCATCCACTCTTCAGCAGAGAGCTCCAACCAGGAAACAACAGGATTTAGTGCCCATTAAGAACTAAGTGCTTCCATTTTAATCCCTATCTCTTTTAGGGCACAGACTTTTTACTGGCCTTCACAGCTGGTAAAATTCCCTCATGACCTCTCACCTCTATCATTTTCTACTTGGTTTCCACTAGTCTTGCTTTCCAAAACAGGTCTCCATCTTCATCGATTGGGGCAATTTAAGACAATGTGCCACTTGTGAATGAGTGTTTTTCTCAGCATTGAGCATAGTTGTTCTTCCATTTGGATCCTTCGAAAAGTGGAATGAGTACTTCAGGAGACAGTGAGCTTCCCCTCACAGGACATCTTCAAGTGAAAGCTGGGTAAACTCTTCCTAAGGATATCATATAGGAGGGTCCTGGCCAAAGTTGAATTAGAGGTTTCTTCTGAAGCTATGATTCTGTTTCAATTCAGGAGACCGAGTTCTCCAATATGGCTGTAATATAGCATGTTTAGAGGGATGCAGTACAAGATAAAAATGGGGAATTAGAGTTGTGCCAGATTGTGGAGGAACTTGAAGGTCAAACAGAAGAGTCTGAACTTTTCCTGGTGGTCAATAAGAGACCATTAAAATTTTTTGACCACACGAGTATTATGACCAGACCACTGGAGAAGAAAATTATTCTGGCAGTGATATAAAGGATAACACAGAATATGAGAATTGAAAGGAACCTCAATGAGATCCTTCCATTTAATCCAATCCATACACAAAAGGAATCCTTACTATAGCCTTACAATTGCAGAGAGTGCAACTCTAATGGGCTGGCCATATTGTTCCAATGCAAAACATACACTTGCTAGAAATACTATTTTATGGAGAACTCACACAGGTCAAGCATTCACATAGTGGTCAGAAGAAGCAATAGAAGGACGCTCTCAATGTCTCCCTTAAGAATATTGGAATTGATTGTATGATGTGGGAGACAGTGATACAGGACCTCTCAGCATGGTGTGCCCTCATCAGAGGAGGTGCCATGCTATATGAGCAAAGCAGAATTGAAGTAGCTCAAAAGAACCTATAGCAAATGTTCACATGGACTATTTGTGCCTGAACCATGGTAGAATATTCTGAGCTCATATTGGCTTGATCAGCTATAGTTGGACATACTATAACTTGACTCTAGCATAGTGAGGTCATTTTGGTCCTTGCTGGGAAAGAAAGACAACTAACAATTATTATCCATCTGACCTCTGCTTGAAGACATCCAAGGAGGCATGCAAAGAGTCAACTGCTCTTTGAGTCTAGCCATCCAGTCGGTTCTGAATTTACTTAATTCCATTATTTTCTAGTCCATATCTCTTCCTCTACTCCACAAGAATAGCAAGAGATATTTTGTCAAAAGCTTTGCTAAAATCTAAGTAAATCTCATCCATAACATTCACCTTGTCTACTAATGTAATCCAGTCAGAAAAGGAAATGAAGTTAGTTGGGTTTAACCTGTTCTTGATAAAGCAATGCAGGCTCTTTGTAATCACCACTTCCCTTATTAGATCTACATCAGCTATCTCTATAAAGGACTTTTCTAGAACTTTCCCAAGAATCAAAGTCAAGCTTGCTGGCTTCTAGTTTAAAGGCTCTGTTTTCTTCCTTAAAAAAAAATGGGACATTTGCCATTCTCTCATCTTTTGGTATCTATCCCATTTTCCATGGTTTTTCAAATACCACTCATAGTGGCTTGGCAACCACATCTTCTAAGTTCTTCTAGTACCCAGTGTAGTTCATCTGGGTCAGATGACTTAAATTCATCAAGGGAAATAATTGCTCCCTTACTAACTCTTCACTTATGTTGGGTATCAGCTCTCTGTTAGTCATTTTTTTTTTTTGTTCTGTTATTTCTAGTGTAAAGGTCATTGTCTTTAATAAAGAAAATGGAAAATAAGAATTGCATAGTTCTCCTTTCTCTTTGTTTCCAGTTATTATCATCTCATGCACTAAAAGCAAAGATCCTATCCTTTCTTTGATCCTCCCTTTTCTTCTCATATAGCTTAAGAGAATCTCTTTTTAGTTTTGTTAGCTTCTCTTGGCAGCTTCTACTCATTCTGAACTTTAGTATCCCTTCAACTCTTTTTAAAGGATCATGCCACGTGTATATTCATTCTGTTTCTTGTCCTTGCTTCCTTTTTCTGTACATTACTTTTAAAAATCTAGGTTGATTGGTGAGTTTCAAATGTTTCTTCAGAAAATCCCATTCTTCTTCCTCAATTGCTTCCTTTTCTTGATCCTTTCTATCCTTATTCTTGAGCATCTCCCATCTCTCCTAGATGGATTTCCCCAGGAGCATTTTATTTTAGTCCATGGGATCCTCCATTTCTTCCCTCTGAAGACTTTGGAATCTGCTTTCCACAGGTATGAGATGCATGACAAAATATGTCCAGAGTTCCCTCTTCTTTCACAAACACTAGGAGAGAGAGTACTCATCCTTCCCCCACTCCTATCCCCCTGGGTTCCAATAATTTCTACCCTAGCAATCTCTTGCTTGTTAGTGAGGTAATTAGATCTGGAATAAAATTTCCCTTTGCTGGTCCTATCACTTTTTAAAGGATAAAAGTAGGTTGTATTGGAGAAGTAAGAAAGTTAAGATGAAAAGACCCACCAAAAGGCTATTACAGTAGTAAAAAGATGGTAATGAGGGCCTATATTAGGGTGTTAGCAGTTGGAACAGAAGAAGGGTGGTAGGAAATTGAGATGCTGTAGAGGTGAGGAATCCACAAGACCTTGTAACTAATTGTATACAAGTAGTCAGGGGGAGGAAAGAGTCAAACATAACTTTAAAGGTTATAAGCATGAGAAACTAAGTGTTATAGACAGAATTATTGAGGTCCAAAAGAGTAGTTTATAATAGAAAAGGCTGGTCTTGATTTTGGGAATATTAAATTTAAGTTTCCAACACGACATCCAGTTGGAAACATACTGGAGGTCTGACATTCAAAAGAGAAGTCATGAGTAGAGCTACAAGTCTGAGAGACATATGGATAGAAGTGGTAGCTAAAGCCAAAGGAATGAAGAAGATTACTAAGGGAAAGAGACAGAAGAGAGGCAAGGCCAAACTTGTAGGGAGGGCCACTCTACTCATCAATTGATTGAAGACCATGTAACAGGACAAAGAAATATGTGTTGCTCAGGAATAAATAGAATATGATGTGATGTGATGACATCACACATATATCATATTTTCTGCCCGACTTGCCATTTGGGGTCCTGGCTCTATGTCTTTGCCAGGCTATTTCCATGTCTGCAATGCTCTGCCTCCTGGGCCTCTCGGGATCCCTATTCAAAGCTTAGCTTGAGTGCCACCTCTGACATGAGGCCTTTCCTGACCTTCCAGATTGTCAGCCTTCTCCTCTCCTGCCTCCCAAATCTGTCAATTACTTTGTGTTTTGCTTTACATATATTTCCCATTTACTTATCTGTGTACATGTTGTTTCCCCAGTAGACTGTAAATTCCCTGGGGATAGAGATTATTTCATTTTTTTTTCTGTATCCCTAGCACCCAGAACAGTATCAGGCACATGGTAGGAACTTTATATATGCTTGCAAACTGAATTGAAGTTTCCGTATCTGTAATTCCGTATTTTTAATTCTGAAGTTTCTGTCTATTGGAACTTTTCAATTTCACAGAGTCATGTGTAATGAGGAAGAGGAAATCCCCTCATACACACACAGCCCAACCAGCTGAGCTTTCCTAGGTCATTGGTGCCTGTTCCTACCTTTCTGAGCTAATTTCTACTAATCAGAGATTGCTCACATGAGTGTGTCCATGTCTGTGTTTGCTTTATATATACCCAAAGATTAGTTAAGCCTTATAATCAAGAAATGATTCTGAGCTAAGAAGTTTTAAAATTCACAATTTGGTGCCTGTTACATGTCCTTACCTTCTCTTTTTTCTGGTTCTCTGTATTTAGTGTCCATGATTTGGGGGCTTTGCTAATTTAGTGAACACTCCTGCAAAACTATATCCCTTGTAGTGTATGGAATTCCTTCTTCAAATTGGCCATATGCATGCGTCTGTGTCTTTCTATATATCAGAGCCATAGACACTGGACCAAGGGAGACAGGCCTGTCCTTGGGTTTCTGGGAGAAAGGAGGAACTCACACATGAAGGACGGGATTGCTAGTCTATGTCTAACTGTGAATGTCAGTAAGGAGGCAAGGCACAGATCTAATCTGGTCAGATTGCCACTGCTGACCAGAAAGGGGACCCAGATCAGGTTTCTTAGGCTCTATCTGAGTGTGACTGAAGGATAGCCAGGTCTCTACTTTCAGGGGACACAGTGGAAACAATGCCAGGGACAAAAGACAGTACTTTCTTAGATTGTCTTAATTATACGTAGATTTCTGTATGATGTTTCAAAATCTCTACCATTCTTAAGAGTGATGTGTGCGAATGTATGTATATACATATGTATGTATGTGTACACACATATAAAATGTAATGTCTTATGGCTACAGTAAATACCTACATGTGTTCTTTGATTTTTATTTGCCAATTCTGTCATCAACATTACGCTTTCCCTATTTTTCATCGCCGCTTTTTTGCAAGATAGGAAGTAATGCTAATCATGAGAGATTGGGATTATGCTTTAAAAAATGCTACAAGAAGTAACTAGATAAAGAAGAAAAGAAAAAGCAAATAAAGGATATGAAAGTGAGACAGAAATTGAGGTCAAACAAAGGTCTCTAAAACTATCTGGAAAGGGAATGAGCTGCCTTGTGAGGTAGAGAATTCCCCATAAAGGGAAGTATTTAAGCAAAGGCTAGATGGCTGACCATGATGGAGATACCATTCATTGTAAGAGCTTTTGTATTCTGAGGGAATTTAAACTGTATGATCTTTAAGGTATCACAATGACCCCTGTGTTCCCTAAGTCAAGCAAGGTTCCCCTCTCTCTCTTCTCTCCCCCTTACCCAACTGGACCGCATTCTTCTTATAAGCAAAAATCAAAAGGTGCTCATGAGAATCTAGTGATTTAAACGTGCTCTGTTAGATAGAATATGATCCTAGTCTTTTATGACAGCTCACTCTTTGCTGTTGTGTGGGGGTGGAGTGGGGAGAAGATAGGTAGCAACTAGGCCACACCCCATGCTTAAAGATGCTGCTCCATACTTATTCTAAGGGTATAACGTGGTTCCCACGCCAAGTTCCAAATGTTCCATATGAACTGCCCTGGCTCCCCAGCGCTGCAATCTACTCACCCTCTAATATCACACAAACTCACTCTAGATATTAAATGTAACTTCTGCCCCACTCAAATCTCCTGAATCAGTCTCTAAAATTTCCGGTTCATATGTAGTAGCGGCAGCTAGGTGGTACAGTGAATAGAATGCCGGGCCTATAGTCAGGATAGACCTGAGTTCAAATCCAGCCTCAGGTACGTATTAGCAATGTGACCCTGGGCATATCACTTAGCCCTATTTGCCTCAGTTTCTTCATCTGTAAAATGAGCTGAGAAGGAAATGGCTTATCACTCCAGTATCTTTGCCAAGAAAACCCCAAATGGGGTCACAAAGAGTCAGATATGACTGAAATGACTGAACAATAACAACATAAACATGTATTAACTCTAAGGCTATTTTTTTTTGCTACTGCTAAATGCTGCATCCTTCATTCTACTGGAAATTTTAGCATTTGCATTATTTTGCAACTTTGGGCAAAAGTAGAAAACTCGAGAAATTCTTCAGGAAGGGGACATACCTATCTCCCTTTTCCTTTTTCTTAGTCCCTTAGCATTTCCAATATAAGGCCCCTTCCAACTCTTATGTCTTATGACTCAAATACATACTTAAAGATCATAGAATTGTAGAGCTGAAGAGGAACCTCAGAGGTCATGGGATGTAAAGATGGAATGGGACACGAAACATCATCAAAACCAAACCTTCCATTTTTCGAAGTAGGAAATTGATGCCCAAGTTGGTAAAAAGCCTTGCCCAAAATGGAGGCAGACCGGGAACTAGAACAAAGGTCTCCTAACTTCTCATCTAGAGTGTTTCCACTATACAATTTGCTCACCAGCTGCTCTGTTTGGTTTCAACTCTACAAATATCATACCTCCCCAAGGATAAGCCCATCACCAGAAATCTCATCATCATGGAGAACGATCCCGTTGTGATACTCAACAACACCTCTTCAGCAGTTGCCTCTCCCCTCTGATTGGATGGCTGAGGAATTAACTCCTATTAAAGCCTCTCTTTAAAGGCTCAGAATTTTCCAGATAACTTTATTTCCCATCAGCCGCTCTGCTTGGTTTCGACATGAATATCATGCCTCCATGCTGTCTAGTTGAAACCTTTTCAAGTTCCTTTTGTGCATTGTCTTCTCCTATTAGATTATAAAAGGCATATAAAAGGATCGTCTTTTTTTCTTCTTCTCTTTTTCTTATTTGTATCCCCAGTGTGTAGCACAGTGCTGTAAGCGTAAGCAAAAGGGAGTTTTGTTAGTATTTTCTGGAGTTTGGTTTTCCAGGATCCATGGCCATAACACTCTCTTGTCCTCACGTGTTAGATATGAGTTCTGTGGTTCAAAACATCACCATGACGCGTGTAGATTGTAAGGGCCAGATGTCACCGGTTTGGATTGTAAAGATCAAGACCCTGGAGGGGTGGAGTGTAAGTATAAAGCAGGTGGGCTCTGGTCAGTGAGTAGGGGACCTTCAGGGTTGAAATGCACAAGCTAGGATGCTGTATGTGCCTTGATCAGCCCCCATCAAGGCTTGGAGGGAATCTATGTTTGCCTCAACTGGCCCCCATTGAGGCTTGAAGGGATTTAGCAGAATGCACAATTTGTGCCTGTCTTGATTGGCCCCATCAAGATGTAGGGGGAGTTCCCTCCCCCACCACGCCCCACCCCACCCCCGCCCCACCTCGAGGACCCCTGTGAGAAGAGTGATTAGGGAATGCTGTAAGAGTTGGTGCCAATCTCTGTGAGAAAGTTAGACAGAACAAAGTCTGAATTTTTTAATTGTTAACCCCTTTGAAGCTGTCTTTCCTTTACAAAAGCAGACCAAGGAACCTGTGCTAGCAAGCCATCCTGGGTATGCTGGGGTGCTTGTTAATATAAGTGCCAGGCACATAGTAGATGCTAAATGAATGTTTATTGACTATTGACTACCATACTCTGAATGCAAGAATTAAGAGGAAAGCAGATCATGTGTTATGGCTAGCAAATGTACTGGGGAGAAAGGAAAGCAAGGGAGACGTAAGAAGAAAGTCTCAAAATAAAAAGATGTAGAAGAAAAATGAGGTAAGCATGTGGAGTCCTAATACAAAAAAAGACAGTTTAAAAAAAGGCAACTAATAGGAAGTGATGGAAAGACTGAATTAAAGGAAACCTCTTGCTGAAATGATTCACCTTTTTAGAATAAACTTTTTCTGTAGATGTCACCCAATCGTTCAGGCTAGAAATCAGGGTGGAAATTTTTGGCTTCCCTCCTTTCCTCAACCTCCAATATAATTGGTTGCCAAGTTTTGTCAGTTCTGTCTTGGGAAATACCAAAATCAATTCTAGAAACCCAAGAATTCTTCCTCAAGTGGCGACTTCCTTTTGCTGAACCTATCTGTGCTCAGCAAGGCTGGACCTCAGAAACCACAGTCAGTGTGTGGCCGGATGAACATTTCCAGAGTGGGAGAGCATGCTAGAGTTTGCACACTGATGACCTAGCCTTCCACAATCACCGCCCAGCCATGATGGGGCATTGGAATAGCTGCCATTTCTGTTGATTGTCTAATGGCAGATTTCTATATGTTGGAAATATTCTCATGCAAGGTTTCCCAAAAGTCTTTGTGCAGTTTTAAGCTGTGGGATCCAGTCGATTAATAAATATTCATTAAGCATCTGCTATGTGGCAGGCACTGTGCTAAATCCTGGAGATCAAAGAAAAGCAAAAGATAGTCCCTGCTCTTAAGGACCTCATAATCTCATGGAGGAGACAATATACAAACAGCTATGTATAGAAATGCTATATAAATGATATATATAGAAGAATCAAAAGCGAAAAGGCACTAGAATCAAGATAGGCTGGGAAAGGCTTCCTATAGAAGGTGGGATTTGAGCTAAAACTTGAAGAAAGCCATGTAAGCCAGAAGGTGAAAATGAGGAGAGAGAGAGAAACCTAGATATGGAAGACACCCAGTGAAAATGCAGGAGTCGGGAGGTGATGTTGAGAGTTGTTTGTAGAACATCAGGGAGACCTATGTCACTGGATCAAGAGGTGGGGTACAAGGTGGAAGAAGACTGGAAAGGAGGGGAAGAGGGCTAGGTTAGGAAGGATTTTGAATGCCAAGAAGATTTTGTGTTTGATCCTGGAGGTGAATGGAAGTCACTGGAATTTATTGATTAGGGAGATGACATGGTTGTACCTGCACTTTAGGAAAATCATTTTGGTGGCTGAGTAAAGTATGGACCACTAGCTGGCTATTGCAATAGTCCGGGTGTATGAAGATGAGGGGCCTGTATAAGAGTGGTGACAGTGTCAGAAGAGAGAACGGAGCATATTTGAGAGATGGCGCAAAGGGGAAATCAACAGATTTAGGAACAGATTGGATATGGGAGGGGTGAGGAATCCTGAATGACACCTAATTTATAAGCCTGGGGAACTAGAAGGCTGGTGGTACTCTTGACAGTAGTAGAAAAGTCTGGAAGGAGAGAGGGTGTGGGGAGAAATATAATGAGTTTACTTTTCGATATGTTGAATTTAAGATGTCTATAGGACATCTGGTCTGAGATGTCTAATGTGCAGTTGGAAATGCAAAACTGGAGGTCAGCAGAGAGGTTAGGCATGGAAAAGTAGATCTCAGACTCACTGTCCTGTTGCCTACTGCATTAATGATAAAAGTTTTGCTTAAGATACTTTAGTTTGTATTAATTCTCCAGCATTATATCATAATAACTCATCTTCAAGAATAAACCAAAGTTACATTCAACAACAATTAAGTGCATACTACTTACAGAGCCCTTTGCTAAGTATTGGAAGAAATAAGAAGGTAAAGAAGAAGCATTCCCTGTCCTCAGGAAATTGACAGACTAATAGGGTACCTAAGACTTTTAAAGGATAACTTGTAATATAAGCTGAACTAGACGATGCTTCTGAGAATGGTAGATCCAACGCACTTTGAGAGTCTGGAAGAAGGAGATATCTCCTCAGGGTGTCACTTCTTCCATCTTTAATTTTTTTTAATAAGATTTTTTCCCCTTTCTTTTCTTTCTCCTCCTACCCCGCCCTAGTGATGACTGCTATTAGACATAAATATAAATAGATAGATACATGTATGTATGTATGTACATAAATATACATGTAAAATTATTCCATACATGCTTCTATTTGTTAGTTCTTTCTCTGGATGCAGATAGTGTCTTTCTTCATATGTCCTTTATTTTTAATTTTTGTATTTATAATAGTTAAAATGACCTAGTTGCTCAAAGGTATTCTTAAAACAATATTGCTGTTATTGTGTGCAACATTCTCTTGGTTCTGCTCACTTTGCTCTTAAATTATCCTTAGTGCACTTTGTCTGGATCTCTCTTTTGCCTTCATTACCAGCCATGTGACCCCCAACAAATCGTTTAAGCTCTCTGGGCCTTAGTTTCTTTATCTATGAAACAGGGATAATAATACTTTACAAGGTTGCAAACTTTAATACAAAATGTAAATGTGAGTTGGCAGATTTGCCATTTCCTTCTCCAGCTCATTTTACAGATAAGGAAACTGAGGTAAACAGGGTTAAGTGACTTGCCCAAGGTCACACAGCTTGTTAGTGTCTGAGGCCAGATTTGTTCTCAAGCCCTCCTGACTTCCAGGTCCAGCACTCTATCCGCTGCACCACCTAGCTGCCTCTATTATTGTTAGTAGTAATGATAACAACAACCATAATAATGCTCTCATGAACTAAGAAGAGGTATAAGTTAAGAACCAACTCCTTAGTTGCTACCAAAAGTCCTAGAGGTTTTAGAAGATGATATAAGAATAAGGAATAGACCTATGATTTCATTGTTTCATTCCCTCTACCCATGAAGGTCAACCCATGCTCTACAATTTATGATCTTAGGGAGTCTCCTAGAACACTGGGAGATGAAGTGACTTGCCCACAGTCACACAACCAGGATATATCAGAGAAGGGACTTGAATCCAGATCTTCCTGGCTCTAAGACTGGCTCTCTGGGCTAGGCCATGTGACCTCAAGATTCTGTATACTGATGTAAACATAGATGTCAGTTTGAAAGGAGAGGTTTATTCATCTTATTTCCCTACCCCAGTGCACCTGTAATCTCATCAATATGAGTACTCCCTCCACTTGCACTGATGACAACCCTTTTACCCCTTGTAAGATTTTTGTAACTTTCTCTTAAATTCTTGGTAGAGGATCCATCCTATATACTAGAGGCCTTTACCTGGTGGGCAACTAGGTGGTATGGTGGATAGAATGGATGCACACTAGCTGTGTGACCTTGAGCAAATCACTTAACCTCTTTTGGCCTCAGTTTCCTTATCTGTAAGATGAGGAATGTTGAACTTAATGGCCTTCATCATCTCTTCTCCCTCCCTCTCTATGATCTGTCTTTTTTAAATATTTTGTGGATTCCAGTTTAACCCTTAGATCATCTATCAGCCACTTCTTTGTCTGATCTTACACATACACAACGGTGTCTTTCAGGCCACTTTTCACAAGCAAGTCATTGTCGGTAACCTGCTCCAGACCATTTCTACCTGCCATCTATCTTTTTATTTCTTCTTGCGTCACCTGCAATGTTAATTCTGCTCATATCATATTCTCCAAATTTTGCTGCCAAATAGCATCACTGGGAAATAGCAATCACAAAATAGCAATTTCCATTGTAGAGATGGCCTTTGGCTATAGGGAAGTAGTTTGGGATTCGAAAGTGCTACCCATCTTCATACATGTGAGCCAATCAGATATCCTGTTATTTAGATCTGGGCAAAACTCATTGTCCTGTCCATCCAAGATAAATTCACATTGCCAGTTCAATGGTATGTCAAAATCTGGGCAATCATAGGTAATTTTTATCCACATTTCTTTTGTGGATAGGCAGACTGATCTCTTTTGAGTGCCTGAGATGTCGGTGAGGAGGCCCTCCAGTGTTGGGAGGCTAGATGTAATCAGTGCAATGTCATCTGCAAGAGTGAGAAGACAGAAATATTCACTTTGCAGCAGGAAAATTAATTTAAGGAGGTCTCCAGAAGGATAAATCAACTAAATATCAGAAGACAGGCTTAATAAATACCAGTATTGCAATATGCCACTGTGTTCTGTTTGCCCAAATCTTGCTACATATTCTGAGACCTGTCCTGACAGTGCAATCAGATATCTCTCTATGGCTTTCTACCCACAAATCAAGTTTCACTGAAATTTGCAAAAATTTACAGATAAAAAATAATTCACCATTCAGAAGCTTCTATTAGCCAGTTTTCTTTTCAGATGACAACAGAAACCACCCATCGAAGTTAAGCGGTCTCTCAATATCACTTAACATGTACCAAACAATTAGAATGTCAACTTCTTTGGGAAAAGAAGGCAAAATGTCAAGCACTTGAAATGGAGCTCACTTCTTTCAGTAAATGTCAGTCGATAAAAGTTTATTAAGCACCTACTATGTGCCAGCACTGCAGTAGGCGCTGGAGATAACCAAGAAGAGTAAAAGACAATCCCTGCTCTATAGAAGCTCACAATGTAATGGGGGCAACAACATGCACATAACTATGTAAGAACAAGATATATACGGGATAGTTGGAGGTAATCAACAGAGGGAAAGATTAGAATTAAAAAGGATCAGAAAAAGTTGATTAATCTGATTTAGTTCAGATTCTTGCCAGAGCAGGGTACCTAGGCCTGGCAGGTAGGTTAGTGCTGGCTGTGAGGCCCAGGACTGGAGTTAGGAAGGCCTGAGTTCAAATATGGCCTCTAACACTAGCTGTATGACCCTGGGCAAGTCACTTAACCCTGTTTGCTTCAGTTTTTTCACCTGTAAAATGAGCTAGAGAAGGAAATGGCAAACCACTCCAGTATCTTTGCCAAGAAAACCCCAAATGGAGTCATTAAAAGTAGGATATGACTGAAACAACTCAACAACAGCAACAGGCACTTTGTCCTCCCAGGTAGAGCCTTGAAATGCATCATCTCCATCGCCAGTAGAGTAAGGTCTTGAGCTGATGGGTTTGGTGGTCCCATATGCACATGGAATAACCTCTTCAGGATATTAACCTAGCTTCTGACTAGCAATAAAGGTTGCCCATGACACCCGCTAATGTCACCCTGTGGTAATGGCTAGTTTTAGTTCTCAACAGGGATTCAGGAAGGAAGCCAGAAACTTGACATTTCAGAAAGAGGGTAGGAAGGGGCATCAGAGAGAAGGAAGCTCGGCTAGTGGAAAACATCAAGAATATGAATTAAATTTATCACAGGGCCCCTAATGTCTTCCTTAATACCTCAGGATTTCAAAAGATCATAACATTTCCAGCTGGACGAAACCTTAAAGATCACCTAATCCAACACCCTCACATTACAGATGAATAAAACAAGGCCTGTTTGTGATGCCACTACCTAGCACATAGTAGGTGTTTAATATGTGCTTGTTGACTGTCTGGTGTTTTGCCATCATGAGGATAGCAAAGAGCAGCATCTGGTAGTAGGGAAGTGACAGTGAAGGAGACAAAAAATGGAACAACTCTAGGGTAGCATTTTTTGAACACACTCCCAGTGTGGTGAGTGAAATCCCGAAGTGTAGCATAGGATCAGATGCCAATAGTAGAGTAACCCAGAGAGCCCACCTTGATGCAGTCCCTTCTCTGTCTCTCTCTGTCTCTTTCTCTCTGTCTTGCTGTCTCTCTGTGTATATGTGTGTATGTGTATATGTATATATATGTATGTATATGTATATATATATATATATGTTTATATACACACACACACACATATAAAACCTAAAGGAATAAAGGTCCAATTAATAAATCACTCTGCTCTTTATTTTTTTTTCTCCTGCTTATCAAACCTTGGCTCACTTAGAAAGCAGTTGCAACCGGCGCCTTTCCAAGGGAGATGCTTGACTTCCTTCCTGCTAAAGGGGACATAGGAACAAAATGTGTCATATGCCTGTCTCCTGCTCTGGTTCCAGTATCCCAGGATTCCAACTTCTCCCAGCCTCCATAGGTCTAAAAAAAAACACCAAAAACAGCTCAAACATGGATTAACATGGTAAATTCTTTTATCTAGCGGGGGCATATCTAATATTCAAGAAGGGGCAGACAGAAAGACTATAGAGAAGGGAAGCAAGGAGCACTGGCCAGCTGGGTTCACTGGAAATGCCACAGCCAGCACTAACCTCTGACTGCAAGGGCAGGAAATGAGTTTCCTGTTAGATACCAGAAAGGGGTGGTTAATGCAGCAGCTTCTACCATGGCTCACAATAGTTAGGGAAAAGGAAAATATCTCAGAAGATGGGTCTCACTGAGCTAGGTCTATTGGGCATCT
Source organism: Phalanger gymnotis (assembly GCA_028646595.1). Lineage (NCBI taxonomy): Eukaryota > Metazoa > Chordata > Mammalia > Diprotodontia > Phalangeridae > Phalanger > Phalanger gymnotis. The sequence continues at coordinate 199,680,080 of CM053622.1, read as the reverse complement.
CAGTGAGGCTATCCTCACCATGTGTCATAATTAGTTTGAATGAAAGCGCTGGGGGAAATAAGCCTAGATGCCACCATCTACCCCCATGTTTCCAAGATGGAGTACATGCCTGAAAACTGAAGCTACTTCCTCCTCCTTTTCCTTCTCATGTTTTTTTCTCCCCAGCGGCCTCAGTGAACAATCCCACAGGTCATCGCAGGGGGATTCTAGGAAAGCTCCTATAGCTCCCTGGCCACCCTGACACGGACAGATTCTGAGGGAGGGTCACAGTAGTATAATAGTAGGGATTATTTTAATCTCAGGGGCCAACAAGAGCATTGATGGGTGTATTGTTAAGTAAAGCCATATTGTTAAGTATTATTAAGTTTATTGTTCAGTTCAGGCAGAAGGGCCATAAATTTAGAGCTGGAAGAGTCCTAAGTGGTCATTAAGTTCAATCCCCACATTTTACAGATGGGGAAACCAAGGCCTAGAAAGAAAGATAGCTATGATATGACATAATTTTCCTTATAAATTATTAAATATACTTGTAAGCACACATATTTTACCGGGAATTATGAGTGCCCTTATGTAAGGCGTTCCCTTCTACCAATATATATTGGTAATGGCAGCAATTGCTTTTCAGAGAGTTGCCTGAGATTCTGAGAGGATATGACTGGAGTCAAACACCAGTGTGTTTCAAGGTTAGATTGTCCTGACTCAGAGACTAACACCATCTTCAGCCTCTCTATGTTTACATATGTCAAAAATACATGTAGCAATTTTTCCATATAAAAAATTGATTTAAATTCTTCTATTTTTATTGAAAAAATTTCCCAACCTCCTTTTATCCAAGAACTGGTCCATATCTTCAGATTCATTGAGACATAGGTTTCACTGAACCCCAAAGTGTTCCATGGCCAAATTATTCTGGGACAGGCTGACCTCCCACACAGAACACAAATACGGGTTTAGACGGAGTAGAGACATTTTTATTTTACTATAGTATGAATTGATTACTTCTGTACATTTACCCTGGAAGAGCAGAGCATGTCAAGAAACGAAAATATAAAAGGGAAATAGGGGCAACCCATAAGAAATTCTC
>CM053622.1:199623006-199674047 GCA_028646595.1 Phalanger gymnotis | reverse complement strand
CACCAATCCACACCCACACAGGTTTCACACCTGACAGGGCCCTGGGCCTGGGGCTTAGCACTTAACAGCTGAAAGTACTTCCACTCAAAAGAAACAAAAGCCATGCTAATGAGACAATTTTGCTTAACAACACATGAGCAAACCCAAAAGGATTTTTCTTTTGGTTTATCTAAAAAGAAATTGTGTCATAAAATAAGTAGATTTTTTTTCTCTTATTTACAGAATTCTCTCCATTTTTACCAGATCCTTCTAATAAGGAAAACACATGGGAGCCATATGGAAACAAAATGAGAAGAATTTTTTAATAATAACTAACATTTATATAGTGCTTTAAGCCTCACAAAATATATCATATACATTATTTTTGTGCAGAGGTAGAGAGGTGGCACAGTTGATAGATCACTGAGCTGGGAGTAAGGAAGACCTGAGCTCAAATCCAGCCTTAGTCACTTACTAGTTGTGTGACCCTGGGCAAGTCACTTGACCTCTGTCTGCCTCAGTTTCCTCATTTATAAAATGGGGATAATAATAGCCCCTACCTCCAAGGAATTTTTTTTTTGAGGATAAAATGAGACGATATTTGCAAAGTGCCTTATAAATCTGAAAGTACCATTTAATTACCAGTGATGATGAGGGTGGCGATGATGATGAATATGGTCTTAATTGAGCTTCTTAACAACCTTTTGAGATAGGTACTACAAGTGTTATCATCCCCATTTTACAGATGTAAGTCGGAAAGGTTGTGACTTTCCCAAAAGCACAAAGCTAGTATTAGAAATACAACTTGAACCCGGGTTTTACCAATTGGTTGTCTGGTACTTCAACTACTACTTGACAGCATGCATCTACATGAATATATACACGCATATACACATCAAAGTGATGTTTTTGGTAATATGCACATACATCATGTGTATGTATTACATATAACATGATACATCAATATGTTGGTACATATTTTAATATATCAAAATATATATGAATATGTGTATACACACACCGTGTCTCAAAAGTCTTAGTACAATGTTAAGCTTTAATAACTTCAAACTACACCAAGACTTTGGGAACACCGTGCATTATCTACATTATGACTATAAACTAATGATACTGATTTTCACAAGCTACAAATGAAAGTCTATTTCCTTCCTTTACTGTTTCGGTAATTGTAGTGATCACATGGGTATTAAACCTCGATCTGCAGATCCTATTTTTCGGCGGCCGTTAATGTCACATTTAGGTTGTTTAGACAATTAATTATGTCCAACTCTTCATGACCCCATTTGGGGTTTTCTTGGCAAAGATATTGGAGTGGTTTACCATTTCCTTCTCTAGCTTATTTTACAGATGAGGAAACTGAGGCAGACTGGGTTAAGTGACTTGCCCAGGGTCACACAGCTAGTAAGTGTCTGAGGCTGGATTTGAACTCAGGTCTCCCTGACCCCAGGGACATTGCTCTATCCACCGCACCATCTAGCTGCCCTATCACATTTAGGGCACTGGAGGAGAAAAAAAAAACTTGGCCATATCCAAAAGCATTTTTGTTTTAGTCCATCTGAGAAGCTGGTGTCATTAAAGTAAGTTGAATTTTATTATTTTATTTAGGGGGCTTTCCCCATTTTTATCAGTTTCTTCTAGTAGGATAAGCACATGGGAACCATCAGGAAATGCATTTTTTAACCTGGCCTGCTTATATTTTATAATTAAGCACAAAGTATTCCTCACAAATTGTTGCTGTTGTTATTTAGTCGTGTCTGATTCTTCAACATCCCATCCGGGGTTTTCTTGGCAAAGATAACGGAGTGGTTTGCCATTTCCTTTTCCAGCTCATTTTACAGATGAGCAAACTGAGGCAAACAGGATGAAGTGACCTGCTCAGGGTCACACAGCTAATAAGTTTCTGAGGTCAAATTTGAACTCAGGTCTTCCTGAGTCTAGGCTCTATCCACGGTACCTGCTATGCCTTACACATAAGTATTTCTTATCCTTTACTTTCTCACCCCTCTTTGGAATGATAGCTAAGTTTCTCCCTTTTGTTGCTGTTGCTGTTGTTGTTTTGAGGAGTGGGTCTGGAGGGGTAACTTCATTCATCATCCATGTTGGGGCCCCCCAGTGTGGAAACTCCCATCCACAGAAGCAGATAGGCATGTTGGCCTGTATATAAGTTGTACTCTCAGAGAGTTACCTAGAGTGCTCGGAGGTTAAATGGCTTTCTCAGAACCATGTATCAAAGGTTGAAGTTAAATAAAATTCCTTCTTCCTCTGCCTCTCAAATATAGATCATTTATTTTAATGTAACCATACGTTGATGCCTACAAGAATGTAGACAATATGATTGCACACTGGAGCACACATGGGCTTCTCCTCTATAAATGTCTATCCTTAGCTGCCAGCTTTTTGTTCATTATTGATTAGAAAAATGCAAATTAAAACAACCTTGAGATATAATTTTACATCTATCAGATCGGCTAAAATGATTGAAGGGGATGCAATGAATGTTGGAGAGGATGTGCAAAAATTGGGACACGAATCCATTGTTAGTGGAATTGCGAACCGATCTAGTCATTTTGGAGAGCAATCTAGAATTATGCCCAAAGACTTATTAAACTGCCTATAACCTTTGACCTAGCAAAACCTCTCAGTCTATTTCCAAAGATGATTATGGAAAAAGGAAGAGAACCTCTTTGTTCTAAAATATTTACAGCAGCAATCATTGTGGTGGAAATTGCAGAGATACCCATCAGCTGGGGGATGGCAGAGCAAGTTGTGATATATGATCGTGACAGAATACTACTGTACAATAAGAAATAATGATTTCAATGATCTTAGAAAAACATGGAAAGACTTGCATGAAATAATGAAGACCAAAATGAGCAGAACCAAAAGAACATTGTATATAGTAACAGCAATATTGCTTAAAGAACAACTTCCAGTGAATAAGTTATTTTGACTATTATAAATACCCAGATGCTATCGACAGCCAGATAAAAAAACTGACAAATAGAAATATGAATAGAATAATTTTGCACATATGTGTCTATCTTTGTGTACACATATACAACACCACACACACACACACACACATACTTATTTGTGTCTAATGGTAGCCATCTCTACCATTGGTGAGTGGTAGCCAATAAGGAAAGGGTAGGGAAAAAAAGAAATTTATATGATAATTTTGTTATATATTTGAAAGTAATAGCGAATTAGTAGATTTACAGTTTTATGTACAACCATCTTTTTATTGTACTATGTTATGGAAATGCTTGTTTTATTCCATAAATATGTATTAATGTAAAAAAATAAAAGGGAAGAAAATAAATGTCTCTCCTTAGCTGCCAGTTCTTTGTTTATGGCATAAAAATCTTTTCTGATGGAATTACAGCCTTGAATTCCTTGGCTAAGTATGAGATAACTAACGATACCAGGTTGGGTCCTTATTATGTAGAATTCTGTGGCTTGTTTTCATGCTTTGTTAAATTGGACATTATGAAAAGAAGAACCCTATTAGCTTGACCTGAGAAGTCTTAATGAATTGTCTGATATTCCCAGGTCAAGGGTCAAATCACAACTACAAGTACAATCTGAGAAACATCTGAACACTGCTAAAGAACCTATGGGAATAGGTGGATGATCCAAAACAACGCAGTACTGAATTAAAGCACTACATAAATGCTAGTGATTATTATTAATATTAAGGCAGGTAGGTGGCTCAGTGGATAGAACGCTAGGCCTAGAGTTAGAAAGACTTCTCTTCATGAGTTCAAATCTGGCCTCTGGCACTCACTAGCTTTGGCCAAATCGCTTAACTGTTTGACTTAGTTTCTTTATCTGTAAAATGAGCTAGAGAAGGAAACAGCAAACCACTCCATTTATCTTTGCTAAGAAAACCCAAAATAGGGTCTCAAAGAGTAGGACACAACTGAAATGACTGAACAACAGTGACAAGGTCCATGGGTTGTCACAAAGAGTTGAACACAACCGAACAACTGAACTCTTGAAATTATTAATATTCTCTCAATTGAGCTCCATAACAACCTTTTGAAGTAGGTACTATAAGCATTATCATCGTCATTTTACAGATGACTTATTCCCTCTATACAGTTTGTGTTGGTTTAGTAACTCTGATTGAGTGAGTAGAACCTCCCCCAAAGGTATGTGCTGTGGTTTAGCAAAAATCATAAACCACAGGAAAAGAAGTATGAGGAAGAAAGCTATATCAAAAGAATTCCCCCATTCCCCATAAATTCACCCCTATCAGACTGACCACATATCTTGTGATGGAACTCCTTGTGTTCTGTTGATTCAATAAATGAATGGCAAGTGAGAAACATGTGGCTTTTAGAAAGTGAATAGGTGAATAGGTTGAGTAAGATGCTTCATTTCCTTTGGCTTCAATTTCCTAATATATAAAATAAAGGGTTTATAAAAGTTAGTTCTTGCTTTACATAAGTGGACTATTTCACAGACCTCTACATAAAGTGATTTTTATATAGTGCGAATTTGCCCCACCCCATCTACTTCCCTTAGCCTATATAACAAAGCCTACACAAAACAATACTTTTACAACTTAAATGAACTGATGCTGAGTGAAGTGAGCAGAACCAGGAGAGCACTGTACACAGTAACAGCAACATTGCGCAATGAATAACTTTGATAGACTTAACTCTTCTCAGGAATGCAATGATCTAAGATAATTCCAAAAGACTCTCTCTCTCTCTCTCTCTCTCTCTCTCTCTCTCTCTCTCTCTCTCTCTCTCTCTCTTTCTCTCTCTCTCTCATCATCCAAATGGGCAGGGTGAATAAGGAGAATTTTGGAAGGAAGCCATTATCATTACAAAACTTCTTGACTTTGGGGATGAAGCAGTGCATAAGCCATTGTTCAAAGATGATAAGGGTTTTCCATGCCTTAGTTAGCAAAATAATTTACAGCGTTGCCTTGCTGATTCCTTTCAATGCTCTGGGATTTTCTAAGTTGTGCACAAGAACAGGTTTTAATTTGCAAGTCCCAGATGCATTTCCTCTAAACAGAAGTGTTGTTGTTGAGTCATGTCCATTCTGTTTGAGTCTTCATGACACTATTTGGAGTTTTCTTGGCAAAGATATTAAAGTGGTTTGCCATTTCCTTCTCCAGCTCATTTTACAGACTAGGAACTGAGGCAAATGGAGTTAAGTGACTTGCCAGGGTCATATAGCTAGTAATTGTCTGCAGCTGGATTTGAACTCAGGAAAAGGAGTCTTCTTGACTCCAGGCCTGGCACTCTATTCACTGCATCATCTAGCTGCCCCAAGGAGAAGAGTAACTCTATTTTTTGAAGCTTTCTGGCCTGACATAGTTTTTTTTTTCCACCACCAAAAGATAGGTTCCAGATGGCATTCTTTGATAAAATAGGCCAGTTTCAACTACATTAAAGATTTGCTCTAGCAAGTAGGGACCTTCATCTTTTATTTATTTTTTACAAGAACTCTGGGAACTTCCTGCTTCAATATCTGTAGTGGCAGCACCCCCTGACACTTGCACATTACGAAATCCCGCATGATTTTTAAATCATGCAAACCAACCACTGCTTACTGTAAATAGCTGTTTTCCTGCAGAGTATTTTATCTTTAAATCTTCAAAGACTCTTTGAGCTTTGGTTTGAATTGTCCTCAAGCTTAAAGGAAGATTCTTCTGACTCTGGTCTTCTGTCCACATAGTTAAGAACTTCTCCATCTCTAGAATAGCACCTTATCTTTCTTTCTCAACAGATGCGAGTCGTATTCATGCCTTTTGTGTGCTCCTTTATCCAAGCAGCATCCTTCACTATGGTATTCCCATTGATACTGTAAGACTAAGTTCACACGCCATCAATGACAACTTTTGTCCTCCTTCATATTTTCTAATTATCTTCATTTTCATTTCCAAGTCTATTGGTCTGTGCTTACAAGATGGTTCATTTTTCCCCTCAAGAGCACATTTGCCGCCAGCCATGGTGAAAATATAAGGATCGCTATTCAACACAAGGAGAGACACAGCATCACTCACTACAGACACACGGGAACTGACTTAGAGATGCTTCTTTGCTTCCCGCCACCATTGACACTCCCCACATCACACAGCATCTTCATAAAGCATCTGCTTTGCATAAGGAATTTTTGAATTTTTTTTTTGGAATGTGGATTTCTTTCAGAATTCTTTATGTAAAGTCAAATTTGCATAAGATGAAAACTAACTGTATATAATCTGTAAAGGTCCCTTCCAACTCTCATATTCTTTGATTCCTATGAAGTTTCATCTAATGTCACAGTGACTATTTCCAATTCAGTGTATGCCAAATGCTTCCTTATCTCCATTGAACTGGATGGGATGAGATGGCTTTACTTTCTAAAGTGTGTGGTGACAGAATCCTGAATGACAAAGAGTATTCAGTATTGTGTAGAATGAAGAGTCTGCCCCTAACCATTAATGTGATATCGATGGCTTTTATGCAGTCCTGAATGTCTCAGGATAGGTATTCCAAAGCCAAATGCTGTTTATTTTCATTTACGAAGTTCACGTTCAAAAAACAGTTCCTGAGAATCTTCTTTTGCTCTTTCATTTGTGAGTCCTGTAAGAGCAGAATAAAATTCAATTGTTTATATTGATATTTCTTTCACATTTTTATGTTTTGTACCACAATTTGCCAGAGGAAAATCATTATTGAAACCTTCTGACAGACATTTTCTAGCTGAGTGGGTATTGGCTGAGAGGGGTGGGGGACCTGCGGCCTCGAGGCCACATGTGGCTGCACTTGAGGACCTAGAAGGTCACATGTGGCCTCCAGGCTGCAGGTCTCCTTCCCTTGGGCTGGACACCTAATTCATTTTGAATCCTAGTTTCCTGATCTGTAAAATGAGGATACTCTACCAGACAGGAAATTTGCAAAATAGTAATTTATCCAAAGACAGGTCGAACAAAGAGTCTTTCTGGGTTTTAGGCATATAATGACCTCTGCCGGAACCCAGCCAACAGAATTCCTTTATTTGTCCTGATGTCCTGCATAATTTACAAACATTGTGATAAGTACTGGTGACACAAAGACAAGAGTGAAACAGTTCTTGACCTCAAAAAGCTTGTATTCTAATGGGGTAGATAATATGAACCTGGTACACACACACACACATATATATATATACGTAATATATATACACACACATTATATGTGTGTATGTATACACACACACACACACACACACACACCCCAAATGAATACCAGATAGTTTGAAGAAGGAACCAGCCATCTGGGGCTAGGAGAGAACTTGGAAAGACTTCATGTAGGAGGTGGCCCTTGAATCAATTCTCTCCATAAATCTATGCTGCTATTATAACTTGTTGCCATATATACATATATGGATATACTTATATCCATATATATGTGCATATATATAATATATATGTGCATATTTATTGTCTGTGCAGACTGGTGGAAGCCACAACAAAGTGTTCCTTCTATCCCATGCAAGCCTCTTCCCCTAATACTCAGGATCTCTGTCTTTTCCTTGACATCACTCCATGCTCTTTCATCTCCTTGCAGATCAGTGCTACCCCTTCCCCATTTCCTTTCCTCCCCTGCCTCTGTTGTTCACTATATCCCTGTCACTCTCATCACTTCATCCATTATCAATTAGATTCGAAAGCATTTTATTAAGCCCTTACAATATACGAGATATGGGGCAACCATGCCGTGTAGTGGATAGAGCACCGGCCCTGGAGAAAGGAGGATCTGAGTTCAAATTTGACCTTAGACCCTTCCTAGCTGTGTGGCTCTGAGCAAGTCACTTAATCCCAACTGCCTCCAACTACCCCCCCCCCCCAAATATACAAGATACTGTGTTTTGTCCTGGAGTACAAAGACAAAAATAGTCCTTGCCCTCAAAAAAAGATTACATTTAACTGAGTAGAAAACAACACATACATAGATAATGAAATGCAAAATATGTATTTTGTATATATGTATATATACGAAGTAGTTTTGGGGTGGGGAGAAAAGACACTGGTAACTGGTGAAATTAGAGAGAATTAGATTTTGTGTGTCATTTAGCCGAGCTTTGGTAGCAGCCATGGATTGAAAGAAGTAGAGTTAAAGGGAGAGTGCATTCCACAGGGGACAGTCTGTTCGAAGGCAAAGATATGGGAAATGGAATATTGTGAAGAGGGATTTACAAACAGGCGTATTTGGCTAGAACAAAGAGTACATGAAGGACGGTTGACATACAGAAAACCTGGCAGTGTAGATTGGAGCCAGACTGTGAAGGTCTTTAAAAGATAAACAGAGGAATTTATAATTGAACCTAGAGACAAGAGACCAAAAGACTAGACCAAAGATTTCATCAGTGTAAGGAGCTCCTTCCTGGTGAGGAACTTGCTTGACCGACGTGAATAATAATAATCTCCACTACTTTTAGCCTTAGAAGGTTGACTGGGACACTGAGCGGTTAAGTGGTTTGCAGTGTTCGTGAAAGGGAGGACACAAACCCAAAGCCTTCCTGATTCAGAGCCTGACCCTCTAACCGTGACATCAATCTACCTCTTGCTCCCATAGTTATTGCCTTTAAATATTTTCAAAGTTCCTTCATCTGGTAAATATACAAATGCCTATTTGAGGATTCATAGGAGATGGTGTTCCTACTCAATTAATATACAAATATTTACTGAGTGCCTACTATATGCAAGGCACCACGCCAGGAGACTTTTATTGGGAATGTAAACTAGGAAATGCATTACCTTTAAACAAAAGTAAATGCTCATTTTTATAGTTCTGGAAAAACCTCTAAATCACCATCCCCTTATCACATATGATTTTGGGAAGGACCACTGGATTTAGAATCAGGAGACCCAGTTTCTAGTCTTGCATCTATCTAGCCATGTCACTGTGAGCACACTACTTAGCCTGACCTCTCGGCCTCATTTTAGCTTCTGCATGTATTTAATAAGGATAAGGATAATTCTCAACATTTATTCAGAGAGAGGGAAAATGTCACTCAATTCCTCTTCACATGGCCTATTCCATCAGTGAAGGAATCCTCCAAACTCCTTTCGAAAAGTAACTTAGGGGGCAGCTAGATGGTGCGGTGAGTAGAGCATGGGTGCTGGAGTCGAGTTCAAACGTGGCCTCAGACACTTGACATTCTTACTTAGCTGTATGACCTTGGGCACAAGTCACTTAACTCCAATTGCCCAATCTTCCCCCCCTCCAAAAACCAAATAAATAAATAAATAAAGTTAAAAAAATTAAAAATGATAATTTAAAAAAAAGAAAAGTAACTTAGCTTCTCAGAGTTCAATTCAATTCACCCAGCAATGGCTCCCTAGATGGAAGGTTGGATCTAGGGTTCAAATCCAGCCTCAGGTGTTTACTAGCTGTGTGACCCTGGACAAGTCACTTAACCTCTGCCTGCCAACTTCCTCAACTTTAAAATGGGGATCATAACAGTGCCTACCTTCCAGGGTTGTTGTTGTTGTGAGAATCAAATGAGATAATATTTATAAAGCGATTACCGTAGCCTCTGGTGTATAATAAACACTATATAAAGTGTAACTATCATCATCAAATATTTATTAAGCATCTTCTGCAAGGAACATGAACTTGGACAGACTCTGAGAGCTGGTGGAGGATAGAAGGGCCTGGATTGCTGTGGTCCTGTGGTCACGCTGTGGTCATGAGGAGTTGGGCACGACTGAGAGACCAAAGAACAACAACAAAATGCTTGAAGAGAGAAACAGCATAATGTAGTAGATGGAAGGCCCACCTTGGAGCCAATAAAACTTAGGTCAAGTCTTCCCTCTGAAATACACTAGTTTTTGGACCATGGACAAATCGCTTCCCCTCTTAGTATTACAGGTGACTATCCGCAGCTACAGGTGACACACTAGTAGCTTATTTGCTTTTGTGAAGGGTGTTTCCATACTAGGAGTTCCCTACCCAGATGAAAATACTGGTCTGGACCAAATTTGCAAGCTGCTGTTCCTTTCTGAGTTGATAATACATTTTTTCCCCGTAAGAAGAGGGAGGAGTAGTATGTGTCTGTGTATACAAGAGTGTGTGTTGAAAAATAATTCTTGTCATAGTTTCTTTTTGCCTTTAAATGGTATTTGGTCTGTATAAACTTTATTACCTGGCCTAGCATTTATCTGTGAATTTGAAATGATAGTTGTACCTACTTTGAAATATAAATGTCTCACTTTCTAAGAATTCATGATTCTTGAAACCAATTGAGAGCTTAGATGTTAATATTTCCCACTGCTACAGGGTAGATAATTCCCATACCCAGGATACCCAGGAGTCTCTTCTCGGGGCCCTGAAAGGGCCTTGGTCTTGTATTCATGATAGGTTCATTCCTACCACCTCGTATCTCTCTTTGATCTCACAGAATCATGTGGTTCAGTTATGAAAAGTGACATTCTTCTGAAAATGTCAGCTCTCAATTCTTCCTGTGCCTGGCAGGATTATCCTTGTAAAACTCCCAAGGCTGAAACAAGGAGTTTGTTTTGGAAGTGCCTGTTGGGTGTAGTTGATAACCCTTTGCCCAGCCCCAATAATGGATTATGCCTACCAGCCATCTCCTTTACTCCTATTCATGTGAAGCTGAATGAAGCTGGAGAAAATCATGAAACCATGCTGACTGGGTCACTAGAAATTTATGTTACAAAATCTCAGGCAGACCCTTACTGCAGCAAGGTAATCTTTTTAAATGTCTCTAGTCAATTCACTATCAAATGAGATAATATTTGTAGAATGCTTAACTCAGCATCTGGCAAATAATAGGTGCTTAATATATGTTTGTTTCCCCCCTGCACATACACACACACACACACACACACACACACACACACACACACACACACTATCCATCTAATTGTAGCAGCTATTCAACCTCACCTCCTTCCTCCATCTTCTCAGTTGAGGACCTCACTCCATATTTCACTGGAAAAATGAGGCCATTTTGCCCCTTCCTCTTTCCTCTTTTCCACATCACTCAGACATCTTCCCCCATCCTCTCCCCCTTCATCTGTGTCTCTGTTGAAGAGGTGTAACTCTTCTCTTTGACAAGGTAAACCCTTCTACATGCATCCTTGATCTCATTCCCCCCATCTTCTCTAGCAGATTGTCAGGCCCTCCTCTAATCTCTAATCTCATCCTACCTTTAAACTCCTGCTATTCTTTCCTGATGCCTTCAAACACACCCAGGTCTCCCCCATGCTTAAAAAAAAAAACATTAACAAACCCTCATTTGAACTTAGCGACATCTCTCCTTTTCTCCTCTGCTAAAATCCTTGAGAAATCTACCTATTCCTTCCTCTCCTCTCATGCACTCCAAAACTCTATACAACATGGTTTCTGACCTTATCGTTCAACTCAAATCGCTCTCTCTAAAATTACTAATGATCTTTTAATTCCTCAATCTAATGATCTTTTCTTAACCCTCATTCTCTTGACCTCTCTGCAGCCATTGACACCATCAACAACCAAGTCTTTCTGGAAACTCTCTTTTCTACGTTCTTATGATGCTGTTCTTACCTGGTTCTCCTCCTACATTTCTTACTGCTTCTACTCTGTCTCTTTTGCTGAACCTTTATCCACGTTGTGTCCACTAACTGTGGTCGATCCCAAAGTGCTGTCCTGTGCTCTCTTTTCTTCTTCTTCTGTATGTGGTGATCTTATCAGCTCCCATGGGTTTAATTATCCTCTCCATTCATGAATGAATGAAAGAAAAAAAAATATAGCTCTTACTATATGCCAAAAACTGTGCTAAAGCACTGGGGATACAAATAGAAAAGTAAGATAGCTTCTGTTCTCAGAGAACTCTTGTTCTAACGGAGAAGAAAACACCTATTTCAGCTGCAAATCAGACGGAAAACTCTTATGGTCCTTAAGGTCATCAATAGTGTATCATTTTCAATGTAATTTCTTTTTTGTTTAATAGTATTTTGTTTCCAATTACATGTAAAGACAATTTTCAATATTCATTTTTTGAAAGATTTTGAGTTCCAAATTTTTCTCCCTCCCTGCCTCCCCAAGATGACAAGTAATCCGACGTAGGTTATAATGTGCAATCATGTAAAACATATTTCCATTTAATGTCATTTCCACTAATAAAATCACATCGGTCTCTGATGCTGAACCATCTGACAGTGCTACTTGGTAGCAAGAACTTTCTTTCTGGGATCTTTAGTAGCTATGGCTGTAGCACCTACAGGAGCAGTTACCAGATAACATTTCCATGAGGGTTCCTTCCAACGATGATGGTTTTAAAAGCTGGGCTGGAAGCAGGACTAGGGGTCTGGTAGGGGGAAGTGGAACTTCTAGTCCCAGGGCTCTAGGGCTTACCTGCTCACCAATGGCAGTCGGTCAGCAGTTGGTATTATTTGTATTGTTGGTGATAAGGAAGGTAGGCCTTTTCCCCACAGTGATTTCTTCCCTTAATATAAAACTACATGGTCTGAGATAGAAGAGGATTAGTGGTCGGGAGTGCACTGCTATTCTCCACATTCACTGATTCTGGTCCTGGGATGTCACCATATGTCCTGAAGGGAAGTGATTGATGGTCAAGGTGGTGGATGATTCCATCACCAAAAGGAGTCTAAATTCTGTTCTGATGGACTGTAGTAGATAATGCAATAGTTCTATCTGAAATGTCTGAAAAAAAAAAGAAATATTGACCAGTTACTCAATTTAGACAACATTCTTTTCTAAAAGGTTGATTCCATGCCTATGGGGACTTCCTAGATTTGGTGGAGAGGCTGAAGAGCAAAACTACTGATGAGGAAAGGACTGTATGCTAAAAAGAGGAGACAGTGGAGAGACAGGCTATTGTAGTAACAGATTAGGGCCAGAGTCAGAAAAACTGGGTTTTAGTTTTAGCACTAGAACTGTATGAATTCAGGCAATTCACTTTACCCCCTGGTTCTCAATTTCCTCATATACAAAATGAGGAGACTGGACTAGTTTTATTAGTCAATCCACCAACAAGTGTTTATTAAGTGGCCAATTAAACTGTTAGGTACAGGTGCAGTGGACAGAGCGTTGGACCCGGATTCAAGAAGACTCATCTTCCTGAGTTCAAATCTAACCTCAGACAATAAATAGCTAGCTGTATGACCCTGGGCAAGTCAATTAACCCTGTTGGCCTCAATTTCCTCACCTATAAAATGAACTGGAAAAGGAAATGGCAAACCACTCCTGTATCTTTGACAAATGGGGTCATGAAGAATCCAACACGATTAAAAATGATTGAACAACTGGTGGTAAATAGAAAAAAGAATGAAATAATACTTGCCATCAAGGCACAAATTAAAATACATGAAATGTATTTTTTAAAATTGGGAAGGAGAAGGGTGGAGCTAAGATGGCAAAGAAACAATAGAGACTTCTCCTGAGTTCTCCCTCAAATTCTCCTCCAAACAATTTTAGGATGGAGGGAAATACACAGTAATCACAACTGTGAAAAAATTTTACAGCAAGTTTTTCTGATAGAGAATGGAGTCAAATTTACAAAAATAAGAGCCATTCCCCAACTGATAAATAGTCAAAGGATATGAACAGGCAGTTTTCTGTAATCAAAGCTATCTATAGTCATATTTAAAAAATGCACTAAATCACAGATTAGAGAAAGGCAAATTAAAGTAACTCTGAGTTACCACCCCACATCTATCAGATTGGTTATTGGCTAAAACGACAGAAGAAGAAAATAACAAATATTGGAGGGGATGTGGAAGACATTGTCAGTGTTGTGAACTGGTCCAACCTTTCAGAAAGCAGTTTGAAACTATGCCCAAAAGGCTATAAAACTGTGCATACTCTTTGGCCCAGAAATGCTGCTACTAATTCTGTATCACAAAGAGATAAAAAATAAAAAGAAAGAAATCTATTTCACAAATATTTATAGTAGCTTTTTCTTGGTGGCAAAGAATTGGAAATTGAGGGGATGTCCATCAAATTGGAAATGGTGAAACAAGTTGTAGTACATGATTGTATTATTATGGTACATATATATGTATATATATATATAAAATTATGCATACATGCTACTATATATAGTATTTTGTACTACATATAATGATGAGTTCTCAGAAAAACCTGGAAAGACTTATATAACCTGTCGTAAAGTGAATTGAGCAGAACCAGGAGAACATTGCACACACTAATAGCAATATTGTACAATGGTCATTTGTAAATGAGTTAGATATTATCAACAATACAATGATCTAAGGCAATTCCTGAAAGACTTATGATAAAAAAAAATGCTATCCACTTCCAGACAAAGAACTAATAGTGTCTGAATGCAGTTTGAAGCCTACTTTTTTTAACTTTTTTATTTTTCTAGAGTTGTTTTGGTTGTGCTTTCTTTCACAACATGAATAATATGGGAATATGTTTTGCATGACTGCACATGTATAACCTATTGCTTGCTTATAACCAGATTGCTTGCCTTTTCATTGAGGGAGGAAGAGACAGAGAGAGGAGAGAATTTGGAATACAAAATTCTTTTTAATTGTTAAAAATCGTTTTTACATGTAATTGGGGAAAAAATAAAATATTAAATATTTTTCAATTGGGAATGAGGAGGAAAGGCTTCATGTAGAAGGTGGTGTTTGAGCTGAATTTTCAATGAAAAAAGAGATTCAAAGAGGTGGAAGTGAGATGGCAGTCCATTCCAGGCAGGAGGATCAGCCAGTACAAAGGCCTGGGAGACATGGAGTAAGATGGCCAATCTAAGATCCCTTGTATCACTATAATTCTATGCTTCTTGAAATCAAATTCTTTTTCATAATTTTTTTTTAATTCAGCTCTCAAACTGATTTTTAGTTTATTTTTTTTTCAAATCTACCCTCAAGTTGACTTCTTCACATCCACCGCCTGGCTTTTCTAGCTTCCTTCAAGTCTTTATTAATATCCCATTTTTTGCAAGAAGTGTTTCCCAGTCATCCTTAATCTTAGTGTTTTCCCTTTGTGTTACCCCCAATTTATCTTGTATTTCTCTTGTTTGTGCACAGTTGTTCACATGCTGTGAGTTCTTTGAGGGCAGACACTGCTTTTGCCCTTCTAATAGCTAATAAAATATGAGGTGACTGACTGCCTTAATTTAGACATAAATATATCCATTTAGTCCTAAATATATCCATTAACATCTCCCTCAACATATCATTGAAACTGAGAGCTTACAATTTATAAAAGCTTAGTGCATTATTGTTTTCTTCTAAGCACTATAGTAGCTAATCTTACACCTGAACGAGAATATAAAGTTCAGCCTCTTATCCTAATGACAAAGAATGCTCAGGCAAATGCTTCCCTTGGTTCACCTTTGTTATATCTCTGCATCCTAGCCAAAAGTTATCATCTTAGAGCTGGAAGGAAGTTGCCTAGCCCAAAGGTGTTAGACATATAGCCTACAATATTCCCAAGTATAGCTGAACCAAATTAAAATATAATTGGGAAATGTTTAACAAATTAAGTAAAAATACAATAGAACAAAAATGATGTCAATATGTGGTTTTCTAAGTTAATATTCAGCCAGCAGGGATCCTTAAGCACCGCTTAGCGATTCCATTTCCATGTGAGTTTGCTAGCCCATCCTCTATCCAAATCATAAATCTTGTGTCCAACATCTGCAACAAGTGGCCATCCAGCATCTGCTTAAAGACCTCCAGTGCTGTGACTCTCAATACCCTCTAAGATAGCTGTTCCAATTTTGGACAACTCTGATAGGAAGTGTTTGCCTTTCCACATGCTATCCCCTTGAAATTGAAGACCACCATCATGACACATTTAAGTCTTCTCTTCTCCACATTCATCATTGCTAGTTCCTTCAACTGAGTCTCATAATACATAGTTTCTAGTCCCATTACCAGCCTAGTTGTTTTGGTCGGCCAATATCTCTTAGAAATGTTATACCTAGAACTCAGCCTCTGTGTAAACCTTTAAATTGATCCCTAGTAAATTTATCTTGTTAGCTTGGGCTCATACTTAGAATTTATGGTGATTTTTGGACCCCAATTCTCTCATGCAAACTATTAGCTATCCCTCCCAGTTTTGTGTTATCTAAAGATTTGATAAGCTTGCCATTTATGTCTTCATTCGAGCCACTGATATGATCGTATCCTTTCTCTGAACTCCTACAGCGTTTTTCTTGTGTCTGTTGAGTGACAATTAGATTATAAATTACTTGAAGGGAGAGATATTATGTTATTCATCTTTTTGTCCCCCTGGAAAAGTGACTTGGGCAGTGGCTCCTCTACCCCAGATCTCTGAAGGACTTTGAAGGTGTCTCTGGGATCCAGAGATGATTTTCTTTATGGCTTGGTAGAGCGAGGCATCTCTAAGATCCTGCTCACAGGGAATCTGGGATCCTGTGCTGCCATCTTCCCCTCCTACAACATTTCAACATTCTTCTTCCCACTCTGTCTTTATCTCACCCTTCACCTCACACTGGGTAGTTCATTTGGCCTCTGGCCTAATACTTTACTATTACCCCCTAGATGCCCAGGGTTCCCACATGAGTGCTCCTTTCAAGCCTATCCCCCAGACAATGTCCCTCTAAAGCCTAGACCCTGGTCAAAGTACTACACAAACTGAGTGTTTCCCTTGACATTTTCCTCTAGACACAGAATGGGGAACTAAGCTTAGATGACACAATTAATGTAGATAGTGCTAGACTAGATCTGAACTGACAGCCTCATCCCTGCTTGCCCCCTATACTGATATATCTGTGTCTAGGATTAGTAGCAACACAAGGCAAGTCTTAGACCAACATAAATACCAATGAAAAATCTCTCCACATCACAATGAGCAAACCAAACACCAAACCAAAATATCAAACACCAAACCAAATACCAAAGATTCTGGTCACTATTATGGTGCTACACCACATCTCTTAGCCTGTGTCAGTCTTTTCATTCACTCTACCGCCTTCCCCAAAGGCACTATCACTGATCGGGTGATAAGAAGCCACCAAAAATTCCAAATTGTTCTTCCTGCCTCTAGTCTCCCCCTTCTATCTAGCCTTCACATAGATACCAAAGTTATTTTCCCAAAATACAGGTCTGACCATGTCATTTCTGCTCAATAAACTCCAGTGGTTCCCTAATGCCTGCAAAAGAAACATGAATTATTTTGTTTGGCATTTAATTCATACCAAACCACTCATACATAAGCATCCTTCCTATCCTCTAGAACCCTTAAATACCTTGGTAGATATTTCAGGACAGTTGACTGCCCCTACATCAACGGCTCCCAAAGGGTTGAGAACTTTCTCAGAAGTATTTGTGCTCACTTTCCTTCTCCTACCACCCTAGCCTCCAGACACGTTCCTCTCTCATTCCTTAAATTGAAACCTTAAAATGTTTTATGAAATGTTCAATCCATATTCATGTGTTCTGTTTTTAATATCCTTTTTCTTTCTGAATATATTCCTCCCCCTACACTACGAGCCATCTTTTGTTGAAAGAAAAAATAATAACAAAGAGAGAGAAAGAGAAAAAAAAATTATGAGAAAAAAAAAAACAGCACACAAACTGATTCTGACAATACAGGGAATGTTCCACACCCATAGTTCCCCACTTTTTCAAAGAATGGATGGTTTTTCCATTCTTTCCATTTCCATTCTGATAATCATTGGGAATATTCTTGTCTCTGTTTTGTTCTTCATCAGTTCACATATGTCTTTCCACAGCACTGTGAATTCTTCTTAGTTACCATTTCTTGCAGATCAACACTATTCTATTACATATATGCACCACAGTTGATTAAGCCATTCCCCAATTGAGTGACCAGTCCATTAACCAAACAGCAAGAATTTTTTAAAGAACTTACTACATGCCAGACACTGTGCTAAATGATAGAGATACAAAGACAAAAATAAAAGTTCCTCCCTTCAATGAATTTATATTCTCACCCAGGCAGCGAGTAGTCTCACAGACAGAGCCCTGCTCTATTTGCTGGAGTTAGGAAGACCTGTGTTCAAATTCTGATTTGGATGCTTACCAGTTGTGTGAGCCCAAGCAAGTGATTTAACTTCTGTCCACCTCAGTTTTCTCATCTGTAAAATAGGGATAATAATAGCACTTACCTCCCAAGGATGTTGTAAGGATAAAAATAAAATTATTTATTTGTAAAGTACTTTGTAAATCCTAAAGCACAATATATACACTAGTTATTATTATTATTCGGGTTTTTTCAGTCATGTCTGACTCTTCATGACCCCACTTGGGGTTTTCTTGGTAAAGATACTGGAACGGTTTGCCGTTTCCTTCTCCAGCACATTTTACAGATGAGGAAACTAAGACAAACAGGTTTAAGTAACTTGCCCAGGGTTTGCCCAGCTATTAAGTGTCTGATGACAGATTTGGACTCCGGTCTCCCTGACTCCAAGCCCAATACTCTGTCCACCATGTCACCTAGCGGCCCATTAGAGTGAATGGGAGTTATCAAACGAGTATAGAAAAGAGACGATAACTCAGAACAAAGCTTTGGGGTACACCCACAGTTAGAGGGCATCATATTGATGATGAACCAAGACTGAGAAGGAAGAGTAAGACAGGGAGAAGAAAAATCAAGAGAGGGCAGTGTCCTGAAAACCCAGTGAAAAGAAAGTATCCAAAAGGAGAGGGTAGTCCAGAGTGTTAGATATTGCAGAGTTCTTGAACTCTCGAAGGTTCCATCCATCAATCCAAAGACCTAGAAAAAGTGGTCAGCATTGGCAGTTAAGAGACCGCTGGTAACTTTGGGGAAAGCAGGTTCAGTAGAGTGATAGTTAGAAACCAGAAAGCTTTAAGAAGTACACGAAAGGAGAGGTGGAGGCAATGGGCATTGATAGAATTTTTTTCTAAGATTTGTCAGTGGAAAGGAAAAGGCTATTCCATGAGAGCTTGGGGAGATGGTAGATTCTATACAGAGTTTTTAAATCTTTTTTAAGAGGGAGGAAACTTGGTGGTATTTGTAGGTAATATATGGAGAGATTAAAGATTGGGAGGGGGGTGATTGGGAGGGCATTCTGCTGGAAAAGAGAGGAGATAAGCCTGAGTATCTCCACCTTGTTTCTAGTTCTTTGCTACCACAAATGTGCCACTATGAATATTTTAGTATACATGGAATTTTTCTTTCTGTCTTTGACCTCCTTAGGGAATACACTTGACAGTGTATTCCCTAAGGAATTGGGATTGCTGGATCACAGTATAGGCATTTTAGTCACTTTCTCAGCATAATTCCAGATGGCTTTGCAAAATATGTGTACCATTCACAGCTCACCAGCAGTGTATCAAAGTGCCTATCTTCTCATTGGTCCTCCAAGACTGACTATTAAAATATTTTATCATTGCCAATTTGCTTGATGGGAGGGGAAGTTTTCTTCTTTTTTTGTTTTTTTTTTTAATTTACATTTATCTTATTTTTAGCAATCTTTTACATGATTGTTAAAATTCACTTCCTCAGTTAAAACCTCTTCTATCTTATTGCCCTTATGAGGAAACTATCAATTCCTACCAGCTGACAAATGATTTAAATTAATATATAACCATGCTCTAAGGAATGAGATCTGGTGGAGGTACTCCAGGGCTGCTGCTTCTACTACTGAACATGTCTCAGCCTTTGCTAGGTAATGGTGGAAAAGTTAGGAAAGGTAAGAAAAAGAATGCAGAACCATAGCTAGCTAGAGAGGAGATACTTTTGAGAAGATAAGGCGTTTTGACACCCTTCCAGTGATGGTACATAGGCAACAGCCTATTTTTCTTAGTATAGAATAAATCCTGCCTTGGTGTTTAAGCATTTAAAATTGTGGGCTATCCACATCTATTTGAAAACCATCTGGGATTTTGACTCTATAAAGTTTAGTTAAAACCATAGCTAGCACATAGCTGATTGCCGAGAGGAAGTAGCATGCTCCTTTGGATATTAGTGCCCTGGGACAAAACCCTGTTAGCCTTGTGCTAGTTATGGTTTTGACTAAACACCATAAAATCAAAATCCCACATGGTTTTCAAATAGTTGTCCATTGCCCAGAATCTTAAATACTTAAAGACCAAGGAAGAATTTATTCTATACTGAGAAAGAAAAGGTTGTTGCCTATATACCATCACTGGAAGGGTGTCATAAAGCCTTATCTTCTCAAAAGTATCTCCTCTCTAACTAGCTATGGTGCCACACTCTCTGAATGAATGAACTATTGTATTAACAAAAAATGGAGTGTTGGGAAATGTTCTTGAATGCTCTCTCTTGACAACTCTGGAACTGTACATATCCTTTTATAGTCCCCCATGACATGCTGGTCCATTAGCAGTACTCTATCTCCAATCAATAACAATTCAATTTGTTTACGGGAAGTCATTTAGGGGCTACAGTAATGTCTGCTACATAAATAAAGCAAGTTCTCTTCCTTTGCAGGGAGGGAAGGGGCACCCATGAACAGCCTAAAAGGATTTACTAAAGTGAGCTGAGTAAAGAAGGGAGGCTAAAGAAAAGTAGCCCTTTCTCTTTAAAAAAAAATAGTGAGAAAGTAGAAGGGAAAACTAGAACTGTCTGAAACTCCTATCTCATGATTACAGCGCTTCAAAAACAAGGTTGGGTAATTTCAATTAGTGCCAACAAGCTTCAAGAAATGCTTCATTGCTGCCTTCGGGATTTATCATTTTATGTGATGATACAGCATTTCAATGTCATGCAGCTGAAAAGCTTTTTCACTTATACATTTTTTCCCCAAATCCCCAATCTTTTGTGGCTTTTAACACATACTGCCACGGCTTGTTCATTCATCCCTGTAAACATGCCTTCTATCAGATTGTATCCCCTAACTTCTCTCAATTTAGTGATAACTGGAGATGAGTAAATGAGGAGTAACCAGGCATAATGGATAGAGAGGTGGCCTTAAAGCCAGAAAGATGTAGGGTCAAGGACCTGCCTCCGACACATACTGGTTGTGTGACCCTGGGCACGTGACTGAAGGTCTCATCAACCAGGCAACTCTCTGAGATGATAAATTGCAAGAGGATGTGCCAACTTGCATTGATAAGGGCAGTGTCCTGACCTAGTGATTTCCCTACACAAAGAAATAACCTGTCCAGACTGTATTCTATAGATGTATATACAGTTCATCTGTGCAAATTATAAAAATTTGCATTCCTTAGGGCAGTTTGATGGAGAAGTGGATTGAGCATCGGCCCTAGAGTCAGGAGGACCAGAGTTCAAATTTGACCTCAGACACTTACTAGGCTGTGTGACCTTGGGCAAGTCACTTAACCCATTTGCCTAAAAACAAAATTTAATTTGTATTCCTATAGCACTTTAAATAATAGTAGTTTACGAAGTCCTTTAAATACATGGTTTGAGCTTTTCAACGAACATGAGAGTTAAGACCTACAACAGCTACTGATATTCCAGCTCTTAGCACAGTGCCTGGCACATAATAGGAGTTTAGACTTGTTTATTTCCAATACTCATTTTAATTTATTTTATTTTCTCTACAATTTTGTTTAACATAAAAAAATTTTGTGTTTCAAATTCTATCCCTCCCTCAATCCCTTCTTCCCCTCCCTGCCCTCTGAGACATAAGCAATTCAATATAGTTTTTACATGTGAAATCATGTAAAACATTTCCATTCAATACTCATTTTAAAGATGCAGAAACCAGGTCTCTGAAAGTTTAAGTGACTTAAAGTTTATTAATTTTGTTGTTCCCCCCACAACAATCCTGTAAGGTAGACAGTTCAAGTGTTATTATCTTATTTTAAAAATATGGAAATGGGTTCAGAGAGGTTGTGATTTATCCATGGTCACAGAGCTAATTAGCAGGAGAGCAGGAATTTGAATCCAAGCCACCTGACTATGACAAGCCTAACATATTTCCCATTGTAGCAGGTGGTTCCATTTAAGTGGTGCATTATAGTTTATAAAGTACATTGCTTACATTGCCTCATTTGACCCTTATTAATGATGCCGTGAGCTTAGTAATGCAAATATTATTGCCTTCCTCTCATAGATGAGGAAGCTGGGGTCAAGTGACTTGCTTAAGGTCACACAGTCAGTAGGTTCCAGAAATCCAGATATCCTGACCTCAGATTCCATGCTC
This sequence comes from Phalanger gymnotis, assembly GCA_028646595.1. NCBI lineage: Eukaryota > Metazoa > Chordata > Mammalia > Diprotodontia > Phalangeridae > Phalanger > Phalanger gymnotis. The sequence continues at coordinate 199,651,976 of CM053622.1, read as the reverse complement.
TCTTTACGACCTCACATCTGCACCTGCAGATAAGAATGGGGCCTCTATTTCCTGCAGTGGAGTGAGTGGGGTGACCTTATTTCAAGACTTCATGCTAAGAAATAAAGAACTAGCAATTGCCAAGCTCCATGCAGCTGGGGTTGTTTTCCTGGACTGTGTTTAAGTGATCAAACCTAGCAACATTTCTGCTGGCTAAGCAACTACACGGATGAGAGGCTCTTTTCTTTTATCCATGTTTTCATTTTGTGCAATGTGGCTTTGCTTTCCTGGTGGGTGGATTTTGAGCGTGTTAAGAAAAGTTCTATACAATGCTGCTACTGTCAGTCTAAGGCCAGGTGTTTGTTCAGTTCTATCAGATAAACTAAGATCATCTCACTGTCATCTCCATGCATCACATTGTCTCTCCAGCATCATCTGGGGCTGGGAAGTCCTAGATGGCTGGTCTCTGGGTATGCAGGCTTCATCAAAACAGTACCTTTGCAAACAGCTCTGAAAGACTTACAAACTCTGATCAGCCAGGACTCCAGAAGACATGATAAAACATGCTACTCATATCCTGATAAAGTGAAAGACTCAGTGCAGAATGAGTCATATATGTGTGAATAATATATATTATACATAATAATATATACTATATACAGAATATATATTACACATATATGTCTAGATGATCTGTAATATTGTACAGTACAAGATACATATGCACATGCAAAGTCTATATATATAAATGTATAGAATACATCTATGTATAGACTATAGACCTATATACATAGATGTATGGAATACATTTATGTATAGAATGTAGAATTATCACAAAAATGTACACTGCTAGAATATATACAATATTGCAACCCTATCATACTGAACATATACGTATAGATTATATACACATATATTGATTATATAGATGTATCTATTATATATGTATATCTATATTACATATTATATAGTGATTACATATTAAAGCTATATTACATATGTAGATTACATATAACCTGTTTTGTACACATATGACTCATTCTGCACTCTGAATCTTTTACCTCTTTATCAGGAGATGGATAGTATGTTTCATTATAAGTGTTTGGAAATCCTGGCCATTTTCCTAATCAGAATTCCTAAGTCTTTCAAAGCAGTTTGTAAAGTAGTTTTTCAACGAATCTCATATACCCAATTTTCATATAATAGAATTTAATGTTGTTGTTGTAGTTGTTGTTGGGTCATTTCAGTCAGGTCTGAATCTTCATGATCCTTTCTGGGGTTTTCTTGGCAAAGATATTGCAGCAGTTTGTATATTACATGTAATTTTGTTGTTCGGTCATTTTCAGTTGTGTCTGACTTTTTTTAGCCGTTTTTTGGGGGGGGATTTCTTGGCATGGTAGAGTAGTTTTCTTGGTCCCTTTCTTGGAATGGTTCGCCATTTCCTTTTCCAGCTCACAATAGATAAATAAATAGATAGAGAGACAGATAGATCATTTAGATATGTCTAGTATTTTGCTTGCCTATACATGTATATAGAAAGGGTTTTATTTTTCTTTTGTTCTCAAATGTAAAGGGGGGTGAAAGACCGGACGTTTTTGTGGATTGAAAAAAGTTTAATTTGAAAAAAACACACTACTTTCCCCTTTCTGAATTTCAATTCATTTAGAAAATATAGTATCTTTTATTCATTTGCGACCACACTTTAGTAGACTTAAATATTTTGTGTATATGCCTATTTAAATACACAGTTGTCCTTTGCGCTGAAGTGGTCTTCTGAGGACAGCTAATTGGTATAGTGGAAAGAATAAGTGCTCACTTTTGGAGTCAGAGCACATGGGTTCAGATCCCACCTCTGATGCTTAGCAACCAGTATGCTCTTGGGCAAATCACTTAACCTCTTTCCTCTTAGGTTAACTCATTTGAAAAGTGAAAGGGTTGCACTCCATGGCCTCAGAAGTTCCTTCTAGCTTTGGGTCCATGAGTTTATAAAAACCTCCTCTGCATTTGTGCAAGTGCAAAAAATAATATTAACCCATATCACTGAAACAATAGATAGTAGAGATTGTCGATTCTGTAAGGTCTTTTTATGATAGTTATTATCTTTATGGCCCTGATAACACAGCTGTTTCTCAATATATAGAATAGGCATTCCTGAAACATTGGCTACACACAGGGCCAGATGAAAACATGTTTAGACAATGCATTAAAGCTTAGACAATGACCAGGGAGACAGTGCTAAGAAGTGGAAAGAGTTCTGCAACTGGGTTTCAATCCTGGCTCTGCCAAGTCATTTACCTACTGAGCGTAGGTTTCCTCAGCTACAATGGTTAATAAAATAATACATAATACTGGGCAGTTGGGTGGCCTGAGGTCAGGAAGATTCATTTTCCTGAGTTCAAATTCAGCCTTAGTCATTTAGCTGTATGACCCTGGGCAAGTCACTTAACCCTTTTTGCCTCAGTTTCCTCATCTGTAAAATGAGCTGGAGAAGGAAATGGCAAATCACTCCAGTATTTTGCCAAGAAAAATCCCAAAATGGGGGTCACAAAGAGTTGGACACAACTTCAGTTGTTCAGGTGCTTCCGACTGAACAACAAATGACAAAACAAACTGGCCAAGATCTTCACAGGATCATGGTGAGAAAATTGATTTGTAAGTTGCAAAGTATTCTAGAAACGCAATCTTCATGCTGTCATTCTGAGCTAAGAACATACTGCATGTGAATGTGGAAATGAATGAAGTTTAAGAAGCTTCATGGCAAGCGGTGCTGAAGGGTCTAATTTGGTGCACTTTGGACTGAAGGAGAACCAGACCTCATCAGGCCCTGGTACCTTCCTTCCCACCCCCACATGAAGTGCTTTTTTTTTTTTTTAGTTTTCAACATTCATTTTTGTAAGAGTTTGAGTTCCAAACTTTTCTCCCTCCCTCTCTCCCTTCCCTCCCCCCCCCCAAGAGAGCAAGCAATCTGATATAGGTTATACGTGTACAATCATGTAAAATGTATTTCCACATTAGTCACGTTGTGAAAGAAGAATCAGAACAAAAAGGAAAAACCATGAGAAAGAAAAACCACAAAAAAAACTGAAAAAAGTAAATATAGTAAGCTTCGATCTGCATTCAGACTTCATAATTCTTTCTCTGGATATGGATAGCATTTTCCATCATGATACTTTTGGAATTGTCTTGGGTCACTGTATTGCTGAAAAGAGCTAAGTCTATCATATTTGATCATTGAAAAATATTGTCATTATTGTGTACAATGTTCTCCTGATTCTTCTCATTTCACTTAGCATCAATCAGCTCATGCAAGTCTTTCTGAAATCCACCTGCTCATCATTTCTTAGAGCACAATAGCATTCCATTATATGCATATACCAAAACATGTTCAACCATTCCCCAATTGATGAGCATCTCCTCAATTTCCAATTCTTTGTCACTACAGAAAGAGCTGCTATAAATACTTTTATATATGTTGGTCCTTTTCCCTTTTTAATGATTTCTTTGGGATACAGACCTAGTAGTGGTATTGCCAGTTCAAAGGGTATGAACAGTTTTGCTGTCCTTCAGGTATAGTTCCAAATTACTCTCCAGAATGATTGGATCAGTTCACAACTCCACCCATAATGCATTAGTGTTCTAATTTTCCCACATCTTTTCCAACATTTATCATTTTCCTTTTCTGTCATATTAGCCAATATGATAGCTATGAGATGGTACTTTAGACTTGTTTTAATTTGCATTTCTCTAATCCATAGTAATTTAGAGCATGTTTAATATGACTATAGATATAGATTCTTCCTCTGAAAACTGCCTGTTCATATGCTTTGACCATTTATCAATTGGGGAATGATTTGTATTCTTATAAATTTGACTCATTTCTCTACATATTTGAGAAATGAGGCCTTTATCAGAAACACTGACTGTAAAAATTGTTTCCCAGCACTGTGCTTTCTTTCTAATCTTGGTTGCAAAACCCTTTTTAATTTAATGTAATCAAAAGTATGCATTTTGCATTTCATAATGTTCTCTATCTCTCCTTTGGTCACAAATTCTTCCCCTTTCCATAGATCTGATAGGTGAACTATTCCTTGCTCTGCTAATCTGCTCATGGTATCACCCTTTATGTCTGAATCATGTACCCATTTTGACCTTATCTTGGTACACTGTGTAAGATGTTAGTTTCTGCCTAGTTTCTGCCATATTATTTTCCAGTTTTCTGGTGCTCTTTGACTGGTTATGGATTCCTGGTCTACTGAAATGCTTATACTAAGTGATTATTATTTCTACCTAGATTTATAAAATAATCATAAAAACTATAGTTGCAGAGCTGTAAAATGCATTTTTTTGCCATTTCAAAATGATAATACTTGTGTTATATTCACTTGTCTAGATGTATGCTCTAGTTGAATGTAAGCTCTTTGAGGATTAGGGATTATTTTGTTGTGTCCCCAGTAGTGTCCCCAATATCTTGTATAAGGCTTAGCACAAAATAGACACTAATATATATTTTTTAAAAATGAACTGAGTTGAGAATTTCTCTTTTCCTATTTCTATTCTTTTAATCAATGATATATATCTTGAAATTTAATCATTTTTTGTACACAGAAGTCCCTAATAATCAGAACTAAACAGTTTGTAGTTTCAGTCATTTTTCAGTTGTGTCTGACTCTTCATGACCTTATTTGTGGAGTGGTTTGCCATTTCCTTCTCTAGCTCTTTTTCCAGATGAGGAGACCAAGGGAAACAGGATTAAGTGAGGTGACTTGACCAGGGTCACAGGGCAGGGAGTATCTGAGGCCAGATTTGCACTCAGGAAGATAAGTCTTTCTGCCTCCAGGCCAGATACTCTATCCGTTGTTCTATCTAGCTGTTCCCAAACCCCAGCTTATTTATAATTTTTTATCTACTACTGCCCATAAAGAGAAACCATTGTAAATCTATATAATGTAATGGAAAGAGTACTGGAATTGGAGCCAGAGGAAGGAAACAAGCATTTATGAAATACCTACTATGTGCCAGGCACTATGCTAAGTGCTTTACAAATATTATCTCACTGGATCCTCACTACAACTTTGGGAGGCAGTCGCTATTATTGGCCCCATGATACAGTCAAGGAGACACAGGTAAAGTGACTTGTCCAGGTCACATAACTTGTAAGTGTCTGAGGCCAAATTTGATCTCAGGTAACTAGCCACTGTGCCACCTAGCTGCCTGGGTTTGGTTCCTTGCTTTTTCTGCTCACCACTGTGTGATCATGGATAAATCATCTCTCTGGACTTCAGGTTCCTCATTTATAAAATGAGGAAGGTGAACTAGCTGGTTTCTAAGGTCCCAGATGGTTCAAAATCTGCAATTCCAACCCTATTTTCTCATTAGTTTCTGTTAAATAAAGACAAGAACACACTAAGTCTATCCACAATGCATGAACTGTACTCGTAGTGATAAAAGGTTGGCATGAGAATGGATGTACATTTTCACAGACTCAGATACTCAGAGTTGGAAGGTATTTTAGGGATGACATGGTATGATTCCATTTTACAGAGGTGGAGACTAGGGCCCAGAGAAGGTAAGCCACTTGCTACTTATATAGATAACCATTACTTGTCCCGGGAAGGCTTTAAGCAAATGGTGGATGACCACTGGATGGTCAAGGATATGAATGAGACTTGGTATTTTTTCCACTACAGCACATGGTCTCCCATCTCTAAACATCTCCATAGGGCACCATTTTGAGTACTGATACTTTTCCGTATTTGTGTCTTCTTTGGAAAATCATTGCATAATGGCCTTGCCATTGCCCCAATGTCATGCAATCTGCAACAATCTTCAGAGGGGAGCAGTACATGCCTGCCTTTACCTAGGTGACTATTTTATTTTAGCTTGGCATGACCTTTGTGGATTTGGGGCAACAGAATGCTTATTACAATACCAATGGAAATACACAAATTCCAAAATTTCATTGTTTGTAGATTATTGTTGTTTGTTTGTATTTCAGTCATGTCTGACTCTTCATGACCCCATTTAGGGTTTTCTTGGCAAAGATCCTGGAGTGGTTTGCCATGTTCTTCTCCAGCTCATTTTACAGATGAGGAAACTGAGGCAAACAGGATTAAGCGACTTGCTTTGAGTCACATAGCTAGTAAGTGTCTGAGGCCGGATTTTAAATCTAGAAGATGAGTCTTCTTGACTTGCCCTGAGTCACAGATATTAAGTGTCTCAGGCTAGATTTGAACTCTGGAAGATGTCTTCCTGAGTTTAAATCCAGCATTCTATCTGCTTAGCTGTGTGTGCCACTAACCTGCCCCAGCTTGTAGAAGCCGTGTTTACTTCCTAAGCTTATCACTTAGAATCACAGGGACAGATTTAGAGCTAGGAGGGACCTCGGAGGTCATGCAGTTAAATCTCCTCAGTTTGCAGATGCGGGAATTGATTCTAGGTAGTGACTGCTCCAAGATCACACAATAAGCATCCCAGGAAGGATCTGAACTCAGACCCCGTGGCTACCAAGCCAGTGATTTTTTCCATTGTTCCTCCTATAAGTGAATTGGTTTTAGTACCTCTCAATTCCTCAGTGGTCTGTTTTGTTTGCTTATCTGTGCTTCACTATGTTGAAGATAATCTAGATTTCAAGATGAGTGGCTCAGGGAGATTTTAAAAAAAGTGTTACAGAAAAACAAATTCAAACATTTTAATTTTCTTATTATATAATTTTCAGGGTGGAAAAATTGGTTATACATAATAATATCTAAGGGGCAAACTGGATGTTCAGTGGATAGAGTCAAGTGTTGGTGGTGTAGTGAAAAGAGTATTGGGTCTAGAGTCAGGAAGTTGTTAAGTCACTTCATTCTTATCTGACTCTTGGTGGGGTTTTCTTGGCAGATACACTGGAGTCGGTTGCCATTTCCTTCTCTAGCTCATTTTAAAGATGGGGGAACAGAGGCAAACAGGATAAAGTGGCTTAACCAGCTTCATACAGCTAATAAGTATCTGAGGCTGGATTCGAACAGAAGAAGATGAATCTTCCTGACCCCAGGCCAGGCACTCTATCCACTACTCCACCTAGCTGCCCCACAAGCCTCTCCTTATCCCAAATAGAATATAGAAGGGACCTTTTAATCCCTTACTCCTTTCTAGAGTCTGGAATCCTCATTTTTACAAATGAGGAAAATGAAGCCCAGAAGGGAATTCAAGCCCACTTTCTTCTCTCTCTACAATCTCAGTGCCCCCTCCCCCCACCTTTTTTTTTTTTTTTACTACTACTTTGCTTCAGTTATCAGAGATAAAGAAAGGAAGATTCTTGTATATGCTACTCCCACCCAGGACAAACTGATTGCCTGAAATCTTAGGATGGTGATTGATTCAGTTTTTGATACTCGATGTCTTCTCAACTGCACAGTTTTCTAAATAAGTTCCCTTTCAGATAATAATATAATAAAGACTTTCATTTTTTATAGTGCTTTAAGGGCTGGAGGGCGGCATACTAAACTCCTCCCAGAGTCTTCCTTTATAGAGGGCTCTGAACTTTCAGAATTTTCTAGATAACTCTCCACTTTCCATCAGCAAACTCTACTTCGGTTGGACCCCAAAGAACATCATGATCTCTGGTGGCCTCATCAACTTTCCAGCTTCCTTTTGTCTGTCATCTCTCTCCATTCAATTATAAGCTCCTTATGAGAAAGCACTGCCTTTAACAATAATCATTGCTGTAGCTAACATCGATATAGCACTTACTGTGTGCCAGGCACTGTGCCAAGCACTTTACAATTGTCCTATCTGTTGATCCTCACAACAACCCTGGGAAGAAGGTGTTAGTGTTACCCCCAATTGCAGTTGAGGAGACAAACAGGTTAAGTGACTTGCCCACATGTGGAGTACCCAAGGTGGGATTTGAACTCAGATCTTCTGACCTTAGGCCTAGCACTCTATCTGTTGCTCATCCTTCATTTTCGAAGAGGACCAATGACATCATGGGGCGATGTCTTGATTTGTGGATTGGATTTAAATTGGATTTAATCCAGGCAGAGTTACACAAAGTAGTCAGCCTCATTCTCTTCCAGAATCACCACAATCCAGCAGCAGGACAAAAGTCAAGTTGACTGGTAACGGCCCAGGAAGCGGTGGGTGATCTCAGGGTCTTCAGTGTCTGATGACCAAGCTCTAAGCACCCCACAGCGCCTGCTTCAGCTGCCTTTATGGCCGTTGGAACAAACTGTTCTCATTTGTGCATTCTGCCGGGAGAAGTCTTCACATGCTTGGGGTAGACATCCCCCAAACTCTCTGAAGAGCTTAGGGCTCATTGGTTACTCTCACCTTGGTTTAGTTGTCTGCACGTGCTACAGGTTCTTGCAGCCACAGGTGAGAGTTGAGTGCCAGGTGGACACCAAAGGCGGATGAGCAGCCCTGAAAAGGGCTTGGCAAGCCCTCAACCAGAGGTACTAGTCCTCCTTGAACACCCCATACACACCATCTATCTGCTCTACCACCTGGCTGCAGCCTATCATTGCTATCCCAGCACATAAGCATAGTGCCTAACTTATAGCAAACACTCAATAAATTGAATTATTGGATTTTTTTTTTTGGAAACTTGGTCTTTTAAATACAAATGAAAAACAAAATTTCGGTTCTTGAATACTAGGGTTGATGTGATCTGTGGTGTTCAATGGCATCCAAAACCACAACGTGGTGGAAGGACACCTGGGCCATGAGTTGGTCCACTTGGATATGAATCTTGTCCCCACCACTTAATAGCCATGTGACTAACTTGAGTGACTCCCATCACCTCTCCAAGTCTCAGTTTCCATAACTGTAAAATGAGGTTACTAATTCCTGTCCTGCCTAACTCACAGGATTGTTGTGAAAATCAAATGTGATCGTATCACATCAGAAGACCTGGGTCTTAACTCAGTCACCTACAAGTTGTGCGAGCTTGAGAAAGTCATTTGGTTTATCTAGACCTCAGTGGCATCATTTGTAAAATGAGGCGGTTGGGCTGGGTTACCCAAAAGTTCCCTTTGGCTCTAGCACTGCAATTCTCTGATTCTACTTGAAAGTGCTTTTAAAAACTGTGAAGCACTCTACAAATGCAATGTATTATTAATAACATCATCTTGGATTTACGTGGTGTTGATTCTGAGGATTTAAAAGCATACAGAAGAAACTTCAGTCACTATAACAGTACTGATAACGATAAAAATGTGCCTCATTTAGCATTAATGGTAAATGTTCGATAATAATAATATATTCCATAATAACACTTTTCTAAATTATTTCCCTTTTAGATAATGATATAATGATGACTTTCATTTTTATAGTGCTTTAAGATTTGCAAAGTGCTTTCTAAGTATTATCTCATTTTCCCCCTCACAACAACCATGGGAAGTAATTATTATTATAATATCCTTTTTTACGGATGAGGAACCTGAGCAGATAAAGTGTCACATAGCTAGTAAATGTCTGAAGCAAGATTCGAATACAAGTCTCCCTGACTTTGGGCCAGTTGAGTGGTACAGTGGATAGAGTGCCAGGCCTGGAGTCTTCCTGAGTTCAAATCTGGCCTCAGACACTTACTAGCTGTGTGACCCTGGACAAATCACTTAACCCCGCTTGCCTCAGTTGTCTCACTTGTAAAATGAGATGGAGAAGGAAATGGCAAACCACTCCATGATCTTTGCCAAGAAAACCGCAAATGGAGTTACCAAGAGTTTGACACAACTGAACAAAACAACACAAGGCTTGTGATTTCATTGGTATAGCTGAGGAAATATCCTCTACTAATGCAGTCTACAACTTAAGTATTAAATTCCCCAGGTTCAGACAACCAGTATGTTTTTGGGACAAGACTTGAATCCAGGTCTTCATGGTTCCAAGGTTATCTCCCTTTACATGATACCATTGTATCATGCTTGGTGTATCTCTTGTGTCTCTTGCTTGGTGTGAGGAGAGAAACACATTTTAAACTCACAAATTCCTCTGCCCAAATGTCCTCTTTCTGAATGTGATGATTAAACATGCCCTAGTTAGACACTGTTTATTAACTCCACTCTTTTTTGTGTGTTTTTTAAAATTAATTAATTAAATTTTTAGTTTACAACACTCAGTTCCACAAGTTTTTGAGTTCCAAAATTTCTCCTCCTCCCTCTTCTCTCCCCCAAGACGTGATATAATCTGATATAGGTTCTACATATACCTTCACATTAAACTTATTTTCCCAATAATCAAGTTATAAAGAAGAATTATAACCAATGAAATGAACCATGAGAAAGATGTAACAAAACCAAAAAGAAAAGAAAAGAAAAAAGAAAAAAAAAGAGAGAGCAAATAGTTTGCTTCCATCTGCATTCAGATTCCGTAATTCATTCTCTGGATGTGGATAGCCTTTTCCATCATGGGTCTTTTGGAGCTCTATTGACTCCATTCTTACTTGACACTGAGAGGGGAGTTTAGTGTATTGGACGGAGGATCAATGTTGGTTTCTGCCTCTGACGTTTATTAGCCAGGTGCCCATGATCAACTAGGAAAGATCTGGGTTCCAGAGCTTCTACACAGACTAGCTGAGTGACCACGTCCCCAGGCACGTCTATAAGATGGGAATTATAAATAACTTGCCAACCTCAGTCCATAAAGGAAGTTTCTATGCAGGGTGTTCCACTCCTCCCCCTTCCCACTTAAATCACAGATCTAAACGGATTTTTTAAAAATTAGGATAATAGGAGTTGAGAATCATTTGTAAGCTGTGTGTGTAGAACGAGGGGAGTAAACTCGAATCTCTCTTAGGTTCCCTCCAAGCTCTAAATTTTTGGCATTATTTTATGACCTTAGTCCTAGGTCAGCTAATAACTTGCTGGGTGACCTTGGGGAAGTTCCCTAGGTCCATAGTAAGTGCTTCCCCTCCCCCGCACCAGACATTCATTCATTCACTTGTAAAATAAGCGAGTCGGGCTCTGGCAGCCCGGAGATTCTAGGGTGCTTCAGTAGTGTTTCTTAAATCCGTTTGGGTGAGGGGGAAGTGTTTTTACCGGCGGGGAGAGGGAATTTACCCGATCCTCAGGAAAATCGAGTTTACTGAAACTTGACTAAATAAACGGCAGCATAATTTCAATTTTCCCTGGGGGTGGGGGCTGGGGTGGGAGGGAAGGTAGAGCAGGGGTCCCGTTTCTCTTCCTCCCTTTCCAAGACCACACATTGTCTTTCATTCCTGAGCAGGCCCTTCTTTTCTCATCTGAGGCAAGAACTAAAGCATGATTTCATTGCTTTCCCTCCGGGCTGCCAGGCAGGAAACGCTCTCAGCTCTCGGATAAGCCTGCGTTTGGAAAGTGGGGGAAAAAAAAAAAAGAAAGGAAAAGGAAAAGAGAAAAAAAAAAAAGGAACAAAGCCAGAAAAACTTGAGCAGAGGCGCTTGCTCCGAGCGCAGCAGGATTACTACAGGTTTCCAGTTTCCTAGAAACATGGAACCGATCCGACCCCCACATAGCAGGGCTTGTGGGCGGCGTTTTTAAATATATGCTAATACAGCTGACAGGAGGTGCTGCCCGGGCTCGCTCTCCCCTAAGACGTCCCTGACAGCGAACCGGGAGGGAGAAGAAGCCGGTGGAGACCGTGCCTCCGACGTGCATGGCCCTGGGCTGCCCCAGGGTCAGCGGGGCCGCCAAGTTCGTCCACACCGGCCACTGCCTTCGTCGTCCCGCGGCGAGGGAGACATGCGCCTCTGAGAATGGAGATCAAGGACTCCGGCAGCGTGGTGCTGACAGCCTACCATTCTTACGCACCGTCCAGGATAGCCAGGATCGAGCCGAGCTTCGCGCCGGACATCGCGGCCGCCTCGCCGCCGGGCCACCCGGTCAGCAGCAGGTAAAGCGTCCGGGAGGCTGGATCGGGGAGCGGCGCCGGGCTCGGTTTGGTTTCGGTTTGTGTAGCAGGCGCTCTCTGGCCCCGGCGCGCTAATGATCCATTGGCGGCTGATTAGCTCGGCTGCTTAGTCACCTTATCACGCCTGGATTGTTGTTCCACATTCTTCCGCCCGCCCGCGTGATGGGAACTTAGACGCTCTGCCTCTGTGTGTGTGAGTGTGTGTCTGTGTGAGTGTGTGCCTAGTGTGTGTGCGTCTTGTGTGTGTGTGTGTGCGCGTGTGCACATCCTGGTGAGGAATGAATATTGGAAGTGGAGATTGATCAGCAGCTGGTTACCCCCACATCTGGCTTTCAGAGAACTAGACTCGTCCATCAGAAGAACGAACAGCATTTACTTTTAAGACGCAACCCTTCCTGAAAACAAAACAAAAAGTTAAAATAGTAGTTTTTATTACAAATTTATTTTGGGGGGGACACACACAATTATTCAACATTCCCACAATTTTTGGGAGAACTCTCGTAACTTCCAGCACATATTAAAAAAAAAGTAGAGAAAGTCTTTAAAAATTAAATCCCAGTAGAAATGCTGCCCCTCCCCCCCTTCTTTCCGTAGATTTCACCCCCAGATCCCATGTAGTGAATTCAGTTGGTCTTGTAACGCGTGTGAGGGTCAGGGCGCTACTATATTGCTCTTAGATTCACTTTTTGCCCGGAGGTTTTCTCGGATTCCTTGTAGTGCATTCTCTTGGTCCTGATAACGAGTGTAAGGGTCAGGGCGCTGTTCCCTTACGGCTATACTCACTTTTGCCGGACAAATGGAAACGTTCTTGATGCCTTTTGTTTGGAAAGGGGGCGGCGACTGGGGACATATCTCCAAGTGTTCCTTGGATGGAGTAAAGCTGGGATCTGTCTTAAATGATTGTATCATGTTTCAACTTTTTCTTCCTTTCACAGGGCAGTGACGCCTCCATTTACTAAGTTAAAGGAGGGACACTTTGCAGCTACCTTGTTAAACACTGTCTTGGGTGAGGAAGAGGAAAAAAAGTGCTTATGGAGGATGACACTTAGACAAGCTGGGGAGGGGGCGAGATTCACTAGGGGAATGCTTTTGCTTAGGTGCGGGCAGTAATTTAGGTTGTGTTTTCCTTAAGAAAGATAACAATCTTTAATTGTCTTCCTATTCCTTGAACTTCTCTTCAGTTATGTGGCTACGATTACCCCTGCTTCCGAACTTAATTGACTCTTGAGGGTTTCAGGCGATTATATCCTTTTATTGGAAGGAGTTAACTTTTGGCCTACACTCATAAGAATGCCCACGAGAGAACTCTAGTGACTCTGGTGAACAAAGAAAATATTATTTCTTCCCCAAGAGCTAGCCTAGTGAAACCCTTTTAAAAAATCTATGGAAATGAGAAAGTGACATTTTGCTTTCATTTCCCTCCTTCAGCAAATTATTTTAAAGCCAGTTTGAGGATGCAAATTGATAGACTTGCATTTCATGAGTCTGTAGAGTCTGCTCCATATTCTACAAAGCTAGTGATAATTACCCAGATTATGGAGCACCCTAGTAGAAAAGGGTATTAGTGATGTGAGAGGAACAGCATACTTTGGAAGCCTGACCCCTTAGTCAAGGCTTGTGCAATTTGAAAATGGCTCTGAGGTTGTTATCTTGTCTGTAAGGTCCAGCAGCTGTCTGGTCAGAATAGCCAGATTCTGCCATATGGGCTGTCAGAAACAACATCCGTGTTTCCAAAGCAAGCTCTGGGGAGAGGGCTTATTAACGCAGCATGTGGCTTTGTGGAATGCATAATAGATGGAGGCAAAAGAATTGGATGTTTTGCTAGCATACAGTACAGTTGTCAATTTATTCTTGATTGTTCCAAATCCTGTGCCTGTGGTATGCCTCTCCACTCTCCCAGAAGAGTCTTTTGTTGCTGTCTGCCTTCTGAGACATGGATTTGGGCCTCTATGTGCCTTTCTGAATTATATTCCAAGAGTGTAATTCATTGGTTCCCAGAAACTCTAACCAGAGAGACAAGGCTCTGTATTTACTTAGCCAGAGGCCATCATTAATCCTGTGTCTGATAACAGAAAATAATCGGGCCCAAGTTACTAACCTTTGACTTACTAACTGCAGATCAATACACTCCTCCAGGGCAGGCATTAGGATCTTTGTGTGCTAGTTGTAAAGAGTCTTCCCTCCCCTCTTTTCATCTGATTGCTTGCCTTTTCTTAGGGCCACCGTCACTATGAGCCTACTGAGCGTCAAGTGCGATTCTCTGACTTTGCAAGAATCATTCTTCTCGAGCACCATATAACAACTTAAATCCATTTCAAAGAAACCTATTTCTTTTCAGGCCCCCCATTTATCCACTGCTATCTGTCAAGTTTATGGAAGGCCCAGGAGAAAAAGTTGGGTTGAAACAACAACAGAAGACCCAGTAAATGAACATATATAACATATCTTGGTATCATTCATTCCAGTGAATGAAACGTGTAGAGAAACCTCCATACAATTACACAATTTCAGCTGCCCTTAGAAAGAAATGCCAGATTGGAATTGACAATAAATCACTCCAAGGTTAAGATGAATTTAAATGGACTTTAGTATGGACTCTCATTCTGAGGTCCCTTCAGCTCTAGGACTACCATCCTATTGAGTCACCTAATACCAATAGCATCCTTCGTCCATATGAACGACTTCTGTTGAGACAAACAGAAGTTCTGCATGTTCTTTGTATTGTGGAGTCATAGAGTTGGAATCGGGGAAGAGGGGGGTAGGAAACAAGCATTTATAAAGCACCTATTATGTGCCAGATACTGTGCTAAGCGCTTTACAAATATTGATACAAATCATTTGATTCCCATAACACCCCAGATATAGGTGCTATTATTATCCCCACTTTACTTTTGAGGAAACTGAGGTTAAATGACTTACTCAGGGTCACACACAACTTACAAGTGTCTTAGGCTGGATTTCTTGACTGCCAGCTAGGGACTTCTGAGGCCATCCCTCTCATTTTACGGTGGAGGGCACTAAAACCTAGGGAGATTAAGTAGTTTACCCAAGGTATTAGGTGAAACCACTTGGTAGAGTGACAGCACTAAACTAGGAGTCAGAAGACTTGGGTTGTAGTTTAGTGACACAGTGGAGTCGGGAAGACCTGGGTTCAAATCCAGCCTCAGATACTCACTAGTTTTGTCACTTTGTTCAAGTCACTTAACTCCTGATTGCCTCATTTTCCTCAACTGCAAAAATGAGGATAACAGCATCTCTATCCCACTAGTTGTTGTGAGGATTAAATGAGATAATATTTGTAAAGCATCTGGCACCCATCTGGCACTATACAAATGCTTATTTCCTTCCCTTCCCCTCCCCCTTCCAGTTCCAGTGATTTCTCTACCCCCTATGCCTTGACCCTGAGTAGAGAACTTTAATTCATTTAATGTCTCAGTTTCCTTATCTAGGAGAGGGGATAACCACATCTCACTGGTTTGTGGTGAAAACCCAGTGAGGTAACGTCTGGTCAAAGGAGAAGGTGCTGTACAAACTAGAATGGCAGCTGCTCGAGGGCAGGGACCACTTTTCCCTCTTTGTTGCCAAGCAGAGTTCCTGGCACTTGCACTTCTTTGTGTTGCTTTGTGGAGAAGTTACCTGCACATGAGCTCAGTAAATGTTTTTCTGCTTTTTTTACTTCTTCCTTTTATTGTATGAGGTCATCCACCATGGGCCTTTATGAGACACACTTACTTCCATTTGGTTCCATGTATTCAAGAATTGTTTTTATTTGTAATACTCTATATTGTGTAGTTTCACATTTTTTAGAGAATAAAGAGACACAGACTTTCTTCCTCATTGTCGCAATCTAATCTGATTCATCCTGGAAAGGAATTTATTTTATAATCATCTCCATGAACAGGAGATTTCTTCCTTATTCTCTTTTCATTTTGTTCAAAGCCATCATTTTCCTGTGTCTTCGATTAGTGGCTAAAAGGATTTCACTTTGACCCGCCGATCCAAACTCAGTTAATGAGAACCAACACACATATTGATCTGCTTTACTAATTGAAGTAGGCTGTTAAGATAATTTTCATTGTTCTTTTTTTTTTTCTTGGAGCTAAAAGCCAAAGGAAAACCTTTAAAACACAGAAGTTGTTTTCATACAATTTCATACAAATTCAGTAACCTAAAGTGAGAGCATTAAGGAACTGAGCAAGTTTTCCCTTGGAAAAGGGGAACTGCATTTGTAGGTAAATGAGACTTGACCCAAACCAATTTCAAAGAAGAATTTCAATCTGAGATATTTTCCGTTCGAGTTAACTCACTTCAGATAATAGCCATGAAGAAGCATTGTGTTACTATGCAAAATTCAAGGTTGTTGGGTGGGTAGCTTAACTTTGTTCCTAATTAGCAAAAAATAGCCTTTTATTCTGAGCATTGCCCATTCATTTAGCTAATTTGACTCAAATAAAAGCAGTGGGTGTCCCATGTGTTCAATCCATTTAGAAGATAGGGTTGGATAACTAATTGTTACTAAGCAAACAGCATTTGGTAGGTGAAGGAAACGTCACTTCCAGTTTTACCAACACTTTCTGTAGAAAAAGGACCTGAGAGAATGAAAAAGGATGAATTCAGCTCCATTTAAAAAACAAAAAAAAAGTAGAGAAGAGACTTAGCATTGTTTCAGAGAGTGCTTTGCACTAAATGCTCTCCTTGGTCTGGTTCTAACTTTCAGGGGAAATACCATCACACACACACACACACACGCACACGCACACGCACACACGCACGCACAAATAAAAGTTCACCCCACCCACAAAATGAAAATTATCTGAAGATAACAAGCTATCTTGAAGCCTTCAAGAATTTTCCAAGTTATATACAAACGATAGAAAGCATTTCTTCTGTGAAGGTGTAGTGTAAACAGCTTGAAGCATTTCTGATGTTTATCTCATTATACCATAAACTTCCTGAGAAGGCAAAAATAGTAGAGGAAAAAGAACCCCACTCTTCCTTAAAAACAAGTATAAAAGCTGTCCAAGGTGATCATGGGAATTCAAAGGCTATCCCACTATTATTTAACTTTCCTATGAAGTATTGCATTCTAACGCATCTCAAAATCACTTTAAAACAGGTCTGGAGAAATTTAGTTGAAACAGCCGGTTAGAATATTCATTTTTTATTTTAAAGAGGTTATTACCTGTTTAGCAACTTTGGTTTGTCAACTGGCACTCATCTAAGATGGAGTTTTATTATTTAGTTAAGGCAGCATTTATTTTTAACTATGAATTCTTGCTAAATCAGGCGTTTGCACAAGGGGTGTGCATGTGTGCAGGAGGGTTGTATGTACACCCGCGTACACATTCCAGGCAGTAGTAGACAAGTTTTTTTTTTCCTGTAAGCTTTAGAAATGCCCATGGAATGTCCTCTGGGATACTTATAAGAGAATATAAGGTATTTATAGACCATTCTTCATGTTATGGTTGAAACTAGAGTTAGCTTCTCTGGTTTCCTTTTACTGTGGTACTCCTGCTGATCTCCTTGGTACCTCCACATGTAGAGCTGATGGAAAACATCTGGTGCTGTCCCTTAGAGATCCATTTATTTGGCTAGCTGCCTGAACCACTTTCAACTAGGTCATTTCTCTCTGATTACAGGATGGTTGGATTTGCCCACAAAAATGTAGGAAGCTAAGGATGCTGTAGAGTTGCCATAACAGGGATCCTGACTTCATGCTTCACAGCAGCCATTTATGGCATTCTTGCAGAAGAGGGTTTTTCCACCTCCAAATTCTCCCTTTAAAAAAAAAAATCATCTTGATACTCCCAGGTTTCAGTTTTCATTTACTGCCCTTCCTCCCAACAAGTTTTGTTTTCTCTGTCCAAGTATTAGTTTTGCCATAGTGTACTAGAAAAGTCCTGGTATTCCTAATGATGAGAACACCAATGGATAATGCCCATGTCAGAGTTCATGAAAATTCTAAAGCCTACCTTTCCTGAGTTTAGAAGGAACTTTTTATTACTAGAGGTGCTCTTTTATTATAGTCTAAAAATAAAGGTTGATAGAGGCAGTGTGGCACACAGCTCATTGAGAGCTGGCCTTGTCATTAGGAAGATCTGGGTTTAAGTCCCATCTCTGATATATACCTTTGTATGAAGCCAGGGGTCAGGGATTTGGTGAGGGGGGTCGGTCTCTGAAACCTTTTCAGTAGGTCCTCAAAGTCAAAATTTTTATTATAATGCTAAGGTGTTTTAATTTCTAATATGATAAAATAGCAATACATATAAACCACATTAACATAAGCTCTTTGAAGGTCCTCAATAATTTTTAAGAGTGTAAAGGGCCCTGAGACCAAAAAAGTTTGAGAACATTTCTCTAGGCAGTCTCTAAAACTAGGAATCTCAGAGAAATTGTTTACCTGCTTTTTCACTTGAAAATCCCTTATATCAGTGAAGTGACAGATCCAGCCCCTAAAAACTAAGCTCAAAAATGTTTAGACAGCTGTCATAGAGCGTTCAGGTAATGTCTTTTTAGTGTACTTTTATCTATCATGTTGTTCCTGCTTTGTCTCCTCTTCTGGCTCTTGTGTGCTATATTCAGTAACTGTGGGATTTTCCCCAAGGGTCTATCCTTTGCCTTTTCTTATTTTCATTCTCATCTATCTTATTTGGGTGATCTCCTCAGTTCCTACAGTTGTTCAGTCACATCTGACTCTGTGACTCCATTTGGGGTTTTCTTGGCAAAGAGAGGGGAGTGATTTGCCATTTCCTTCTCCAACCCATTTTACAAATGAGGAAACCGAGGCAAAAAAGGGTTAAATGACTTGCCCAGGGTCACCCAGGTAGTGTCTGAGGCTAGATTTGAATTCAGGAACATAAGTCTCCTGACTCCAGGTCTGGCACTCTAGCCACTGCACCACCTAGCTTGCTGTGTGATTGCCCTATGTTCCTATGGGTTTGATTATTGTCTCAATGTAGATTATATGGTATATCCAGCCCTAGTCTCTCTCTTCAGCTCCAGTCAATGTATCACCCAACTGTCTTTTGGACATCTCAAGCTGGAGGTCTTGTAGGCATCTCAAACTCAAGGTAACCAAAACAAGCCTCATTATCTTTTCCCCCCAAGCCTTCCTTTCTTCCAAATTTCCCTAAGAGAACACTACTATTCTCCCATTCAAGCAAATTTGAAACCTTGATGTCACTCTTGATTCTTCATTAACCCCATGTACCTAATTAGTTGCTAAATCTCTCTTTCCCAACTTTTTTCCAAATCTACCAATATCTCTAGCATATCTCTACCAACGCAACTGTCATCTTATAAAAGGTCCTCGTCACCTCTCACCAGAACTATTGCAATAGTCTCCCAATTGGTCTTCCTGTTTCAAGTCTTTCCCTACTGGAATCCATCCTCCACTCAGGTGCCAAAGTGGTTTTCCCAAAGACCAGCTTTGACCATGTCACCTCCCCCTGCCAATAAACTCCATTGACTCTCAGTTAGATCCAGGATCAATGATAAAACTCCTCCATTTGCGGCTCATCATAACCTGTCCCTTCCTCCCTTTCCAGTCTTGTTACACTTCACTCCCCTCCACGCGATCTGTAACGTACCTACACTGGCATCCTTTCCGTGTTCCTCACATAGGATGCCCTATCTGCCATCTATGCCTTCAGGGTCCTTTTCTCCACTCTCTCCCTCCTCATCTTTGCTATTTTTTGGAATCCTTTATTTTCTTCAATCAATGCTCAGATGAAATTTCACTTGCACAAGCAGGCCTTTCCTAGACCTACTGGCCCTACCCAGGCCTCCCAGACACTACTGCCTTCCTCAGACATTACTGCCCATCTACACTCTCTATTTCTTTTATGTACCTAATTATTTATGTGTTGTCTTCTTCATTAGACTGTGAGCTAGTCAAGGGCAGAGATTGTTTTTGCCTATCTCTAGCACTTAGCTTAGTGCCTAGAACACAGGAAGCGCTTAATAAATGCTGGTTGGTTGATTGATACAATTGTCTCCAAACGTTTTTTTTCTGAAAATACATAAATGAGTTTCTTCCTAATTTCAGATAAAATCCAGTTTCTCTTATGGTGATTAAATTGCATTC
Source organism: Phalanger gymnotis (assembly GCA_028646595.1). Taxonomy (NCBI): domain Eukaryota; kingdom Metazoa; phylum Chordata; class Mammalia; order Diprotodontia; family Phalangeridae; genus Phalanger; species Phalanger gymnotis. The sequence continues at coordinate 199,632,046 of CM053622.1, read as the reverse complement.
TCTCTGATCCATACTGTCTGGTTGGTGTTAACCTCCCTCACAACCTGCTCTCATCCTGCTTTCCTAGCTTTACTACACATTAATTTCTTCAATTGCACTCCAGTGTCCCAGGAAACTGGACTTTTTAATCTTTACATAAAACACTCGCTCTCCCATTTCCAGGCCTTTACCCTGGTTGTCTTCCATGGCTAGAATAATTTCCTCCTCCTCACCTCTGCCTTTTGGAATCACTGGTTTTCTTCAGTACTTAGCCCAAGCCTTTCTTGGTCTCCTTAGCTGCTAGTGGTGACTTCTCCCCACTTCCTCCCCTCCCTCTTCAACCTCGTATCTGCTTTGTGTTTTGTGGACACCTTTCTTTGTGCCTGGTCTCTCCTATTAGAATGTAAGGTCCTGGAACAGGGACCATTTCTCATTTGCTTCTGTATACCCCTTTCCCTGTCCTCGTCCCCATTCCTGTCTCATAGTAGGCACTTAATAAATGCTTGTTAATCATCTGACTAACTGATCAATAAAAAGCAGTATTTTTTTTTTCCTTACTAGTTTTCCCGAAATGCTTTTTGGAATACTCCCATTTTTCCTCCCTGAACTTTGAGATAAACCATTTACTTTGTATTCAGTAAACATTTCTATCACTTCCCTCCCATGAAACCAATTCCTTTGTGAGGCTCCACATCTGGGACAATTCTTTTATACTAATTTTCTATTATTATTATAATGCTACATAGTATATAATATATACTATGTATTATATATAATTTTTATATTATCTACTATGTACTATATTATACTAATTGTACTAATTTTCTGATTTCTAAAGCTTCCAATTTTATACTAATTTTCTAATCCTGCATTCTCCAGGAGTTCTGGGAGGAAATTTTTTTTTGGTGGCAGTGATGGGGGGAGGGGAGGCAATAGGAAAGGTCAAGGGAGTTAAGGAATTGGAAAGCCTGTTTACCTTAATCACATTCTAGTTGTGTCCATTAGTGTATAAGCTCCAGGAAGGCAAGTGCTGTTTTTTTGACTTTGTCCCCTTAGCACGATAGATACCTCATATGGAGAAGTCAATTAATAAAGGTTGAATTGAATTATTACAAACTCCATTACTTGAGGTCAGGAACAGTCTCCCTTTTTCTTTGTGTCTCTAATGCCCACCTAGCCCAGTGCCTGGGACATATGGAAGCACTTCACAAATGCTCCTTATTGATTCATTTTCTCCTCTGCTATTTCTAAATCATGCTTGCCTGCACTTCAGCCTTCCTCCTCATTCTCCTCTCACAGCAACTTAGACCTTCCCCTGGTTCCATGAGTTCTGGTAGGTGAGCTGTTGTCTTACCTCGCCTAGAAGGAGGCTGCTACACCATTTCTAAGCCATGCTATGGCATGTGTATCCATCCCCTTTTCTAGTTCCTTATTATGTATGTTGTCTTCCCCAGGGGAAGGACTCTCTTGCTCACTCATATTTGCAATCCCCAGTGCTTTTAGCACACTGCCTTGCACATTGTAAGCTCTTAATAAATGCTATTTCTTTTTTTTAAATTTTTTTTAAAGTAATTTTTTTTCAAATAAATGCTATTTCATTGATTTCCTGCGTTTGATAGATTGATAGTATGCAATGATGATCTCAGATGCTAACAATGTAAGGAGTGAAACTATTTGACCATACACTTAATGGAACAGATCACAATTGTTTTTGAGTATGTATGTCTGCTTTTTGTAGTTTTCCTAACTTTTTTTTATTTTTTTACTTCTTGCAGAGTTTAGTTCAGTAGCGACCTGCTTCTCTGAATTTGTTCAAAAGATTATCAATTTAGGTTTGGAAGGGATCTGAGAAGTCATTCTATTCCAACCTCTTCATTCTTCAGATAAGAAAACCCAGAGAGAAAAAGTTATGTGCCCAAGGTCAGACAGTGGCAAAGTCAGGATTCGAATTCAGGTTCTCAGAGTCCTAGTTCAGTGTTGTTTTCACCCATTTTGGTGAAATTACAGGTTTTTGCATTGAAGTTTTGCTTTGTTTTACTAAATTGCAATGAAAAAGTAAGGATAATACTTTATCATTCTTACAACCAGTTCTTAATTATTTAGGAACTAATTATCTTTTTATGGATTAATGAGACTTATTGGTTGTTTTCTTTCTAGTCCCCTTTGTCTGCCTTTTCAGCATTTTGCTATTAGTAAATATGTCTACTATTAGCTAACCAGAGTAAAGTTTATATGCCATGTAACGTAAAAGTAAGTGGGTTGTTTTGAAGCCGAAGTCATCTATTGGGGGAGTAGAAAGTTATATAACTGAATTTAAGTTATGGGTAAAATGATCCTAAATTGACTCTGAATAAGGACTGGAGGAGCTTTCCTATAAGTAATTAAAATAATATTAATAACAACAATAATGGCATTTATATAGCACCTTAGGGGTTTGCAAAGTGCTTCACAAATATCTCATTTTGTCATCACAACAACCCTGAGATGTAGGCACTACCATTATACCCATTTTACAGACAATGAAACTGAGGTGCATGGAGGTTAAGCAGCTTGTGCAGGGTCACAAAATCTGAGGCCAGATTTTGAATTCAGGCCTTCCTGACTCAGTCCTCTTCATTGTGGCATCTAGCCACCATGTTCATGGATCTAATTTTCCCATCTCTTACTTGAACATGGTTCTTTCTTGCTTCTTTTCTGCTTCTTTATTGGGTTCTGGATAGCTGAAGTTAATGGCTTGTCTATCCATGTGTTGTTGCTATAATATCTTTTTGTAAATATAGGTATCTATATGACTTATAGGCATGTGTAAATTTCATTTTTCCCACTTCCTGAAAGATGTGCAAAAATGTGTTAACAGTTTCTGTAATTCTTTGTATTTGAGGTAACTGAAGATTGATTGGGTGGGATCTGAAGCCAAAAAATGTAGGTTCAAACCTTGGCTCTGCTGTATACTACTTTTGTGACTTTGGGCGAATTAAATCCCCCTTCTCAGTTTCTTTGTAAAATGAAGAAGTTCATCTAGATGATGGTTGTGATCTCCAGAGTGGGAGTGAAGGGAAGAACAGGAAAGTGAGGAGAGCAATAGTCCTTTATTGCCAACTCATTCTGTCATGTATTTGGAAGTTATGACATACGTACTTAAAATTTCAAATAGTGTATATATCTCTTTTCTCTCCCCAAATCAAAAGATATAATTTATTTGAAAAGCATCGGCTCCTTTTATAATTACTAGGGTCATGGGAAGTGGTGTAGGCATCCCTTAGAGAACCAGCTGGAGCATCTCATAATGTCCATCAGTAACATGTAAGCTAATTAGGGTCTCTACAGGATATTCTCTCCAATGCCTCTTGTCTAGACAGATTATGACTGCATACATGGAGGATGAAATCTAACAGTGAAAGGTAATCAGCAATTTGACAAAAAATAAATTAAGCACAAAAAACAATTTGACAAAAATGTATTTAATAAAAATATTATATACCATTATAATATACTAATTAAATCAATTTAATTAAATGATTAATTAAAATGTAGGTGCTAAGAAGTACGAAACTTAGATTAGGTCCAGTCCTCTCCCTCATGGAATTGACAGTAGGATGAAAGAGAAATGATATATGCAACATATGACAATTCAACGTGTCAGGCACTGTTCTAAGCACTGGGGATACAGAGAAGGGCAAAAGACAAGTCTGTGCTCTCAAGGAGCTCACAGTCTAATGGGGAGAGACAACATTCAAACAACTATGTACAAAGAAGCTGTATATAAAATGAATTGGAGATACCAAATCCAAATAAAGCAATTCAGCAAACATTTATGAAGAACCTACTATGTGCTGAATGCTGTACTGGGACCAGAGAAGATGAGAAGTCTGGGTAAGTTGTGATCTCTGCCTACATGAAACTTCCTCTTAAAAAGGGGGAAATGACATTGGTACAAATAACCGCAGCATGAAATAAAACTGCAAATATTAAATAGCAAATGATTAGGTGAAGATGGAATGGGAAAAGAGAACAGACTCATTAGGAGTCAGAGAAGGCTTCACGGAGGAAGTAGCACTTAAGCTGGGTTTTAAAAGATAGATAAGAATTCAATTGGTGAGAGGTGGGAGGAGAAGAGTGTTCTCAGCTTAGAGAACTACATGAACAAAGAGATGGGGAATGGTAAAGTCCAGAAGAGGAGACAGCAGGCAGGTCAGTTTGACTGGAGTGTGCAATATGCAGAAACGAATAGTTTGAGGTGAGACGAGAAAGACAGTGATCTTTAACTCGGTGGGCTTGCTGTATTCTGATTTTGTTTCTACTAAATCTTTTCCAGGCAAGGTTTCCCAAGTTCTTTCAATTCAAAAACCATTTACGCTGCTCCTGCAGTGTCTTGGATGGCATAAGGCAGATGTGCCGGTATGAACAATAGACCGGAGGGAGGAAAGACTGAAGGCAGGAATTATTAAGAGGCTGTTGCTGGCAAGCTGTGTTGGAGATAAGCAAATTCTGTAATTAATAATCATGTGGAACTGTATCAGTCACTGAATTTTGGTACTGATCAACTTTCATGCATACAAGGGAGCTGGCAACATCTGCTCACTTTCAGTGAAAATCCTGTGACCAGTCTATAATCTTCTGTTAAATATTTGGGCAGAAGAGTACTTAGGGACCTCAGAGGCCATCTCTTCCTACTTGTACCAAAGCAGGAACTGTGTCCCCCCTCCCCCCACTAAATACATCCAACAAACCTTCATTTGAATATCTCCATTGCTTTGGGAAGCATTCCTTTCCATTTTTGCACAGCTCTAAGATGTTTTTCTTTACCTTGAGTCTAAATTTTCTTCCTCTGCACATTCCGTGCATTGCTACTGGTTCTGACCTCTGCAGCCAAACAGAACAGGGTGAATCCCTCTTGCACATACCAGACTTTCAAATACTTGAAGCTCTATTAAATACAAAAGGCAACTAGAAGGCAGTGGATTGAAAGGACGGACCTGGAGTCGACTTGAGTTCAAATCTTGTCGCAAATACTCACTGACTGTGTGATCCTGGGCAAGTCACTTAATTTAGGTCTGCCTCAGTTTTTTCATCTATAAAGTGGAGATAATAATAGGGTCTACCGCTTGGGGTTAGTGAGGATAAAAGTGAGATTATATTGGTAAAAAGTGCTGCAAATCTCAAAAAACTCAAAAACCTCATGCTATATTCCGATTTTGTTTCTACTAAATCTTTTCTAGGCTAGGTTTCCCTAGTGTTCTCAATTCAAAAAATATTTACAAAGCAAATTATATATGAAGCACTATGCTATTTTTGAGAGATACAGAAATGATGAAATCATTCCTTCCTTCAAAAAGTGCATTAAACTGGGAGATAAAACAGAGAAGTAAATGTAAAGAGGGGAGAGTGCATTAACTACTGGGAGTATCCAGAAAACCTTGCCTTAGGAGGTAGATGAGTATTAAAAGGTAAAGGTGAGAAGGGAAGGTGTTCAGTTCGAGAAAAGGTTGGTAGACCAGTTTTGGTTGGAATACACAGTATATTAAATGTCTGGACAGGCAGGCGGAAACCAGATTGTGGAGGGCTTTAAATGACAGGCTGGGGAGATTGTGTCTTATCTAAGGCGCCATTGGGAGCCCCTGGAGATTTTTGAACCAAGGAGTGACGTGGTTAGACCTGTGTTCTAGGAACATTCGTTCTCTAGCTGCATGGAGGATGGGTTGGGGATGGGAGAAACTGTAAACAGAGAGAACAGTTAAGAGGCTATTGCGGTAGAAGTGAGGAGATTCTGTTCTAGGGCTGGTGGTGTGTGAGTGGGGGAAAAAGTGACCAGTTCCTTTGAAAGATGTAGTCCCTAATCCTTGAGCCAGCTTCCTGTCTACCTTCCTTATGAAGCATAAATCATTTGTGAGAAGCACAAAACTCATTATCATTCCATATAATTACATTTTAATGAAACCATACTGGGGAGGAGGTGATGAGGGGGTGGGTGGATGGGACTGTGGGGGTGGGGGTAAAACCAGTCAGAAGCGAAAAGTTTCTGCATGAATTCTGGGTCTTCCTTCCTTCCTTCCTTCCTTCCTTCCTTCCTTCCTTCCTTCCTTCCTTCCTTCCTTCCTTCCTTCCTTCCTTCCTTCTTTTCTGTGGTTAAGTAATTTGCCCAGGGTCGCACAGCTATTAAGTGTCTGAAGCCGGATTTGAATTCAGGTCCTCTTCACTCCAGGGCCTGTGTTCTATCTACTGTATCACCTAGCTGCCCCTGAGGCTATACTTCAATTTATATTAAAGCTTTTAAATTCTATCCTCCCCTCTTTGAACCTACCTCTAACTTTCTCGCCTCCCCAACCTTTCTCCATTCCAAAAAAAAAAAAAAAGAATTACATTTTAGCTCATGCTGACCATAGATCCATCAAATCTACATTCTGGGATAAAAAGAAGAAAAGGAGTGGTCAGAGAGGTAAGATTAAGTCTATTCCATATAACCTTCTGAAGCTCCCCTGAAAACTATGTAATGGTCTGTATAATTCTCACCACCTTGCGAGGTGTCTCCAGTTGTTATTTTGAACTATTGCTTAAATAAGTTCTCGGGAATTTAATTTAATTAACATATTTATATATTATCTTCCCACTTAGAACCTAAGCTCTTTGTGGGTAAGGATTCTATCTTATACTCAAATAAGATCATATTTATAAAAGTATAATAATAATTATAATAATAAAATACAGTGAAGTAATATTTGTAAAAAGTACAGTGCCTGACACATAGTAGGCACTAAATAAAGGATTATTCCCTTTTCTTTCTCCCTACTTGGTGTATCTCCCTGCTACACCCATCGCAGGGCCTTGAGCTTAATAGATTCTGAATTACTGTTCTGTTGTTTTGGTCTGTTGTTTTGATTTTGTGCTATCCATTAACGTCCGATTCTTGGGATCACTTGGAGGATAAAAAAAAAGCACCATTTGGACATTTTTAAGATTCAAGAGTCAATTACTTAGTGAGTCTCATCTCTTATTTACCCAAGTGGTCGTAGTGTGTGAAAACAGAGATGTGCCAGAAGAGATTCAAATTAGCCACATAATGGATTTAAGCAACCAGTAGCAAGGATATCTTTCCCTCAGTTGAAGAAAATGTTTTTAGTCCCTTGCCTCATGTTCTTTATCACTTGTTCTTAGACTTGATTTTCTTATGTTAATTGCTTGTTCTCTGGAACTAATAAGGAAAATAACGTTGTATTACAAATTATCCTTCATGGATTTAGCAATGTTATTCAATGACTCCTTTTAATGTGATTTTATATTTAGAACTTTGGGGGGTGGCAGATGTGGAAGCATGAAATCCTACTTGGAAGTAAACTCCTGGTGCCATCTATCCTCTCTCTTTAAGTATAGTCCAGCTTTTACTCAACCCTGACTGGAAGAAGACCTAGGAGATTCAGCCAGAATCATCTCTAGTTTGGAGGATTCCCAAGAGGGAAGATGAGGCCTAAGTCTGACCCAAGAATTTGGGTCCAATCTGTGGCACTGTTGGGATTTGATGAGGTCAGAATCTTCTACTATAATTTGATATCCATGAATTTCATTAATAGGAGTACTTCTCCCCTAGTGCAGACCATGGCCTTAGCGGACCATCCTTGTGGGGTACTGTGAAGAAAAAATTCGTCACTCTATGGCTAACCTGGTAATGTCTTTTTTGACTCATGTAGAGTAGACTTCAGACAAAAGATATAGCCAAATCCTAGATTTATATTCAATGCGGTTTTGTAGGATTTCCTTGAACTTAATGCTCCTTTGATAGAATGTCTAAAGGGCAAAAATCCCTAACTAGACTCTTATTTGTATCTAGGATAAACTTCACAAAATGCATCTGGAGTAAGTTTCTTAAAGACAAGCAATGTAACAAGCACCCCCCACCCCCACCCATGCCAAAACCCACTTTTTGAAAACAAATTCAGTTGGTGGAAGAGGGAAACAGGGAGAGATCCCAGACATGATGAGGCCCAGTGTGCTATGGGGGAAGGCTCCTAGAATGCAGGTTAAGGAAGGAAGGAGCAAAGGAAAGAAGGAATGAAGGAAGGAATGAAAAAGTATTTATTAAATGCTTACTATATGTCAGACACTGAGGATATCAATAGAAGAAGCAAGTCAGTCCCTGCCCTCTCAGACTCACCCTCTAATTGAGGGAGACAACACATAAAAGAAAGTTCAGCTTCATGGGGAAGATTGAAAGTCTTCGAAGTTCTAAGGGAACAGCTGCTGGGAGGTTGGCAAGGCCCAGGGGTCCTTAGGTTACATAAGTAGGTCATCTGAGAGTGCTGGGGGACCATACAGCTCAGAGACAAGGCAGATGGTAAAGCCTGGAGGACATTGGGAAACAGTGGCAGGACAGATGGTAAGGCCTGGTGGTTCTCCTCCAGGGACAGGATAGAGTTGTTGACCTCTATCTCATCCAAGCCCTATGATCAGTCAAACAACTCTGAAGAGAGAAGGCAAGGGGGAGGCGGGCTTGGGTTGGATGTGGTAGTGAGTGGGAGCCAGGCTTCTCATTTCTCCCCCTAATCCATCCATCCATCCCAGATAGTTTCTGGGACTTCTGAGGGTGGAGGAGGTGGGGGAGGGAAGGGAGCCTTCACCTGGCAGACCTGTATTGGTTCTGGGACCGACAGGGCTTGGGAGGGGAAAGAGGAAGACAAAGACAGAAGGGCCACCAAGGTATTAAATGGTCTTCCTCTGCTACCCTGACGTCCCCATAGGTTCTAGAAAGAAAATAAACTATCTGGTAGCTTCCTATTTTAACTATGTAGATGCTAAACTGGTTCTGTGCAACTGAAAGAATTTTAGGATTAGAATTTTCACAGAATTTTAGAGTTGGAAGACACCTCAGTGGCCCTCTGGTCCAACCTATACCCAAAAGGAATTCCTACTAAAACATACCCATCAAGTGCTTATCCAGCGTGTTCTTGAAGGCCTCCATTGAAGGGGACCTTACCAGCTCCTGAGGCTGCTCGTTCCCCTTTTGCCCAGCTCTAATCATTAGGAAGTTTTTCTTGACTTCAACCTTAAACTTGCATCTTTGCAGCCTTTA
>CM053622.1:199600544-199622506 GCA_028646595.1 Phalanger gymnotis | reverse complement strand
ATTTCCCATCCCATTCAGGGTCTGACTGCTTTTGCAAAGGAAAGGAGGCAAATTCCCATGAGTTTAGAGCAGTGGTCTCCAAAATGGCAGATGGGCCCAAGGGAGTCTATGGTCCGGCCTCACGGAGTACCTGATCAACAAACATGAAGCTGGGAAGATGGGTCACATCATACCCTCCCCGTGAGCTTGTCTCCAACATAACCCCCTTCCGTCCTTATCTCCCAGCACTTTATTATTCCGCCTCTTCCCTCATTTTGCAAGCTATCAATTTTTCCCACTGGAGGTAGGCATTGGTCCCTCAGGAAAGTTATACCCTAAGGGGATTTGGCCACGCACAGTAAAAATACCATTGGGAGACCTCTCCCCCACCCCATATACCCATATACATATGTATATCCACTCCTTACTCCTCATATCTCCTTGTGGTTGTGGTAGAGCCTGGCTCTATGCTTTGGGTCAGTGACTAGTGAGTTAGGGCCTGCTCCCGTGTTTTCATTTTGGGTAGATTATAGAGGAACAGCTATGGGTTAGTTGCAGCAGATTGTGGATCTCTACATTATCTTTTCCCGGAAACTTACTCCTCTTCCAAACTTCCCTGTTACAATGAAGGACACCAACATCATTCTGATCATTCAGGTCTGAAAACTCAAAGTCATCTTTAACTCTTGTCTGTTACTTACCCTACATATCTAATCAACCACCAAATCTTGCCATTTTTTTTTATCTCCACGTCTCTCTTAGCTGTCCCTTTCTTTGTTGTTGGTGTTGTTTGTCCTTTGTTCTCAGAGAGGGCCGGTGACATCAGGAGGGTGATGTCTTGACTTGCTATTGAATTTAAGTGAGGGCTGTGCAATGTCATCAGCCTCACTGTCTCCTCCAGGGTCATTGGAGTCTAGTGGCAAGACATAGGTTGAGATGACTGGCCATGGCCCCAGATGGGGACCTTGGCCTTTTTAAGCTAAAATCTTTCCCAGGTCTCACATTGTTTGAGGCAACACTCATTCAGTGATTAAAGGCTAGGTAGGAATTGAGGCAAAAGATAAAAAAATCAACCTGGGAGAGGAAGACCCTCAGAATTTCTGGCCAGAAAAGAAACAACTGCTATTTATATTCACTCTGAGCCATTATAACCCAAACACTATCTTTCTTCTTCATTATTACCATAGCCTCCTAAAATTGGTCTCCCTGCCTCAGGTGACTCTTCCCTCTCCACTCCATCCTCTGCAGAGCTGCCAAAATGGTTTTCCTCCCACGTCTTCCTCTTTTCCTCTTAGCTGATGACCTTTGTTTATTATTTTACTGAGAAAATGGAGGGCATTCTAAGTGAGCTCTGGTGAGCTCCCTCTCCTCCTATTCTCTTCATCTGATAACCCCTTAACATCACCTCCTACTCCTCTTTTTCCCTAAGGTCTGGTACCTCAGGGTCCCTCAGACCACCTCTCTATGAAGTCCAGCCTTTCTATGTGTATACTTGATGCCATCCCTTCCCTTCTTCTATAGCAGATTGCATTCATAATCATCCCCTTTCCCTGTTGAATCTTCAGCCTCTATCAACCGATTCTTTCCCTAGTGCCTTCAAGCACATCCAGTTCTCCACCGTTCCTAAAAAAATTAAAAAACCCAGACAACCAACCAAAAATTCCTCTCCTATTAGACCCTACCAGCCCTTTAAGATATTGTCCCGTCTTTCCTCATTTTCACATCCTAATTCCTTGAAAAAGCTGTTTACATCCCCTTCCTTCTAGAACTTCCTCTCTTCTCATGACTCCTCAACCCCTTATAATCTGGCTTCCCACCTCATCACTTAACTGCTCTCTCCACGGTTACCAGTGATCTCTTAGTTGCCAAATTTGATGGTCTTTTGTCGGTCCTAATTCTTCTGGACCTATCTTCTTCTCTTGACACTGTTACTCATCCCCTCTTCCTGGGTACTCTTGCCTCTCTGAATTTTCATGGCACCAATCTCTCCTGGCTCACCTCCTACCTCTTCATCCTTATGGTGCTCCCCGAGGTCCTGTCCTAGGTGTCTTTACACTCTCTTGGTAGCCTGGACAGTTCACATGGGTTTAATGACTGAGGTCTATCCGGGCTCAGCACCAGCCTCTCTCTTGAGCTCTTGTCCTGCATCACTAATTTTCCATTAGATGTTTCAAACTAGTTATCTTAAATTCGGCATGTCTAGAACTGAACTCATTATCTTTTCCCCTAAACCCTCCCTTCTTCCAGTCTTCTCTTTCTTTTTAAGGATCCACCCTCCTTCTGGTCTCTCAGGTTCATAATCTTGGCATTATTTTTGACCTTTCAGTCTCCTGAACCCAATATATCTCATCAGTTGCCGAATCTTTCCATTTCTCCCCCCATAACGAGCTCTCTTGCATTCAGCCCTTGAACAGCAGCCATCTTAGTAACTTTAGGCTCTTACCATTTTTCGTCTAGCCTATTGCAACAGCCTCATCAATGGTCTTCCTTCCTCAAGTCTCTACCCACTCCAGTCTATCCTGTACACTGATGTCCAAATAGATTTCCTTAAACAGATCTGACCATGTGATTCTCCTATTCAATCAACTCTGGTGAACATGTAAATTTCTGTGTTTAGCTTTTAAAGCTCTCTACAACCCAGCCCCAAGCTATATTTTCAGTGTCATTATATCGTTCCTCCTCCATTTTGGAATCTGGCCAAACTGGCTTTCTCTCTGTTCCTCATTCAAAATACTCCATATATCTCTGTTCTTCTGCATGGTTTGGAATGACCTTGTCTCTTTACCTCCACCTCAGAGTCCCTCCCTTCCTTTCTTTATGCAGCTTCAGGACCTTCTTCTGTAATGAAGACCTTGCTGATCTCCCAGCTGTTAATGCTGTCCCTACCTTGTATCTAACTACTTTGCATATGTTTGTATTTATTAACTTTATGCTGTATATATTTTTATGTATATCTGTTGTCTCCACCCCATCAGAATGTAAGCTCCTTGTGTGTAGGTATTGTTTTTTTTTTCCTCTTGTATCCCTAGCAGTGCAGTGCAGTGACTGGCACATAGTAAATATTTAATAAATACCCATTGACGAATTCTAAAACTCAGGTCTAATCGTGTCACGCTACTGCTTAGATTCCAAGGGCTCCCTCTTAACTCTAAAAACAAATGTTATTCTATCTGCATTTTATTCTTAATTTAAATTTTTGTCTAAGTTTCATTTTATATATATATATATATACTTATTAGTATGGTAGTTATATATATACATACATACATACATACATATAATTTATAAATAAATAGGTAACACAGATATTGGCAATGCATGCTCAAACGTTATTTCCTAAGTGGTGTGTACAATTAAAAAAGTTTTAAGACTGTTAGTTTAGAGCATTTTGTGAAACTTGTAGGGACAGCTTTTCCTTCCAGACTCATCTAAAACAAGTTCAGGTTACCCATTCCTTCCTCTCACCCCAGTGGGCAGCCAAACAAATCTCCGTTTAGATAAAGCTCAATCCTGGTCCCACTGCTCATTAGTGATGCTGGGAAAAAGCAAAGGGAATAAAAGCAAGGAGCCATGGGATATGAAAAAAGAGAAAAACATTTATCACGGCCATGGCATTTTCTAAGGCTGTGAGAGAGTTCAGAAAATGAGTCGAAAGTCTGTGCTGCCAGCCGTAATTCTTTGTATGAATAAATCCAGGTGGCTGGTGCTCTTTCAGCATGGGATTCCATATTAAAATTAATATTAGTAGAGTTTATTTATAAAGTGCCTTTCAGATCCTTTCGGACAGTAGCATTTTTAACATATGGTCCACTGTCTGAATAAGACTCACAAAGTGCAATTGTTTGGCCCATGAGAACATATTTGTCATGTTAAGAATTCAGTACAAATTACATCATTATTTGTACTGATTGCTTTTTTACCATATGGGACTTGGAATCTTAAACCAACAGTATGAGGAATCTTGTTTGCAAGGAGAGAATCTCCCCAAGGTGAAGTGAAGGAGAGAACACACCCATTAGGTGAAGAGTTGAAGGTCTTTTTCCTCCTGAGAAACAAGGGAGCTGTGGTGGAGCTATGTTTGTTCTGTGTGGGGCATGTGTTTCCAAACTTCCCTGTGATGTTTGGTTTTCAAATGTCTATTTTTTCTCTCTCTCTCTCCATATTGTCCACACATTTGAGAGAGTATTAGAGATAAGTTTGGGCAATACCGAATTGGCAACTGAGGAGGAATGACTCACTGACAGCCAATCAGGAAATTAGGTACAGAAAGCTTCTGTCAATAAAGTGGAGACAAACATTGAGAAAAGATTTTAATGGAACATTTTTCCTGAGTTAAAAAAGTTCCTGTGGTGAAAGACCAGAGAACACAACTGTATACACAGGCTAATTCCTTCCTGAAATATTTTGTCTGCAACTCTGTAAGCCCCAAATCCTTGATATTGACTCCACGCTTTTATGTCACATAATAAAAACTCTTCTTTTCATAAGATTTTACAAAGCATCTTCCTCACAACAACCCTATAGAGGAAGAGAGTGCAAACTATTTAGTGAATGAGAAAACTAAGATTGAGAGGATTTAAGTGTGATCACTTGCCAGTAGTCAGTGGCATCTGGAGGATTTGAATCCAGGTCCTTCAGATCCCAAGTCTTTATATATAGAAGAGGCGAAAAGGTGGCAGACAAAGGACCCATCTGATTAGGCATGCCTTTAGCCAATCCTTCAGTGACTGAGAAGAGGGAGCAAGAGAAGTAAACAAAAGTCATGGGAAATTCTGGAGTTAAAATAACCCCAAACTTGTAATAGGTCATTCAACCCTCCCTCCCCCAATTAAATTTCACATATACTTCTCTTTTTTTTTTGAGCCTTAGTTCTATTTCTTTTTTTTAAATTTTGTGATGGATATTTGTTCTTTTTTTTTTGAATTCCATATTTTGTTATTTAATGTGTTTTAGTTTTCAGCATTGATTTCCACAAGATTTTGAGTTACCACATATACTTCTATAACCAGCTGGAGCATATCTAGGAAAGTTCCCTTGATGGGCGCTAGTGAAAAGAACTGAATGGTGGGTATGATGGAGCGGTCCACATAAAGACAGTGTTAATTCGAAACCAATTACAATGGAAGCTGTGATATTTTGAAAGAAACAAATCACTGAAAAGCTGAAAGGAAAGAATGGTGGTGATCATGTTCCAGGAATCATAGGTCCTAGACTAGAGATGGAGTGCTTCTAACAAGGGCTAGAAAGCATATATATGCCTGGAAAGTTTCCCATATGAGAAGGAGGACTTTAAATGGAAAATAGGGAGTGTTGAAGAGAAAGAAAACCACTCATATTGCTGTATACAATCACTAAGCCAGATACCACAGAGAGGAGCAGTTGTAATGTAGGACCAATAGTGTCACCAATTGGTGACAACCAGTAATTCACAAGCTGCAATATCTGTGAAGGGCAGTGGTAATCAATCCTCTTGGCCTCAGCTATCTGTAATTAAATTCAGAGTACTGATAGTCAACAAAGTGAAATGGAAATCTTCATGCAAAGACTTAAATATAATCTATAAGTATAATTAAGATATGGTGGGATATCATTTGTAATGGCAATGTGGCAATGGAAATCGATCAACAAGCATTTTTAAGGCACTACTGTGTGGCAGGCATTGTGCTAGGTGGGAGTAGGAGGGGGACCAGAAAAAATGAAAAAGCCTCTAATCTCCAGGAGTTTATTTTCTATTGGGGTTTAATGAATTAACATTCTATTTACACTCTATTACATTCTAAGATGTGCATATGTAAGTATAGATAGACTAAATAGAGGGTAATAATGGAGGAAGAGTAATAGTATTTGTAGGGGTGTGTGAGTGTGTGTGTGTGTGTATGCACATGTGTGTGTGTTAAGCCACTGGGTAGAAGGTCATCCTTGAACTGGGACTTGAAGGAAGTGAAAAATTCTGTGAGGTGGAGATGAGTGGGAAGTACATTCTGAGAATGGGGAACAGCCCACACTCTTGAGAGATGGAAAACGATGCCAGTTTGGTTGGACAAAGTGCCATAGAGGGAGTAATGAGGCTAGAAAATGGTTTGAAACCAGATTGTGAAGGGTTTTGAGGATCAAAGAGGAGACAGGTCAGGTATGAACTCAAGTAATATCACTTTGTTAACTGTGGAGAATGGATTGGAGTAGGGAGAGACTTGAGACTGGGAGAACAAGCAGACGACTATTCCATTAGTTCAAGTAAGAGGTAATCAGGGCATGAGCTAAGATGGTTGTTGTAAGAGCGGACAGGAGAGGTTGGATGTGACAGATATAGAGGCAGAAGTGGTAAAATATGGCAACAGATTGGATATTGGAGGTGAGGGAGAATGAGTCAAGGATAATTAATGCTGAGGTTCTAAAACTGGGATATTCGAAGAATGGTGTGTGTTTGAGAGAAAGAGGAAAGTTAGGTTGAGAGAGAGAGAGAGTGTGTGTGTGTGTGTGTGTGTGTGTGTGTGTGTTGGTGGGAGGAGGAGATAATAAATTCAGTTTTGGATATATTGAGTTTCAGATATCTCTGGGACAGTAAACTTGAAGTGTTCGGTAGGCAGTTGGTGATTGACTGCTGTAGCTCTGGAGAATCATAAAGAAATGCTGATTAAACCCACAGGAATTGATGGGATCACTGAGAGAGAGAGTATGGTGAAAGAAAGGAGTATACCTTATGAAAAAGAAAAACAGATTAGAGAAAATATCCTTTGATGTGAATATGTGTGAATTACTAGGGGAAAAGATGTGGTAGGCAGACCAGCTTAGTCAGAAGGAGGAAACGGTTGATGAGTTTCAAAGCAGATCATTAAGCTGGTGCAAAGTAAAGGTATAATTAGTTATGGGTACGTCAACTATCCAGGTACATTCTAGAGGTCTTTCTCTGCTAAAAGCAGAGTTGCTGAGGAATTCTTGACTTTACCTTGCAGGTAATTTTATTTTTTTAGGAATGGTTGCTCTGGAAACTTATTTTTGATCAATAAAGAGAAATGTTGAAGTACAGATGATGGGGAACTTTGAAAAGGAAGAATGAGTAAGACCATCTTAAGAGCCTGGGTTAGATTACTGGGGAAAGCTAGGCATAGTCTAACCTACAACCTAGATTTTGGGAGCATGGATTTTGAAGAATTCGAGTATATGATCTCATGACCTAAAATATATATGATGGGAATGAGTTCAAGAGAGATGGGAAGCTCTCAAAAATGGCATTTAGATCACATAAACACAAATGATTCCAATGAGGAAGAAATTGGGGAGCTATGGAGAGTCAAAAAGGCTTGTACAAGAAACTGAACAACCCAGTCAGATTCTAAAATAAATCAGCCATCCATCAACAAGCATTTATTAAGCACTTATTATGGGTTGGGCACTGTGCTAAGCACTGGGGATACAAATACAAATAATATAATAATCCCTATTCACACACGAAAAAGTCAGAAACAAAAGTGGGGAGCTAAGGGTTATTTTTTTAAGGGCATTCTTGTAAAAATGTCAGGAATGACAAGTTTAGAACATTCTGAGAATTCTGACTGAATGTTAAGAATGACAAAATGACTTTTAAAAATACCTATGGGGCAATAGGACTATTATTTGGAGGCGATGGGACAATGATAATGGATGCCCTAGAGAAGGCAGAAATACTCAACTCCTACCTTCCAATTTCTCTACCATGGAAATAATTTTTAGACTAGAAAAGATAGAATTAAAAGTGATTTACAGGACTTTGAAACTCAAGGTAAGCAAAGAGTTGTTAAGAAAGCACCTAGCTATCTTTTTTTTGTTGTTTTTTTGGGGGGGGGCAGGGCAATTGGGGTTAAGTGACTTGCCCAAGGTCACACAGCTAGTACATGTATCAAGTATCTAAGTCCGGATTTGAACTCAGGTCCTCCTGACTCCAGGGCCGGTGCTTTACTCACTGCGCCACCTAGCTGCCCCTCACCTAGCTATCTTTAATCAATTAACAGACATTTATCATGCAGCTATAATGTTTCAGGCATCGTGATAGGTCCCTGAAACATACCTGAAACACAGATAAAAATAAAATATTAGAAACATGAGAACATTCCTGTTCTCAAGGTATTTATATTCAATAAATTGAGTCATTAGGCTGAGAAAAGTGATATCTCAGGGTACAGGGGGAAAAATACAAAGTGGTGGATGTGATTTCTTCAAAAAATCCTGGAAAATAGCAGATATGCTGTAGGACTAGGGGTGGGCAAATGTGATCCCAATTTTTTTTTTGGTGTTTTTTTCTTTAAAGTCTTTTATTTGTCTCTTGTATTTCTATACCTTTATTCTCCAATATCCTCCACTCTCCCCAGCCTCTGCCAGCTATAGAGCCAATCCTTTTAATAAAGGATATTAGGAGTGTTTTTTTTCCAACGACAGGCCAGTGAGC
Organism: Phalanger gymnotis; assembly: GCA_028646595.1. Classification (NCBI taxonomy): domain Eukaryota; kingdom Metazoa; phylum Chordata; class Mammalia; order Diprotodontia; family Phalangeridae; genus Phalanger; species Phalanger gymnotis. The sequence goes on along the minus strand of CM053622.1, from coordinate 199,614,105 downwards.
TTGACTTTAATTCTTGACAAAATTCTAGAGTATATTATTAAAAAGATGATTTGTGGGCACTTAGAAAAGAAAGCAGTGATCACGCTGAGTCAGAATGGGTTCATCAGGAACAAATCGTATCACTCTAACTTAATTTCCTTTTTTGCTCAGTGTTTAAATGGGAGGACAAGGGGAATAGCATAGACATAGTATATCTAGATTTCATTAAGGCATTTAACAAAGTTATTCATGATATTCTTATGGACAAGATGAAGAGATATGGACTCAATGATAGTACAGTTAGGTAGATTTGAAATTGGTGGAATTGTTGAGCCCAGTGAATCCATAAATGATTAATGGATCTTTGTCAATCTGGATGAAGGTCACTGTTAATTTTTAATATATATGTGAAAGACAGGCAGCTAGTAATATAAGCTTTTTAAGAGCATACGTTTTGTTTTTGTCCTAGTGTTCTCGGCATTGAGCATTATACTTTGCATAGAGCTGTTTAATAAAGGTTTGTTGAATGGACCTGATAGAATCTAGATCCCAAAATAGGCTAGATGCTCACTTGTTGGGAATATTATAGAAGAAATTCAGGCTTTAGGAAGGAATTAGATTAGGTTACTTCTCAAAGCCCAGTCTCACACTATGATTCTATGCTTTCATCACTCCTAGGAAGAGTTTTAGCTATAAAGAAAAAATATATTGCTCTTTCTTCATCTCTTTATGTTCAGAGAACATTCTCTGAATTCTACTTTAGACTCACTGAAATGAGCTGAGATCTCAGTGGAACTTATTTATTTAACCTTGTAAACGGAGTCGATGATAATATCATGTGAAATTCTTAGATGATGCCATTTCATAGTACACTGAGGTCCCCTTGACCCCAGACATATCTGAAATCTTGTATTTGTTATTTGGTAAAGTAAGCAGCATCCTATTCTCACACAGTACTTGATTTCCCAGGATATCCCTTGGAGTTCACGTGTACGTACAATGACTCGAACTGTTGACAATGTGACCCCGTGGAAATACAGCTGGAATAGGAATTCAAAACCCCTGCTTGAGGCCTAGGCCTTTTTTTGTCTACCTTTGGCACCTAGGGCAAGTCATTCTCTCCCTCTGAGACACAGTTTTCTTACCTATAGAATGGAGATCATAATTATTGGCTGTACTATGGATTTCACAGGGTTATATTAAGGAAAGTGCTTTGTTAAGCCTTAAAATGCTTTAGAAATGAGAAGTTCTGCTGCCTAAATTAAGAATAATGAGAAACAATCAAACCCAGCTACAAATATAAAGAACGTGCTTTGGAATATAAAACTCGAGGCAACTTAGAATTGATATTTAGAAAATAAAAAAAAAATACCACCCACAATGTACTTCTGATAAAAATTCACTTGAAAGGTATTGCAGGAAAATATGCTAATGAGCTACCACGATAGAATTGAATTCCATGATTATAGTAAAATAATATTTTATGATTTTTGCCAGTTCTATACTAAGTGAAGTAGGAAACTGAGGCAATTAGAGAGTGTAGGGTTTTCAGCCAAAGCAGATATTTTTGGCATAAGAAATACCAAGTTTCAGTGGAGTAACCACATCACAATGCTTCAGCTAACTGCAATGCAATGAACAGTGGTCCAAGAATTGCAGACCAGGCTTAATGTATTTTTATTATTTCAAGGATTTGTGATTCCTTTGGTGTGGGTGGTATGAGTATTCCTTCTGTCTCATAGATTGCAACTCAGTCTCCTCTCTATGACTTTGACGATCTTTGAGAGTTGCTAGGGTTGAAAAATTCCTCATCCCATAGCTGGTCCTGAGACAGGAGGCACACATGATCTATCCCCGGACCCACACGTGAAAACTGTCCAGCTCGAGAAGACCTTGCCTGAGCTTGCAGCTCACTGTGAGAGCCTTGGAGGGTGCAGGGCCTCCTCCCCACTCCAGTGAGGCCTTGTTGGAGGGAGGGAAGGGGGTGCTGCAAATGGATTCACTGATCAAGGCCCTTAATCAGGCTATTGCATGGTGAAAGGTTCCCCTGACCTGTCTGTGAACCCTGTGGGCTATTGGGTAAGTAGACCTGCTTTCTCTTTCAGCCTTCTGGTAATTAGGTATCCGGTAGTTATGGAAGGATCAGGGACTGACTCTGAAATCACTTCCCTGTCTTTGCATCTGATAAAGAGAGGCTGCTTGGAGGCAGAGGAGGTCAGGGAGGAGCTGGTCTGGCTTCTTATCTGTTGTACCTGGAAAGGGATAGTCACAAAGGCTGTATTCTATATTCTAAGTGGAGGGAGGGAAGGAGAGAGAGAGAGAGAGAGAGAGAGAGAGAGAGGAGAAGGGATAGAAAGAGGAGAAAGTGGGGGGGGAAGAGATGATAGCGATTAAAGAGAAAGAAATAAATTAGATAATGTGAATGATTATTTTTATTATTATTATCTGTAAGCAGGGATCAACAGTGATCTCAAAAGACTGATGAAAAAACATACCTTCTATCTCTTGGTAGAGAGATGATGGACCAAAAGTGTATAACCAGACATGCATTCTCATATATAGTCAGGTTGTTGATTTGTTTTGCTTGACTTTGCATATTTGTTATAAGCAAGTGTTTTTTACTTGGAGAAGGAGGTTGAGGAGGAAGGTGAGTCGGTGCATAGGCATGGGGAAAAAAAAGCAAAAAATAAATTAAGCTATCTTATTCATTGGTATTAATTAATTTAACTATAAATGGTTTAGTTGGTTGTATTGGTGTTCCATATTGAACTTTTAATAGGACATTTAATAAAAATAAGACATTTAGTATTTAGTAGCACTGTATTTGTCCAGCATAAAAATGTAGGTAAAATCTTTTGCATCATCTAATGGGAATAAAATTAAATTATCCTAATAAAGAAGTTTAAACAGAAGCAGAATGGTGCCACTTTACACAGGTCATTTGTGGTTTCTTTTATTTCATCATCATCTGTCCCTCAAATGTCAGCCAGCTGTCTCACAGCCGTGTGTCGTTGCTCACAAGGGGGATTGAGTGGGCAAGATTAGAACAAACTCATCATTAGTCCTAGAAAGCCAGCTAAGTGCTCATTGCAAAGGTTTGTGTAATCTGTGTGAACAAAGAACAGTAGCTTGGGTAGCCGTGGGCAAAGTGTTGAAGCAGGTCAGGATGTTCTCAGGTGGCTTTCTTCTACCCAGTTACCCAGTTGGCTCACAGCTAGCTGTCAACTAACAATCAAGGTATTCACTGATAACTAATTGCTTCTGTATTTTCCTCTCTCAGGAATGCACCCGTCCCTTGCTTTGTAAATAGCAGAATTATCCTTTGCAAATATTCATGTGGACTATTGGTGCCAGCCTATGGAGCTCACGTTGGTTTGTTCAGCCACTGGACATTGTGATGTCATTTTGGTCTTTTTTTGATTACAAAGGACAAACAATAATGAGCAAGATTATGAATTATCTTTCAAGTTTTTATTACCTTTTTGATATCCGAAGACCATTTTCACTTGGTGCAAAGATAACTGAGTATACTACATGCATTATGGAGCTATGTATGACCCATGGTCCTGTAGTGAGTTTCCCCCAGCTGCCCAGCGGGAAATATATGTCCCTGTCTTCTTTATTCTGTGCCCTCCCCACCCCCACCCCTAGTACCGCAGTGCCTAGGACAAAGGTTTTACCAATCCCAGCCCGTACTTTACTCAAAGCTCAGCTCCACCTCCCCACAAGCTGCCTTACCCACCTTGGGATGACCTCCTCTTTTGATTGGTGAGGCCGAGGTTGTGATTGCCATTTTTTGAGAGGGCCCAGCCATGCTACTCATTTTCTCCCAGGCCAGCTAACTCTGAGGCCTGCTTCAAAGTCACTGCCGCATCAACTGCTTTGTGCCCATGGGTACTCTTCTCTCCTTCCTCCTCCCTTCCAGTTAGGTTTTGTCTTCCTTTATCAGAATAATGCAAGTTCTTTGAAAGTATGGATGGTTGTGTTTTCTTATTATATTTGTATCTCTAGGGCTTAGCACAGTTCTGGTCATATGGTAATTGCTTAATAATCGCTCTATTTCCGTCATCTTATCTCCATCCCAGATGCGTCTATCTTTCCAAACATGGCATTTATAATCGGAATAACCTAATCCTTATTTAGAAGGGTCCCTGTCAGAATCAGGTCTTACTGAAAACGTCTTCCCTGCCTCCAACCCCCCCGCCCCCATCCCTCAACCTTCCCACTGCTTTCTATGACATGAAGACCACATGGAAACTCCCTTTGCATAATCTCTCCTGTAACCCAATTTCCCAAGGCTGCCCAAACAATTACCACCACTATGCTGTTCCAGACAGTGGGCGGCTAGGTGGTTCAATCGGATGAAGTGGGGGACTTGGAGTGAGGAAGACTTGGATTTAAATCTTGTTTCAGATACTTACCAGATGTGTGGTCCTAGGCAAGTCAGCCTCACTTTCTCTGTCTGCAAAATGGTGGTAGTAACAGTATTTACCTTGCAGGGCTTTGGTGAGGATTAAGTGGGGTAATATTTGTACAGCACTTTGCAAATCTTAAAGTGCTGTATAAATGCTAGCTATTATTAGACATCAGGTACAGGGAGGGGAGAGAAGGTCTACTTGCCATTATAGCTTTTGGTAATTCTTTATTAAAAACTTCTTTTATACCTCTTAAAAAAGTATTTCCTTAGCTGAATATATTACTACTTTTGTATTTAAAATAAGAAATGGTTTATTATTTTGACATTTTCAGGCAGTCAGAAGTAATTGCTTGAAATTAATGGTATTTTAAGCCTTCGATTGATAAATTTTCACCTAGTGAGCTGTTTTCAGTGCACTAAATGTGCTTGTAATTTGAGCGATGGAAGTATTTTAATTTATTTTAATGTGATCTTTAGAATGGACCAGCCCTCAGATCCCAAAGGTATGAATGTCTAATGGTGAAAGTACATTCATCAAGGGTAGGGGGAAGGGAGATATTCTGGAACCCAGGGAATTAAGACTCCTCAATTCCCATTACATCCATAGCTTATGACTTTGCCTACTCATAAGATCATCTCAGTTTAGCAAATTTATCATAGACTATTTGGGATTTGTTCTTAACAAAACTCAGATGTTATAGAAATAATTCTATAATTATATTTAGAATTTTAGAGATGGAAGGAAATGTAGAAATCATCTAGTCCAGTCTATTTTACTTACAGAGAAACTGAGTCCCAGAGAAGTTAAATGCTCTGGCCAAGGTCACATAGCTAGTTAACAGCACAGCTGGAGCTAGGTCAGGATTCCTAACTCAGATTGAGATTTAAATGCAACCATCTCCATCTCTATATTTTTATATGAGTCAAAATAAGATTAAAAAGGAGGGACCTGGGTGGTAGCATCTAAGAACTAGATTAACTGATAACACATGGTAATTACAAATTTGGCAGAATGACGAGAGAGGATTTTTATATTAAATTGGGGGAAGGGGAGGAATAGGGAAACATATGTCTGGACCAGTGATTTTAGAGATATAAGTTGTTGCTGGTATGGAAATTCCTCCACCCGTACAGAAAGGCAACTCTTCTGTAACTTGTAATTTTTAAGAGTTTTCTGGGATACTGAGAGGTTGAGGCTTGTCTATGATCATGCTGTTAGTATGGGTCAGAGACGGTATTTGAACCAAGGTTTCTTGACTTCAAAGCCAGTCCTTTATTTACTATATCAAACCATCTCTATAATTATATTGAATTACCAAAAATCATGTTACAGATATATTATGTGCAAGGAATGAATTGATATAATTTTTTTCTAATTTGGGAAATAGAAGGACAGAGTCTTGTTTTTTAAAAATAATATTTAATTTTCCCAATTACACATAATTATAGACAATTTTTGACATTTTTTTTAAAAAACTGAGTTCTAAGTTTTTTCTCTCCATCCGTAATCTCTCCCCTCTCTGAGACAGTAAGCAATTTGTTATAGGTTATACACATTCAATCATGCAAAACATTACCATATTAGTCATGTTGTGAAAGAATACACAGATCCAAAGGAGGGGAAAAACATATACCAAACTACAGAAAGTGAAAAATTAGTATGCTTCTATCTATATCAGTTTTTTCTCTGGAAGTGGATAGCATCTTTCATCATGAGTCTTTTGAAATTGTTTTAGGTTGTATTTGTATTGCTGAAAAGAGCTAAAGTAAGTCATAGCTAATCATTGCACAGTGTTGCTGGGTTTTTTTTTTAATATTTAATTAATTTATTTTGAGTTTTCAACATTCACTTCCATAAGTTTTAAATTTTCTCCCCCTCCCTCTGTCCTCCCTCCCTGAGAGGGTATGCAATCCAAAATGTACTCTACACATAAATTCCTGTTAAAACACATTTTCACCTTAGTCATGTTGCATAGAAGAATTATAATGAATGGGAGAAGCCATGAGAAAGAAAACAAAACAAAAGAGAAAGGAGTCTGCTTCACTCTGCATCCAGACTCCATAGTTCTTTCTCTGGATGTGGATGGCATTTTCCATTATGAGTCCTTTGGGATTGTTTTAGGTCCTTGCATTCCTGAGAAGAGCCAAGTCTATCAAAGTCAGTCATTGCGCACTGTGGCTGTTACTGTGTACAGTGTTCTCCTGGTTCTGCTCACTTCACTCAGCATCAGTTCATATAAGTCTTTCCAGGTTTTTCTGAAGTCCTCCTGTTCATCATTTCTTATAGCACAATAGTATTCCATCACAATCATATACCACAACTTGTTCAGCCATTCCCCAATTGATGGGCATCCCCTTGATTTCCAATTCTTGCCCACCACAAAAAGAGCTGCTGTAAATATTTTTGTACATACAGGGGACAGAATCTTCTTATTCATTCATTCTTTCATTCAACAACAAATATTTCTTAGAGCAGAAAATCTGCGTCTGTAAGAATAGAAATTAAAGAGAAGTTGCCTCCCTGCACTAGTAGAGGGAGTTTCACCACTTAGAAGTTCTTCTGGTGAAATCACAAGTCCAATGCCTATCTCTAGCCCCTTCTCTTACCTGTTAGACTGGGAGCTCCTTGAGAACAAGGACTTTCTTTCACCTTTATTCGTATCCCCTGTGCTTAGCAGAGTACCTTGAACATAGTAGGTGCTTACTAAGTGCTTGTTGACTGACTTAAAGGCACAAGAAAAATTCTGTATGCAATCTGAAGAGGAAAAGGTTATTGCTGACTGGGAGTACATAAAGGTAAAGGATACATAAAGGAGGTGCATGTTAGCTCAATTCTAAAGAATGGATAGGGTTTCAACAGGTAGATGAGGGGGGAAAAGGAATTCTATACAGAAGGAACAGCATGAGTAAAGTCACAGAGGCAGGAAATGATGAGACATTTAAGAGAGGGAAAGGAGCAAGCATTTATTAAGCACCTACTTTGTGCCAAACAGTGTGCTAAGTGTTGCACAATTAACAATAATCCTGTGAGGTAGGTATTATTATCCCCGTTTTACAGATGAAGAAACAGGCAAATAGGGTTAAGGTACTTGCATAGAGTTACACAGCTACTTAGCGTCTGAGGCAGAATTTGAACTCAGGTCATCCAGACTCCAGGCCCAGCTCTGTTAGATACCAATTCTCTCTTATGCCTATGACATATATGATTCTATGTTATAATTTTTATATATGTATCATATTCCCTAACTGCCTTGTAAGATCTTTTAAGACAGACAGTGACTTTTTCCTTTTATCTGGATAACAAAGTGTGTGGAGAACCATGGTATCACATAGCTGTAAACGAAGGGTTGGCACCAACTTGTGGAGAGACTTAAATGTTAAGTTTAGAAATTTGAATTTTATTCAATAGGCAATAGGGAACCATTGAAGATTTTTGAGTGAGAGTGACAGGACTAGATTTCTATATTTATGACAAGGATTGTTTTAACAGTAGTTTGAAGAACAGATGAAGGAGAGAATGAATAAATAAAGAAAAAGAACCCATGAAAGAGAGAGCTATAAGTAACTCAAAATGGCTTACTGGTGGAGGGGTTGTTAAATAATTTTGATATTATATTATGTTACATTATATCATATTATATCATGTCATGTCATATCGTATTATATCGTATTATATTGTATCTTATCGTATCTTATTATATTACATTACATTATATTATATATTATGTTATTACATTATGTTATATCACATTATATTATATTATATTATGTTATATTACATTATATTATATGTCATATTACATTATGTCACATTATATTATGTTATATTATATTACATTATATTATATTGTATCATATTACATTATATTATATCATATCATATCACATCAATATTATATCATTATATTGTATATTATGTAATCAATTAGCACAGCATAGTATAGTATAAAATCAATCCCAATACTGCTTTAGTTCTGAAAGAGTTAATGTAAAAATTAAAACACTTTGCATTTCTCCCAGCGAAGAGTGTACACACTGGGGGTAGCCAGGTCAACACTAATGATACATTGGACAACCATTCACTCAGCCTCAAGCCTCAGTAGTCAATCTAGAAGTTTTGTAGCATTACAGCTTTTCTTCCTGGTGAGTCAAGTTTTCTTTGGGTTTCGCCCGGCTGTGGCCAGATGCTGCTCTCCTGCAGCCTCTTAGAGGGACACGAAGTGCAAAAGGATGGAAAGTTCATGCTCAGCAGAACCGAGTTTTGGCCTGTGCAGACATTTTGGTAATTCTGTGGAGTCAGGGATGTTACTAATAACAGAACACATTTTGGAGACCGTCTCTGACTCAGTCAGCTGTAGTTAAGCCGGTGTTGGTAGATGGAATGCTTCCATATTTATATTAGGGAAAAAGTGAGAGAGATTGAATTACAGCTTTTCTGCCTTTCTAGAGTGCCCCTATCCCTGGTTACCCCAAAAAGGTCTTGGGCTTCCAACTCAGGCAGACATTATATGAACAAGCTCATGCCTGACAGAGAGGGCACTCAGTAAGTGGAGGATGATTCTCGGCATTCCTGTCACCTACTATGTGCCCCGGCCCTACAATTATCATCTAATTCGATCCTCACAGCAACCTTGTCAGGGAGGTGCTGTTAATATCTCCATTTTATAGTTGAAGAAACTGAGGCAAACAGAGGTTAAGGTACTTGTCCAGCGTCACACAGATTTGAACTCGGGTCTTCCAGACTTCAGGCTCAGTGTTCAATCCGCTGTGACACCGGCTGCTTGCCAAATTGAATTGCATTGCATACCAACATATTTTGGGATGCTAACTCAACCCTAATCTTCAAATCTTTCATTTTAGTTTTAGCAGCCATGACCATGTTATATATTTGGGAAAAGATGTTAAAATAAAAAAAAAGCAAGCAAATAAATAAATTAAAAAGTGACTTGAGACTATGTTGCAGGGTTTATTAACCTTTTTCAATGTTATCAACACTTTCTTAAAAATAATACTTTCAATTCATAAGATAAAATATGTAGGAAACGCAAAGGAGAAAAATCACATTGAAATGCAGTTGCCAATTAAAAAAAAAACGTTTCTGCCCTCGGATTGATAACCCTAGTGTGAATGGGGCTCCGCAGATCTCCATTTGAAGTCAAACATTCCAATCGTCAAACCTTCGCTGGAAGGTTTCTCAACAGGTGTAGCTACTATGGTTGAGACATTTTGGGTTTACTTGAAAAACTCTGAGGGACCCTGGGCTGGGAGTGACCTGGGAAAAAAATGCAGCACCATTCTTATAGATCCCTAGGTTCAAAACTTCAGTTCCATCCTCAGATCTTATCTCTTGTTCATCCCCCAGACCCATTGTGGGTGGCTAGGTGGTGTGGTGGATAGCGTTTTGGGCCTGGAGTCAGGAAAACCTGAATTCAAATCCAGTCTTGGGCACTTACTAGCTGTGTGACCCTGGGCAAGTCACTTTAACTCTGTTTGCCTCAGTTTTCTCATCTGTAAAATGAGCTGGAGAAGGAAATGGCAAATTGCTCCAGTATCTTTGCCTAGAAAACTCCAAATGGGGTCATGACGATTCAGACATGACTGAAAGATGACTGAACAACAACAGACCCATGGCCAAGTTTTGTTGATGCAACCTCCTCCACATTTCTCATCCATTCCCTTCTTTCAACTCATACCACAACTGACCACATCTAGACCTTCAAGATCTCTCATCCCTGACTGTGTCACTCTACTTTATGGAGGCCAGAGACAAACTGTCATTCCTTGAGAATATCCAGCAGGCCAATCTGTAGTGTAGAGTGAGTGAGGGGGAATAATTTCTAATTATCCTGTGGATATAAGCTAGATCCAGATTATGAAGGGATTTAAATGCAAAACAGAGTAGTTTGTATTTTAACCTGAAAGCAATCAGAAGCCACTGGAGCTTGTTGAGAAGACAGAGAAGACGGTCAGACTTAGGAATGTCAATTTTGCATCTGGATGGCAGATTTGAGAGAAGAGAAACTGGGTTCAGGGAAACTAATTAAGAAGCGATTGCAATAGGCCAGGCAAGAGGCAGTCAGTAAACACTTATTGAGTGCCTACAATGTGCCAAGCACTGTGCTAAGTGATGGGGATACAAAGAAGGACAAAGGACAGTCCTTGTCCTCAAATGCATGAAGAAGTCCTACATCCAGGCAGGAAATTATGAGGCTGTCCTGAGCCCCTTCTTTCAATAGAGGATCTGGGAGGAACTCCCTTGTGTCCATCCTTCTTCCGCTCCTGTCAGAGGGAGGAGAGATGATGAGGTGGAAGAGGTGATGAGGGTAGACTTAGGTAGCTGTGGTATTAGTAAACAGAAGAGATTGTATGTGAAGGATGTTGAGGGGGTAGAATGTGTAAGAGGTAGCCACCAATTACATTAGAAAAATGGTGTCACCCTCCACTGAAATGAGGAGGATAGAGTTGAGGGGGGAAAATAATCAGTTCTGTCTTAGATATGTCAAATTTAAGATGTCTATGGAACATAGACATATATGGGGCCTTGGATATAGAATTTATGGAACAGGTAGGTGGTATAGTGGCTAGTACACTGGGCCTAGAGTTAGGAAGACTCATCTTCTTGAGTTCAAATCCAGCCTCAGATACTATGTGACCCTAGGCAAGTCACTAACTTCTGTTTGCCTCAGTTCTTTATCTGTAAAATGAGTTGGAGAAACAACAGCAAACCACTCCAGTCTCTTTGCCAAGAAAACCCCAAATGTGGTCATGAAAAGTTGAACACGACTGAACAACAACATGGAATAGCCAGATGAAGATGCCAAGTGTGTGATTGAAAATGCAGAAGAGAGATGAGAGCTGGATATGAAGATCTGGAAGCTTTTTGGATTGTTGAACTATGAGATCACCGAGAGAGTATGGAGAGAGAAAAAAACGGGGAGAGCCTGGGGCAGAACCCTGGGGCACGGCTGTGCAGGGAAGACAGTATATGGACTCGAGCTTGCAGAGAAGACCTGGAAGGGTGAGAGCTTATGATCAGATAGAGGAAGTTAGGCGTCGAGATTGTTGAGATGCACATTTGTGTGAATGATGACAGGATGAAAGGCAAAACCATTCTCGTTCATGGCTTGGAAGCTGGAGAGAAGAGTACAGACCATAGGAGTTGAAGACTTTGATAAACTGGGCAATAATGCTATTGGAGGTGACATCAATACTTAAGTTGAAGTCTCAAGGGCAGTGTTTGGCGAGGACAGACTGTGAACTAAGTTCTGAACTCTTTGACCTGGGTGCCATTGAGAACCTCCACTGGAATGGTAATGGGGTGATTGTTTCAACAATTCAGCCAGCAGCTGCTGCGGGAGTAAAAAACCAACACAAGCCCAACAACAAGAATGCTGCAAGCCCAGGTTCTTTGGATCTGCTTTACTAAGGAAAACAACGTTAAGGTATAACAGTCTTACTTTAATCCAATATACAAATATCATTCACTCAGCTCAGAGGGAAAAGCCAGCACCCCAAACTTCAGAGCAAATACAAGCAAATCACAAACATACATTTATGAACAGACCAAATACAATTCATAGTTACCAAGGAACCATCAACATCTGAGTTCAGCCGGGAGCTCTACAATGGCTGGCTCAGAGTCACGCACCACTCCTGCTGTGGCTCAGAGCTGTGAAAGAGCCAGAGGTGAGTCACACATGTGACCCAAAATCGTCACAAAATTGCCACTTAAACTCACATTGTCCAAAAGCCTCTGATGCCCCAAACATGTCACTCAAACCCACGTAAACTAGGTTTTCCCCTGAGGCAAGGAGGTCATCAAGGACTCCTAATTTAATCAAGGAAACAAAGACCAAACTCTTCAACGGCACTTGGTTGAATGAGTGCTAAGAACCCATCTCGATTCCCAATACGGTGATCTATCTGAATGGATTGAACATCAAAGGAGGAGAGGTTGCTAAGGAAAGGTGGTAGAAGGAAGACCAGGAAGACGTTTGGGCACTGTCTAGATATGTCCATGGGCAGGAGAGAAAATACAGCCAGGTCTGGAAAGGATGGCCAGGAATGTAGTATCATCAGGAGATAGCTGGGTTTGTCTGATTACAAAATGTGGGAGAAGAAGAGGTCTAGACTGGAGGGCTGGGAGGTTGGGTGCATTTGTTAAAAATTGAATGAGAGTTCCACAGACCACGAAGGAAAGGGAGGGCAGAGTTTGATAGGGACTCAGGATGGATAGGGCTGACGTGGAAAGGTTTAAGGGAAGACACTGTATATGGGCATTGTGTGTGTAAATCATCTGGGTGCCATGTGCCTTTCTAAATATGCTTTTTTGCTTAAAGATTTGGTGATCCTGATAGCTCATGGATTAACCTCTTACCCATGAGTAATAGTTAAGAAAAGAAGCTTTCATTAGCCTCAGAAAAACAGTAGTTCAATCTGTTTTTTCTCATTTTCAAGTGATATGTACGATACTTTAAAGGAAAGTTAAGGTAATATTTTCATCAGAACATTACCTATGGCCATGGAAATAGGAGAAAAGAGGTGCTGTATTTGTAGAGCAGATGATTTTGTTATGTATTAGCTATTACACTGATTAATAGTGAGTTTGGTTATTCTGTACCTTATGCATTTAATTGATATTAAGTTACACTAATCATTTAAGTTCCATTAGCAGATTTGCTAATGCCTAGTCACCCTTGTTAATGTCTCATAATATTTCTACTTCACTACACTCATTATTAATCTTCACTACTACTGTTGGGGTGAAAATGTGGTGGAACTGGATGGAATTCTTTCCCCATTCAGTTCAGCGTTCCCGATTTTTGGAGCCATTTCAAAGAAAAGTGGACATTATCACAAACTAACACAGGGCCCCCAAACCCAAATGAAAACAATGAAGGAACACAGACCTTCCTTCCTCTCCTGATTATACCACTGGAGTCACTAGTTAATAAAGGGACACTGTATTTGATTTGAAAACTTCCTTATAGGCTCTCTGTCTCTCCTTTCTTGTCCCTCCCAACTTGCCTCCAATGCCTACCTCTTCTCTCACACACACACCTCTCATGTTTCCCATATTCATTCCTGGCCATTTGCCCAGGTGATTGATTAAGCCTCGAATACAAATAGGGACAATCCAGGCTTCAGCAAACACTGGAATGAATG
>CM053622.1:199584014-199600044 GCA_028646595.1 Phalanger gymnotis | reverse complement strand
TGGACATCCTTGTTTCACCCCCGATCTTATTGGGAATGCTTATCCCCATTACAAATAATGCTTGTTGATGGTTTTAGGTAGATGCTATTTATAATTTTAAGGAAGGCTCCATTTATTCCTATGCTTTCTAGTGTTTTTAATAGGAATAGGTGTTGTATTTTGTTACAGGCTTTTTCTATATCTATTGAGATGATCATAGGGTTTCTGCTAGTTTTGTTGTTGATATGATCAATTATGCTGATAGTTTTCCTAATATTGACTCAGCCTTGCATTCCTGGAATAAATCCTACCTGGTCGTAGTGTATTATTCTTGTGATAAGTTGCTGCAGTCTTTTGGCTAATATATTGTTTCAAATTTTTGCATCAATATTCATTAGGGAAATTGGTCTATAATTTTCTTTCTCTGTGTTGACTCTTCCTGGTTTGGGTATTAGTATCATAGTTGTGTCATAAAAAGAATTTGTTAAGATTCCTTCACCTATTTTCCCATATAGTCTGTAAGTATAGGAATTAATTGTCCTTTTAATGTTTGATAAAATTCGCATGTAAAACCATCTGGCCCTGGAGATTTTTTCCTAGGGAGTTCGTTGATGGCTTAGTCAATTTCTTTTTCTGAGATGAGGTTATTGAGGAATTTTACTTCCTCTTCTGTTAACCTGGGAAATTTTTATATTTGTAGATATTCATCCATATCCCTAAGATTATCAAATTTATGGGCATACAATTGGGCAAAATAATTCCTAATTATTGTTTTGATTTCCTCTTCATTGGAGGTGAATTCATCCTTTTCATTTTTGATACTAGCAATTTGATTTTCTTTTTTCTTTTTTTTAAATCAAATTGGACAAAGGTTTATCAATTTTTTTGGTTTTTTTTCATAAAACCAGCTCTTTGTTTTATTTATTACTTCAATAGTTTTCTTAATTTCAATTTTATTAATCTCTCCTTTGATTATCAGTATTTCTAATTTGGTATTTAATTGGGGATTTTCAATTTGTTCTTTTTCTAGCTTTTTCAGTTGCATGTCCAATTCATTGATCTCCTTTTTCTCTATTTTATTCATGTAAGCATTTACAGATATAAAACTTCCTCTAAGAACTGCTTTTGCTGCATCCCATAAGTTTTGGTATGTTGTCTCACTATTGTCATTGTCTTGAATGAATTTATTAATTGTTTCTATGATTTGTTCTTTGGCCCACTCATTGTTTAGACTTAGATTATTTAGTTTCCAATTTCTTTTAACTGATAGTAAAATGTAAAGTAGTACAGCCCTTTTGTTAAAACAGATTTGCATTTAAAAATATTAATGGGCAAGCTCGGATGGTTAAGAGTGTGGTGCTTCCAGGACCTCCCCCTCACCCCTGAAAAAATAATTTGTATTTACTTTACATTTATCTAATTCTTTAGCCCATCGGATCTCCACCACTACCCTTTGAAAGACATCTGGTAGACTTTTCTTCAGGCCATTATCCCAGATTCTTTGTTATAATTTTTCTCTTTAGGAGGCTGAGAAGGTATTGAAGAAAAGAGTACAAACCTACTTTAGCTTAGTATCTCACCTAGTGACTCACATTGTACCTTGAACATTGTAAAGAAGCCTTTAATAAATGTTTGTAAATGAATGAAAGAGCACTTTAAAAAAGATTTTGGTTTGAATTCCAGCTCCCCCACTTCTTAGCTCTGTTGCTTCAGTTTACTCATTATGTAAAATGAGGGTGAAGACCAGGGTTCTAGTCTTGGTTCTGTTGCTTATTTATCTGTGTACATGACAGGAAATAAATCATATCATGGAAAGAAAAGAAAAAAAAAACACCAGTTAGCAATGGCATAGTTTTTAAAAAATGCAAACTTGGTCACAGATTCCTATCTTGAAGTCAATGTACAGGAATAATAGCAAATTAGCTCCATAGTTCATCAAGACCAGCTGCAGTGTCTTATTCCAAAATGAACCCCTGCTCCCCCTCCCTGCCCCCTCCCCCTCCTTCTTCCCCCCACTACTACCACTGCCACTACTACTTCTAACTATTACTATGGCAGCTAGGTGGTAAAAAGACTAGATTCAAATCTGACATAGATGCTTACTGCTATGTGGCTGGGCAAGTCACTTAACCCCTGCCTAAAACTAGAGAAGGAAATGACAAAACACTCCAGTATCTTTGCATTAAAACCCCATGCACAGTTGGTCCATGGAGTCATGGAGAGTCAGACAAGACTGAACAATTACTAACTACTACCCCTACTACGCTATATTTTAAGATGCTGGAGAAAATTGGGAAATTAACAATTTAGGGGTTTTGGAAGATTGGAACTCCCTTACTTTAAAATTTACACAGAAATGCATAGCTTTTCTGCTACAAATGGATCCAGGTTTCAAAAAATATTTAAAATGCAAGTACTCAGTCTTCAGGACAATCTGGCTGTGACCAGGAGTGGCCTTTGTTTTATGATCTGGTATTTAGCAACTTCCTGCCCACCACATATATTGATGAAGTGAGTTTACCTAATTGCTGTTTCTGCAGCTACAACAACTAAAGTACATTGACTTGCTCTTAGTTCATCTATGGCTCTCAAATCTATTTTTTTTAATGAGCTCTATTATTCATTTCCTATCTGGAGTTGTCTAGCCTTAGTCATGGTCAAATAAAAAAAAATTAGGCCTTGAACCCTTAAAAGCTTCTCTATTTTTAAAATGTCAGTAATTCACAGAGGCTTATGGAATATTTTTTTTTACATTTGTATTGGAACCAACCCCCCAACTTGTACATGACAGGAAATAAATCATATCATGGAAAGGAAAGAAAAAAAAACACCAGTTAGCCAAGGCATAGTTTTTAAAAAATGTGAACTTGGTCACAGATTCCTGTCTTGAAGTCAATGTATAAGAATAATAGCAAATTAGCCCCCTAGCTCTTCAAGACCAGCTGCAGTGTCTTATTCCAGAATGACCTAATCTGAGTAATGAGGCCCTAGGAGCTGACGGGGAGTGATGCTGGTAAAGGCAAAGTGAGCATTAGGCCAAATCCTAGGTATAGGTGGAGATTCTCTTCCCAAAATGAGATTCATTAAAATGCCTCACTGGGTGCATCAAAGTTATACCTTCTCACCCCAAAATGGGTAGAGATGGAATTGGTAATGGGTGTTTTCATTAGTTTATACAGAGAAGTTTAGGGTAAAAAAATTGATATTCTGTAGGATAGATTTGTGTTCAAATGACTTGACTTTCAATGAATTGGTTCCCCCAAATGAGGGGAGGAGGTACATGCCATATTCAAGCATAATTCTGCCCTTTAACTGACCTATATTCCAAAACACAGCTAAGTAATACAGTACAACTTCAGGAAAGAGTTGATTTTTCTACCTTTCTTTTAATTTACTAGCTTAATAATACCTCCCCTAAAAGTCCAGTAGTGATGCCTAATGTGGGGAGGTGACCCTGTTCTCTCTAAGGGTCATGTGGAGGGCAAACTGTGGCAAGTTTTACCAAGATGAGAAGGATTCCAAAATGGGCCTGTGTCTCTGGTGTCAGGATCAGCCTACGATCTTTGAAGCATTAAAGAATAATGAATACCTAATATTTATTTAGTATTTATAATCTCTACCACTAAGGAGAGAGGAGGCACTTCTGTTTACAACTGCAAGAGACCTCTGTCCCATTTCTAGCCTCAACCCTTCACAGAGATTTCAATCTATTATCATCTGAGCTACCAATGCCATCTGCTTGGAGCTCCCCTTATCTCATTTATCCCTCGCCCTAGAATCCATCTACCTCTTTGCTTGTCCTTTTTTGCTCCGGTCTTAGAGGATAAGGTCAGGCCAGCCTTTCCGCCATCATCATTCTCCCTGCCCGTTAGGTGGAGGCCATTGTTGCTGAGGAAAGAGGAGCCTCTTCCACAGAGGACAGAGCAGGCGCATAGCTGCCATTCTCAGCCTCAGATTCTAGCCCTCACTGGTTGTGGGAGTGCTGGGTATTGCCACCTGGATGTCCTACCAGCATCTTGAACCCAAATGTCTTTTGTTGTTGTTGAGTTGTTTCAGCCACATCTGACTCTTCATGACCCCATTTTGGGGTTTTCTTGGCAAAGGTACTAGAGTGGCTTGCCATTTCCTTCTCCAGCTCATTTAACAGATGAGTAAACTGAAACAAACAAGGTAAAGTGAGTTGCCCAGGGTCACACAGCTAGTAAGTGTCTGAGGCCACATTTGAACTCAGGTCCTCCTGACTCTGGGGCTGGTACTCTATCCACTGTACCACCTAGCTGCCCTTTAATGTGTCTAAAACCCAGATTATCATATTGTCTCCCTAAATCCACTCTTCTTCCAAATTTGCTTCTTTTGAAGGGCCTGCCTTCTTCCCAATCACCCAGAAATAACTTTTGGGTGATCTTTGGCTCCTGGTACATGGTAGGTGCTTAATAAATATTGATTGATTGATCCTCTCTTCCTCTCCCTTGTGTATCTAAACAGTTGCCCAGTCTTGTCAGCTCTCCCTCCATCACTTCTCTGAAATCCATCGCCTTCTCTCCTCTCACGTGGCTACTCTCTGAGTTCAGGCTCTTAGAACCTCTGGATTAGACTATTAGAATAGCCTCCTAATGAACCTTCTTGCTCCCTGACTCTCTCTCTTCTGCAATCCTTTCTTCACACAGCTACCAAAATAATATTCCTTTGTCGTTGCCTTGTTCAAGAACCTTCCATAGTTTCATACCACCTTTAGAGTATGAAATATAAATGAATGGCATCAAGGCCTTGCATCATCCGACCCCATGCTGCCTTTCTGGCCTTATTTCACTGTACCCCCCTTCCCATACTCAACCATCCAGTCACACGGGGCTATGGAATGTTCTCCGACCTCTACATTTCATTTCTTAGACTTCACGTATTTGGACAGGCCTTCCCCCATGCCTGGCATCCACCCTCTCCTCATCTCCACCTTTCACAATACTTATTTTCTTTTGTGACTCAGATCAGATGCCTCCTCTGCAGTGAAGACCTTCCCCGATTGCTACACAGCGGTGTTCTCCCCCTCCTCAGAGCACTTTGACCTCTCACTTGCTTCCCACCCTCTCTACTCGGTATACGTTTCTCTGTATGTTTTGTATGCCTGGGTAGCTTCTTGAAGGGAGAGACTGCGTCCTTTTTGTCTTTGTGCTCCTTCTGCCTAGAATGGTGTCTTATGCATATTGGTCACTTACTACAGAATAACAATAGCTGACATTGACATGGCACTTTAAGCAAAGTGTTTTTCATATATTATTCCATTTGATACCACAATACTGGGAAGTGGGTGCAAAACCTTTATTCATGGGGTTGAATAATTAAACATCCAAGTTGTTAGTACTTTTTTTTTCACTTTGTTAGAAAATACATTTTTCCCCTCTGGCTTCTAAACAGGTCTCCATAAGAAAAGAAACATAACCCACAGATTAAATGTAAAGGTCAAGTTTTACTGAACCTAAAAAAAAAATTCCACCAGGAAACCATGAGGCATGTTTAAGAAAAAAATCCATAGAAAACAGGAAGTCAATTTAAATGTATACAGAGTGCAGCTGTGTAATGTTCAAGTTGAGGGCATCAAATCAGATAAAAGCTACTCAAGTTTCCTATTTTTCTAGTGAAACTGATGGTTGTTTTTACAACATGGTAAAAAGCATTTGAAAAAAGTCAATTCAACTTCCAGTTTCCTTGCAAAAGGTGGCACAGTGGATAGAATAACTTAGGTTCAAATCCAGCCTCCGATTACTATTTGTGAAGCCTTTTAACTCTTTATGCCTCAGTTTCCTCATATGCAAAATGGAGATGGTAATAGGATCTGCTTCACAAAATTGTAGGGATAAAATGAGATAATATGCAAAGCACTTTGCAAACCTTAAAGATTCTTATAAATGCTAGCTATTATTATTGTTATTAATAAATAGGTATACAACTATATTTGAGATAAAACATGAAGGATAGATAAAGCAAAAAGATGATCCCTTTTCTTATGCCAAACTAAAAATAGTAGTAGTTTTGAAGTTGTTTAAAATCAAAATTCATGCCTACCTATCTCTTTAACCATCCACCCATCAGTCAGCCCATCCATTCATCCATCTACCCGTCAACATCCATCTATCCATAGCAAACATTTGTTGATTACTCAGAGCATGTAGTAAGTTGCTTGCTGTGCAAATCACTTTCTTTAAGCTAATGATAACATTTTCCCTTTAAAATCTTTTTCACTACTATTTCACCTTCTAAATTGTAATTCATATGAAGGGATTTGTGACAGTTGGAGAAAGAGATTCCATCATTTCAAAAGAAGATAGTTTCAAAAAAAGAAGTTTTCAGAAGAATCCTGAAATAAGCCTCCTTTTCCCCAAGCCCCAAGAGGATTAAGTTAAGATCAATGATTGTACCTATATTTCAGGACATCTGATCTTCTTTACATATACACAAATATGACATTTATCCTTTTGTGAGATGCCTTGGAAGTCAAGAGAAAAATAATTATCAGATTTTTTTCCAGAAAGTTAACTACAGAAAAGCCCATGCTTTAGGTACAAGTTTGTAATGAAATACTGTATAAGCTCTTTGAGGGCAGTGCTGGATTGTCCTTGGTCTTGTCTTTGTATACCCAGCACAGGGCCTTGCCACAGAGAAGCCATTTAACAAATGTGTATTAAATTGTACCCTGACTGCAGCATGATCCGTGGGTCCTGATCTAGCAGGAAAACCTTTCTTGTGTCAGAATGGAAAAATATATAATAAGTGGTAGAAATCGATGGCCATTACCATGCTAGACTGGTGCTCTTTCGTCCTCGCATTTTAAGCATTTCTGTCAGCGTGGAATTAGGGGGAGGAGAACAGATGTCAGAAAAGTGAGTGGTAGTTGAATAATCTGCTTTTAAAGCTGCATGCCCTTGCACCCTGCTTCTAACATTGTTCGTATACTTGAGCTACAATTTGACTAAAGGTGGCAGAAATCCTTCAAAATAGAATATATGTACAATCCGCTGCTAATGCAATTTAGTTTGCTTATAGAAGGATTTTAGGACACTTATGATTAACAAATGAGGTGTCCTAATTTCCAAGAAGTAGATAGACGTTTCTATTGTTTGAAAATATTTTAAATATGTTATTGAAAATGCATACTTGTTCTAGAATATCCCAAGTTTGAAAACTTTCCTACAAATTCAGAGTTTGCTCGCTGCATTACAATGACAGCCGTGCCCCCAGGGCTTCACAATTCAACTGAAAACAGAACCAGAACATGCTAAAGACAAAACCTGAAGGCAGAATATGATTATGACCATGAAAAAAAAATAGAAGTATGTACACAGTTATAGAAAATTATGAAGAAATAATTATTTATAGTATAAGAGGCAACGGGCTGGTCTTGGAGTAAAGATCTGGATTTAATTCTTGCCTCTGACATACACTACCTGGGTGGCCTTGATCAAGTTACAGGCTCCCCACCCCTACCCTGGGGTGGAGGGGAGAGCACAACAAACCAATCAAATATTTCTAATAATAACTTTTAAAAATTATGACACTGTAAAATTTTCTTTTTTATTTAAATTTTTTTCTTTTCAGTTCTAAATTCTCTCCTTCCTGCCACCCCATTCCCCACCCATTGAGAAAGCAAGAAATATGATACCCATTATACATATGAAGTCATGCAAAACACATTTCCACATCAGCTATGTTGCAAAAAAAAAAAAGATGCTTCAATCTGCAGTCAGAATCCATCAGTTCTTTCTCTAGAGGTGGACAACAGCATTTTCATCATGAGTCCTTTGGAATTGCCCAGGGATCATTATATTGGTTAGAATAGCTAAGTCATTCATAATTCTTCATCATACAATATGGCTGTTACTGTGTACAATGTTCTTCTGGTTCTGCTTGCTTTACTTTGCATCAGCTCATGTAAATTTCTCCAAGTTTTTCTGAAACCGTCCTGCTTGTCATTTTTCACAGCACAATAGTATTCCATCATAGTCATATACCACAACTTTTTCAGCCATTCCACAATTGATGGACATCTTTCTCAATTTCTAATTCTTTGCCACCACAAAAAGAGCTGCTATAAGTAGTTTTAGACACGTGGATCCTTTTCCTTCACCTTTGATCTCTTTGGGATACAGACATACAGACGTAGTAGTGGTATTGCCGGATCAAAGGTTATGAGCAGTTTTAATAGCCCTTTGAGCATAGTTCCAAATTGTTCTCCAGAACAGTTAGACCAGGTCATCACTCCACCAACAGCACCTTAGTGTCCCAATTTTTCCACATCCTCTCCGGCATTTGCCATTTTCTTTTTCTGTCATGTTAGCCAATCTGATAGGTGGAGGTGGTATCTTGGAATTGTTTTTATTCGCATTTCTCTAATCAGTAGTGATTTAGAACATTTTTTTCATGTGACTATTGATAGCTTTGATTTCTTCTTCTGAAAACTGCCTGTTCATATCCTTTGATCATTTATCAACTAGGCAATCTATAAATTTCTAAGACTTTATCTAAGTATTACATTTACAAAATTCATATTGATACTTTGTTCATATTGATAAATTTGTATATTTCTGTTTTAGATTATATTTGCTAATTCTGCATTTTATTTTGAATCAAATTTGTGATATATTTAAACGTGGGTACGAGTAAGTGTTGTTCATTATTTGTATAGTGTCTAGGACAGAGCCTAGCATGTACTAGGTAATTATTAAATACATGATTAATTAAATGGCATTGTTTATATTAGCTGGTGCTTCTTGCCACACAAGCGAGGAGGAGTGATCACACATAGCCCTGGCATTACTACATGTTGATAGAAAGGAAGATTTCTAGTCCCTACTCTATACAAAATATAAAATAGAATTGATATATGTATGGACAGATACACAGTAATAGTGTATCTCCATTATAACAAAGTAAAGAGAAGAAGCTTTTGTGCGAGTGATAGAACATCACTGATTTTGGTGCATATATATAACATTAGCATTAGCATTTATAGATTGATGTCAATTTGGTTGAGTAATAAAAAAAATAGCACGCTTAATACTAAGTGTTTTTTGGGAGGAAAAGCTCATGTCGGCGTCATGTGCATTTTTCCATGAGCAGAAACCACTCTGCTTTGTACACTTTTAGGTATGTTGACAGGAGCCAGACTTCAATTTCAAATCCAACTTATGATGACTTTTAATAAAATGACTAATAATATTTTAATATTGCCTAGAGACACTAACCAGTAAGAAAGAATGTGAGAAACACTACAGTAGAAAAAGAATACTGGCCAGCTAGCTAGCATTTATTAAGTGCCTATGGTGTGCCAGGCACTGTGTTAAGCTCTGAGCACTCTACCAAACCCTGCTCTGAAATGAGAAAAGTCCTGTGTTAGAATCCCATCTCCAACACTTATTAGTTATATTACCAAGGGCAAGTCACATGACTGTCCCTCAGGACAGTTTTTACATCTGTAAAATGGGTATAATAATACTTGTAATATTACTATAGCCTGTAGTATTATTAGTAGTTCACAGGGTAGTTGCTAGTATCAGACGGGGATAATGTATGAAAGCCATTGTTACTCTTAACATACTCATGAAATTACCCCAAACAGACCCTACAGTATCCTAGTTTGTCCATTAGGACTTCTATTTATATACTTGAGCAAGTCTGAACCTCTTTATCTTGGGAAACTTAATAAATAGACATGGCATCCTTTTCTTTTTCCAAGACTTAGAATCAGTTAACAGTTTGCTGTTGAGAGCCAAATTGATTGCTTTTCCTTTTTCTTCTTGTGCTTACAAGAACCCTGAACTCTTCACCGGCTGGGTCAGTCCTTCTGTTTCAATATGATGCTCCTTCATGTTTTGTTTCTCTCTCATTTGCAAATGCCGTTTATAGAACCTGGGAGGACGCTACTACCGTGACAGATTTTCTTCCTTTGATGAGCTGGTATGCTTCTGAGAAACTTACGGATGAAGCCTTTTGTTAATTGCATGTACAGTGTTCTAGCTCTTTGCTGTGATTGATGTAGCAGGAGATGAAGCTAGATACAAAAATATCTGTGGAATTCATCGTAGCTAGGTGGTTCAGTAGATAAAAAAATCTTGGTGCAGCAGAAAAGTCGTTAAGGTAATTAACGTGGGTGACTAGAGCTCTAAGAAGTATCTCATCTAATTTATCATTCTGAAAACCAGAGGAGCTGAAAAGTGCCAATGCAATGCCCGTCACTGATCGTATCTTCTCAGTCCTGAATTTCTCTGTCCCAGACACTTTCATAGGCACTATTGGTAAAGCCATGGACCTGGAATCAGAAAGGCTTGAATTCAAATCCTGCCTTTTCTTCCTGGCTGAACGACCTTGGTCAGGTCACTGCACCTGTCTGCCTTAGGTTCCTCATCCATAAAATAGGGAAGATCATGGCACCTACTGCACAGAGTTGTTGTGAGGATCCCATTTGATAACATGCAAAGAGCTTTGCATAACCTCAAAGTGCATGCAAATGATAGCTAGTATTATTACTGGGGCAGCTAGGTGGCACAGTGAAAAGAGTGCTGGGCCTGGAGTCAGGAAGACTCATCTTCCCGAGTTCAAATCTGGCCACAGACAGTTTCTAGCTATGTGATCCTGGGCAAGTCACTTAATCCCATTTGCCTCAGTTTCTTCATCTGTAAAATGAGCTGGAGAAGGAAATGGCAAACTACTCTATTATCTTTGCCAAGAAAACCCCAAATGGGGTCACAAAGAGTCAGACACAACTGAACAACAGCAACGACATTTATGTTATTATTATCCGGTTGTGAAATCCTTGGAGTCTGTAGCAGACAATAATTAGCAAATGAATCCACCATCCTTCTATTTGTAGACTTCACAACCAGAGGCTATGTGTTTAATTCTGTTCCATGTCACACCAGTTTTTCCATGTCAAGGTGTTAACTTGACTCCCTGGTATGAAATGCTAGTACATGGGGAATATAAACACGATTTCATTCATTAGGGATCGCTAGTGATTAGAAGCCATTTGTGATCCCTAATGAATGATTGGGATCAAGGCGCAACTTATTAAGTAAAGTGAAACAACTAGAAACATAAATTCACAATCATTAACGAATTTGCTTATTGTTTGAAGACACTGGTGATTAGATGCCATTAATGATCCCTAATGAATGATTAAGATTAAAAAAGAAACCCACGAGCAACTAGAAATCACAAATACACGATAATTAACAAATTTGCTTATTGTCTGAAGAGATTAGCCATCACTATGTATACAGACATACACAGATGCCACAAAATACAGAAACCTTTCTTGGGTGTGTTGCATGTTGCCTGTGGAAGAGCAAGCAAAGACTGTTACGCACCCCTCAAAATCCAATAGCTTTGAAGACAGGTACTGCAACGTAGCTTTAGTACAATCATAGGGTAAACAGCAACAAATTATGATGTGGCCCAAGGTGCTTACTTATGTGTTATTCACTCAGTAATCATTGGCCCTAAGTGCTCTGTCCTCAAAGCTAAGTGTTCACAGCTTCCATAAACAAGAATTGGTTGCTAGCCTAGCTTTAGACCACATTTCCCTTGTGACAGTGAAATTAATTCCTGGTATGCCCAGCAGTCTCCCTGGGCCCTTTCTTGGTGTCAAGTAAGCTACGGCCTCATTTCCAGGTTTTGTTACCCTAAAGCACAGACTGGCTAAGATGTTGACGATTACATTACAGCGTCTCCAAAAGAAAGAAAAAAAGTGCTGCCTGTAATTATGGAGATTAGCTAATGATGCCTTTGTCCTAATTATACAAGTACTACTGGGGAGACATGTTCCTCCTCTTTTTCCCTGCACCCCTCATTTCCCTGCTCCTCTACCCTTAACTGTTACTTTATCATGTCTTTGAGATTTTTCATCCTTTGTTCCCATAAAACCTTTTGAAAATCTCAGTCTTGTCATCTACATTTTTTCCCCTTTCGGAGGCCAAGCTGCGCTATGTATGGAGCCAGTTTTCCTTCTGTCCGCTGATAAAAGCTTGCTGTACGGAAATTTATTGTGCAGTTATCAATATTTAAAATATGCTTGCTAACAGAAGAGGCATTTTAGGAAGAAAATCAAGTGGTGAGACATAGACAGTTCCTACACCTTTCAATTTGTGCCAGACCACAAGCAGTTATTACGACTTAACTATGTGCCACACCCTGTGTTATTTTGTTTATATTTCAAGTGTGCTTGGTGATGATGCTGCCAAAAGTTTTTTATTTCATGAAAAATGGTCATGTTTGCATAGATAAAACCAGGCCTTCTAACTAGATTTATCAATTGGTGTTTATTCAATACTCACTGGGAAAAAATGGCATCTAATTTGAGAGTAGTTTTGGTTCAGAGTTGTGATTTCAGCATATAGGAACTTCTAGTACGGAAAGTCCCTCTACCAACATAGATCAGCAGGTTAAATTTTAAAGAGTTCTTTGAGCAGCTAAGAGGTCTATAAAGGGATTAATATATTAATGAGTTAACCATCAGGTTGAGGTGTTTGGGCCTGATGGGTAGAGAGCAGGCCTTAGAGTGGAAAGACCTGGTTTCAAGTGCTGCCTTAGCTATATGCTGGCTTTGTGGCACAGACAAGGCATTTAACTTCTCAGTACGCTAGGCGGCTTTCGAAGATTATACATTGGAAGAGAAAGTTCTGGGGCAGCGAGGTGACATAGTGGATAGAGCACCTATCATGGAGTCAAGAGGATCTGAGTTCAAATGTGACCTCAAACATTTACTAGCTGCATGACCTTGGGCAAGTCACTTAACCCTGATTACCTCCAAAAAAGAAAAAAAAGGAAAAGAAGGTGTCAACCTGCGTTGGTAGGGGTGACTTCCTCATTTGAGGACTTCCATGTATTGATGAAATCACAGGTCCAGTTCCTATCCTTAAAATCAGATTACTCTAAGTTCTATAAATGAAGCTGCAGCCATCTCCAGTTGTCCTGATCTATATCTGGCCACTGGACCCAGATGGCTTTTGAGGAGAAAGTGAGGCTGGTGACTTTGCACAGCCCTGCCTCACTTAAATCCAATTCACTTGCAAGTCATGGTATCACATTCCTCACTTCTGGTCCTCTTGGAGTACAAAGGACAAACAACAGCTTGTTCGTACATGTTCGTTTGCTTATTGTCTCCCCATGTAGATTTTGAACTCCCTGAGGGCAGGAGTTGTCTTCTGCCCCTTTTTGTATCGCCAACATTTAGCACAGTGCCTGGCATAGTAGGCACTCAATAAATGTTTATCGACTGTTTATTCAGTGCCTACCTATGTTTCCAAACAGTGTTTGGGGTTCTTTATTCCATCAAACTGGAAACGGCATCTCAACATCTGGAACAATTTTCTGGCTTCACAAAACAGCGCGGTAAGGATGGTTGACCCTAGGACAACAGCTGTGTGTCTTTTAGCCTGGTTTGAAGCATCCCTTAGCCTACGATGGAGAGTTCCCAGAAGTGGCTGTTCCCCAAAACAAGGCAGCCTATGCACATGTTGGGGGCTGCAGCCACTAGCTCACTCTGTTCTCTGTGGTGTCACAGGAGATCTGTATGACCACTAGCCCAGGGAATTTCATGCACACGGTCTGCAAATTTTGCGGAAGAATGCATTTCCTTGGAAGTTACAATACATTTTCTCCTCTTCGCAACTTCATAGAAAGAATTTAATTTCTTGCTAGTTTTAAAAAAAAGAAGCTGTGATTATGTCAGCAAGCTTACACTAAAAAAAAAAAAAAAAACCAAAGATAAAGGTTCATAACAAACCCTGTGTCACCAGGCTGTTATTCTCAAACCCTTTGAAGAAACTGATACTGTAGTTGCAAAATTCTGGAGTATGTTTTCAAAATCTCTCACTTAGAAAATAACTTTCTCTCCTCTGGACACTTACCATGTACTGACCTCTATTTTTGATATTTGTGTACCTTTCTCTACTAAACTGTGAACTCCTCAAGGACAGACCATATCACTAATTTTTAAAAATCCCCTCCGTGTTTAGCTTAGTGTATTATAAGCTGTTCAGTAAAAAAAAAATTACATTTAAAAAATTTTAAAAATAACTGGCTGAATTTGTCTAGCTAGCTAATCATTACAACTACATTATATATGTAGCAGATGATACATTCCTTGATTGAAGTATTTATGCATTTAAGTCTATAATGGGAACATCCTCCCTACCTCTCCCCCACCACCCCCACTCCATAGTCAGTGCTTCTGACCCCTTTGGAAGAGACAACCTTTCTAAGTTTTCTATTTAGGGACAGATTTCTAGTCTTCAGTCCCCCAGGAGACAGTTATGTTGCCACCTGTCCTGTTGGGTGGATCGCTAGGAGGCTAACTGCTTTTTGGACACCTTCCTGAACTAGGGAACAGAACCCTGGCTATCTATCTACCAAAGACTAGCTGTTCACATCTTAGACACTGTCTTGTTTTCCATCTATTAAGAAACAGGTTCCTGACTGACTCTATAGTCTAGGCATCGTGTCCAGTGAGAAATAGATTCCTAGCCATTCTATCAACAACCTTTTTCAGTTAGGGAAGATGTCTCTGGATATTCCAACTGTATTGATCACTTGGAGTTTGTGGAGTACCCAGTGGCTAAAGCCAACTTATCTATCCAAGACTATTTACATTCTGGACATGCTCTCAATTTTTTTTTTTTTTAGGAAACAGATTCCTGGCTGCCTGTCCATGGTTTGGGGATGTACCTCTGCCCTCCTAGCCACTACATTCACAACTCTCCATGGGTCGGTTTTCTTGACCTCTTCCTATGGTATCCTTTAGTGAGTTCGTTTGAATTTTCTGGTACGTTTTTATCATGGCTGCTAGATGGTAAAGCAATCAGGCCTGGAGTCAGAAAGACATGAGTTCAAATTTGGCCTCCTGCACTCAAGCTGTGTTATTCTAGGCAGCTTTTTAAACTGTTTATCTCAAGTTTTCTGAATTGTAAAGTCAGGGTCAAAAGAGCACCCACCTCAGTGGGCTATTGTGAGGGTCAAAGGAGATTTTTGTAAAGTGCTCACCACAATGACTACCATATAGTTGGTGCTTAATAAATACTTATTCCCTCCCTCTCCATTTTTAGTGACTTTCTTCTTAGACACAGACAGCATAATGAGTTTAAGAACTGAGGCGTATTATTAAAGACAAGAGAAAGGGATTTTGTTTACAGGTTGTAGTATCTTAGCTAGGGAGAGGAAAGCCTATGAGAGATGATGCGGGGGGAGAGAGAGGGAGACAATGAGAGCGAGTGATGGAGAAGGAAGAGAAGCAGAAAGTGAGATAAAGACATATATACACGGAAAGGGCTGAGGGTTACGAAACAGAAGAGAGAGAAAAGAAAGAAAAAGGAGAAAAGGCTGAACTATGCATATATATTACAAGAGTTTTGTTTTTCTTTTTTTCCCAGTAGAATTGGGAGGGAGAGAAAAAAAAATACTTGTTTGTTGGGAAAAAAAAAGTAAGATAAAATAAAGCTTACATTAAAAAATATTTTAAAAGGGAAAAAGAATGGATTGCCAAGGGTTGTTCCCATATATACAATCAATTTTCCTCCAGCAACAGTCTCTTGTTTGGCGCTAGGCCACTATATGATGCTGTTTCCCAACGTTCTGGCTCACTCTCTGTCCCTGAAAGAAAAATCTAGGGGAGAGGCTCAACTTAATCCCCCCTTATAAACCAAAGGACTTTCTGACTAGTCATGCTAGGTTTCACCCAAACCAACAAGCCCACATAACTCCCAATGAGCCTTCTTCTTGTCTCCTAGACCCTATATAGCCCATATAGCTTCTCCCTGTCTCCCAAAGGCCCTAAATCAGTCCAGTCTCTCTTTAATGTTTATCTCTTTTGTCCTTGGAAAATGAGAAGCTCTAAACTCTTATAATTAATTTACTCCCCCCAAATGTTTTCTGAGCAAATTAATTTTTAATGGTCACTTTCCATGTTAACATGTTATTCCTAATAAAGCTGGATTGTAGTATTAAACTAATAAGGAAACAGCAGTCCCTTCTATAAAACTTAATGGATACCAGGAAGAAAAAAAAA
>CM053622.1:199509344-199574138 GCA_028646595.1 Phalanger gymnotis | reverse complement strand
GTGGCAGCACCTCAGCATAGACCAACATCTCACACTGTATATCAAGATAAGTCAAATTGGATACATGATTTAGACATAAAGGGTAATCCCATAAGCAAATTAGGAGAGTAAAAAATAGTTTACCTGTCAGATATTTGGAAAAGGGAAGAACCTTTGACTAAATAAGAGATAGAGAACATTATGAAATGCAAAATGGATAATTTTGATTACATTAAATTAAAGAGGTTTGGTACAAACAAAACTAATGTGCCCAAGATTAGAAGGAAAGCAGAAAGCTGAGAAACAATTTTTATACCCAGTGTTTCTGATAAAGGCCTAATTTCTCAAATACATAGAGAACTGAGTCAGATTTATAAGAATACAATCCATTCACCAATTGATAAATGGTTGAAAGATATGAATACTCAGTTTTCAGATGAAGAAATTAAAGTTATCTATAGTCATATGAAAAATGCTCTAAATCGCTGTTGTTTAGAGAAATGCAGATTAAAAC
The DNA here is from genome assembly GCA_028646595.1 of Phalanger gymnotis. Classification (NCBI taxonomy): domain Eukaryota; kingdom Metazoa; phylum Chordata; class Mammalia; order Diprotodontia; family Phalangeridae; genus Phalanger; species Phalanger gymnotis. The sequence continues at coordinate 199,573,645 of CM053622.1, read as the reverse complement.
AATTATGAGGTACCACCTCATAGCTATCATATTAGCTAATATGACAGAATTGGAAAATGATAAATATTGGAAAAGATGTGGGAAAATTAGAAAGCTAATGCATTGTTGGTGGAGTTGTGAACTGATCCAGTCATTCTGGAAAGCAATTTGGAACTATGCCCAAAGGACTATAAAATTCTGCATATCCTTTGATCCAGCAATACCACTACTAGATCTATATCCCAAAGAGATCATTAAAAATGGAAAAAGACCCACATGTATAAAAATATTTATAGCATCCCTTTTTGTGGTAGCAAAGAATTGAAAATTAAGGGGATGCCCATTAATGGGGAATGACTGAACAAGTTGTGGTACATGAATGTAATGGAGTACTCTTGTTCTATAAGAAATGATGAGCAGGTCAGTTTCAGAAAAACCTGGAAAGACTTATGTGAACTGATACAAAGTGAAATGAGCAGAATCAGAAGAACATTGTACACAGTAACAGGAACATTGTGTGATAACCAACTGTGATAGACTTAGCTCTTCTCAGCAATACAGTGATCCAAGATAATTCCAAAAGACTCATAATGGAAAATGCTATCCACATCCAAAAAAAACAGGTATGGAATCTGAAGCATACTGTTTTCACTCTTTTTGTTGTTTTTTGTTTTTTCTTTCTCATGGTTTTTCCCTTTTGTTCTGATTCTTCTTTCAGAACATGACTAATGTGGAAATATGTTTAATATGATTGTACATGTATAGCCTAAAAGAAAAAAAAGATTGGCCATACTAAGACCAAGAAACCCTCTGGACCCTCAAGGAACTTACAAAGGAGATAAGTCATATGTCTCTCTGTGTGTGTATATGTGTTTTATACATACACATATACATACATATATATATATATACATATGTGTGTGTTTATGTTTATATGAATGTGAATATATATATGCACATACAGAATAAATAGAAAGAAAATAAACTAAATAAATACGAGGTCCTTTTGAAAGGAGGGCCCTCACAGTTGAGAGGGAGATCAGAAAAAGAGTTATGTAGAAAGCTATTCTTGAACAGTGTTTTGAAGGATAAGAAGGATTTTTTTTATAAAGCTAAAGGGAGGTGTGAGTGAATTCCAGCCATGTAGAAAAGCATAGAAATAGGAGAAGGAATGTTGTACAAAGAACAGAAGGAAGGCCAGTTTGGCAGGCTTACAGAAGGGGAATAATTATTCATGATGAGGCTGGGAAGGTAGATTGGGGACAGGTTGTGAAGGGGTTTAAAAGCTAGAGAAAAGTTTATATTTTCCCATGTAGAAGATATGGAGTCAGTATAATTCCTTGGCGAGGGGAAGGGACATGGTCAGATCTGTGTTTGCGGAAAACTGCTTTGGTAGCATTCATAATGGATCACAGAATCCCCAAATGCTATGATCCAGAAGGAATCTTAGGGGTCATCTATTCCAGCCCCTACATTTTAAAGAAGAGGGGATTGAGACCGATAGATGTTCAATTACTTGACTAAGGCTACATGTCTAGTAAAAGCTGGAATTGGGTCTAGAATTTTGGTCACTTGAGTGTGTGGATTCCAAGTCCACTGCTCTGTCCATTATACCACATAGTGCCCCTGTTTCTTCCCATCTTCCTAAGCATGGTTGCATGCCTATTAAGGCAGGTGATAGAAAAGGCGAAAACACAAAGACGTTAGATGGGAGAACAGTCTAAGACATTGTGAAAAACTACTTGGAACTGCCCTCCCATCCCCCTACCTCCCTTCTCTGTTGAACACATCTGGCTAGTCACAGAACATGGCTTGTCAGTGAAATTTAGAATGCAGTAGTATACATTACTCCTACCTGGAAGTTGAGCATTCCGTTTATGAGTTACAAATGATTGAAAGTCATCTTAAAATAGGGGCAGCTAGGTGGCACAGTGGATAGAGTGCCGGGTCTACAGTCAGGAAGACTCGTCTTCTTGAATTCAAATCCAGCCTTGGACACTTACTAGCTGCGTGACCCTAGGCAAGTCACTTAACCCTCTTTGCCTCAGTTTCCTGATCTGTAAAATGAGCTGGAGACGGAAATGGCAAACCACTCCAGTATGTTTACCAAGAAAACCCCAAGTGGGGTCAGAAAGAGCAAACGACAAACCTCTTAAAATTACTGCTCTGGTAGGTTCTTGGACTTCCTCCTCCCCTGTTCTCAAACATGAACATAGAAACTGTCAGGCCAAGGGTCTTCCCTGATTTCTGAGTGACACCCAAAGACTCTTGTCTTCTAAAACACAAAGCATATGTGAATGTAATTTAAAATAATAAAATAGCTAGTATTTACATAGTACTTAAAAATTTATAAAGCACATCACTTCCGGCTGATCCTTACTCCAACTCTGAGAGGTAGGCGGTCTTATTTTCTCCATTTTATAGGTGAGCAACTGAGTTCAAAAGAAGTTAGATGACTTGTCCAGGATCACACAGCCCTTTAAATATCTGACAGAATTGGAACGCAGGTCTTTCATGACTTGCTCTAGAACTCTGTCCACTCTGCTACCTTCTACTAAGAGATCACATTCAGTTGGAGTAGAAAGGTCAAGGAACTTGGAAACAAGTGATGAGTTCCAATGCTTTTTCTGATGCTCATTAGTGGGTGATGTCAAGCCTCAGTTTGCTTCACAGGGTAGGTGGGGGCAAAGCATCTGCAAACCTGAAAGCATCATATAAATGTGAATTCATTTAATTGTAACCTAAAGAGCATCATTATGCCTGTTCTAATGGTAATTCAGAACCCAGTGTTTCCCCTTAACCTGGTAGGTGCTTAATAAATGTTTATTGAATTGAATTGAAGTGCTTTGTGGAGGAAAAAAATGAGGGTAATATAACTAAGTAGATTTCTCCTTGGTCAGTTTTAATCAGAAGATTAACTTTTTAAAAAAAATTTAGTTTTACTTCTAAATATAATAGCTTAAGTTTAGAGAACTTTAGGGTTTACAAAAACACTCTCCTACTTTCTTAAGAATTTGGTAGTACAGATAGTCTAGAAATAAAAATAGGTATGGAAATGAATAAGTGTAAAGCTAAGGCTGAGCATATTACCCAAGGTAAGTTAGTTCTAATGAGCATTGGAGTTGGATCTCACATCCAGGTCTACTGTTTCCAAGTCCAATTCTTTCCACTCTGCTATACTATGAGATTTTTATTTTTAGAATCAATTTATTTATGGCATTTCATCTATAAATTTATTCAGGGTAAATTCATTTATGGTGTTGTTTTGGTGTTTGGCCAGTGGTCATCCAATTTTGGCATTTGGCACTAGGCTGATAATACTTAAACTCCCAGGTTCCACATTTAAGAAGTTAGGTAGGAAGTCAAAAAATCTTTCGGTTCATTTTTCCATTTACTCCATATGCTTTTGGCCCAATCTTTACATAGGACATAGATTTGGAATTATGCCCCTAGGAAATTGGATCAGATGATCTGGAAGTTCCCTTCCAATGCTAAAATTCTCTGCTTCCATGAATCTCTTTGTCATTTGTTGGCAAAGTAATCTATAGAGAATTGCTTGAAGTCAATTGAGTTAACAGAGGAGAGATTGCTGCATTGCTTCAATGTCTGAATCTCTCCATTTAATGCCTTTATGAAAGAGAATGAGTTCCTTGAAGTACTGAGTAGAGGAAGAATGGCAATAAATAAGATGTCTTTGCCAGTGTTGATCGAAGGGCCCACCTATAGCCATACCCTTAGAAGAACATCTTTATGGGGAATGGAGTAATTCTTAAATATTTAATTCTGGTGAATATTTTTGTAGTTCTAATACAGAGATTGTCACACATAAAAAAATCAGCAATTGCCAGTAATTTTGACTTGTTTAAGCATTTTTTTTCTTCTTTGGAATGATTTGAAGCATTTCAGATCTAGCCTCCCTAAGTTGGCTGTGGTTATGACAATATCCCACATGCCTAGCAAATAACAAGACTGTCAAGGTGCAACTCTTTGCGCAAGGTCCATAAGCCCCTGGTGAATGGGGAAAAAAAACCAAAACAAAGCAACACAGTATGAAGGCAAAGTTCTGGATCATCCTAAAATTTATTACTGATTTTCTTTGTCCTGATTGGAAATATTCAGAAACAATTTTATGGTTACATAGTTAATACAGAAAGTAATTTAGAAAAATTACTTGAATTTTGAAATCAACAAAATATGGGGGGAAAAACCTTGCAGTGGTTTCAATAGGCGATAAAGGCAATAATAGCACAAAATTACACTCTAATTAATGACAGATTGTTATCTTATGATAAAATACCAACTTTTGTGCACAGAAAGGTATTTTTTGTTTTTGTTTATTGTGAATTTTAAAAGAAAACATGGTTAATGGAAAAATAACTGCACTAGAATCAGAGACCTGAAGTTCACATCTTGGCTCAGCTACTATATGACTTCATCTCTACCCCATAACTTCCTTTTTAAATGTCAGATAAAATCCCACCATCTCCAAAAAGCCTTTGTGAACTCTGCTTTGTACTGATGCCTTCCCTCTTTCATGAAAGTACTTCCAATTTGCCCTCTACGTAACTTATTTGTACACAGTTCTTTACATGTTGTCTTCTCCACTAGACTGAGAGCTCTTTGAGCTTAAGGACTTCCTTTTTTTTTTTTTTTTGCCATTTTGGTTTCTCCAGGACTTAGCATGGTGCCTGGCACATAGTAGGTGTTTAGTAAATGTTTGTTCAATGAGTGAATGAATGAATGACTAAGAATTGCTTAATATTCAGTTTTTCCATCTATAAAATTAGGAAGTTAGACTACATGATTTCTAGCAATTGTTCATGCTTTAAATCTTATGATCCATATTGCAAAAGGAGATGTCATGTCACAGTATGCATAATTCACCTGGAGCAGCAGGTCAAGAAGTACGATTTATTTTAAGACATTCCTTGGCAGTTGTGAAATTATGACCAATTCTAGTTGGCTGAGGGTTGTCTCTTGGCAGCAGGGTGATATATTGGGAAGACCTCTGGTTTGGGGTTGAGAGGGTTGGAGCTGTAATGGTAACAGGCAAGCATCCACACACATCAAGCCTTATTTTCTTTATTTGCAATGTGAAAATACCAGTACTTGCGCTCACCTACCTGAAAGGAGCATTATGAAAAAAGCCTTTTGTTAAATGGCAAAGCATTATATGAATGTCAGTGATTATCTGGAATCACTTCACCCAAAACTCCTGTGATGTCTAGAAAAAGCAGGCCATGGAAAAGTCTGTTGGAGCTCTCAGTCTGTGCCACCTTCAGATTGGACAGCAAAAGATGGTATTGAGTTCTTGTAAGGCCTAGCTTGTTTTCCAGGTGTCTTTGTTGCTTAATCAGCCTTGGTTTTTCTTTAGGATATTATCTGGACTCAGAGTCCTCCCCACAGTCACTTCTTGTGCAAAACAAACAACTTAAGGACTCCCAGAGTTCTAAGCAAATTTCTGTGGTATTCCTTCCCCCACCTCTGAAAAAACTTGTAATTCCTTTTCTCTCCCACAATAACATAGTTTGCTTATCTCTTTGGAGTTGGCACTGCCTTGAACAGATTTCTGCAGTTTGGAAGCGTAAATTTGATGAGCAACTGGAGAACAGTCCTCAAATACTGATAACGTTTTTTACAAAATCCAATTTTCACAAAGCCTAGTGTTAACAAAGTTTTCAAAAAATCATAAACAATCATATTCCTTGTAAAGGGGGAAGAAAGAAAGACATTTATTTTCTTCCTTACCCACTGAAACCTGAATTGTGCTAAGAGAGAGGCTAACAATAAATAATGAAATCTACAACAGCTGTTCTAAATAACTTTTCTAGAATAAAAAGGAGTAATTTGTGAATTTTAAAAATTAAATTGACTTTTTTTTCAGTTTAACGAGGATTTTTTTTTCTCCTTCCCATTTTCCCTCTCCCCCAACTCCCTGCTGCAACAAACTCTTTTAACAAATATGCACTAATCAACCAAAATACATTCTAATTGACCTTGTCAAAAAAAAAATCTTGTGTCTCATCCTGCCTCTTTAGTCACCTAAATATTGCACTCTGGATAGCATTCTTCATCATCTGGAATCATGACTGGTTACTGTTTTGATCAGAGCTCTTAACCCTTTCAAAGTTGTTTGTTTTTGCTATATTGTTATAATATATGTTGTTCTCCTAATTTTGTTCAATTGATCCTACATTAGCTCATGCAAGACTTCCTGATTTTCTCTCAGCTTGCATTTAATTGCCTACCATGTGCCAGGCACTGTGTTGAGTGCTGGAGATACAAAGAAAGACAAAAGACGGGCCCTGTCCTCAAGGAGTTGATGGAGACAATATGCAAATACCTTTCCACAAACTAGACATCAATAAATAGACATATATACACACATATTTATGTATATATGCACATATATACATGTGTGTACTGTATACATAAATATAGATATATAATATATATATAAAACTAGAGATGATATGAGAGGGAAGGCATTAAGATTAAGAAAGATTGGGAAAGTCTATAGGAAGCTTTTTTCTGTCCTCCTTAATCTTAGTGTCTTCTGTTTGGTATACAAAATGGGACCTTACCTGAGACCTATACTGTATCCTATTGCTAAGAAATGGTATAAAGGATAGCATCAAGAAGGAGGTGAGCATGTAGCCAGAATCCAAGCTAACAGATTCAAATATTATATTGGTACCCATGAAGTGTGATCAAAATTAGAGGAAGGCTTGCAACGTTGGGGGTAGGCAATGGACAAGATTTGCATGTGAAGCCAGGATTGGGTTGGCATCTCTATTCTGAGAGGGAAACCTACATGGATGATATTGAAGACCCACTGAAACATTGTATGAGTCACATATAGGTGCTCATGGTTACTGTCCACAAGTAGAGCTTCCCTGGCTGTATATATGTGTGGATTATTGGGGTAGTTTCTAAGTCATGAGTTGCCTCTGATGGACTTCCATTTTCGTTTTTTTCCACAGAGTGGCAATATGGTCAATGAACTAAGGCTCTTCACTAAACACCTCTTTATGTTTTCTAGTTCAAAAACATAAGTATAAATTTCTTGTTCCTTTAAGGAAAGTGCTCTTGTTTGAAGGTTTAAGAAAATCTCTATTTAGAGAAGATAATGTCAACTTTATACAGAAAAAAGAGTATTTAGTGCTTTTCATCTTCCAAGCAATTAAAAAACTATATTAACTAGGTAGGACCCACCACCACCTGAAGACAAAATTGAAACAAGTATTAATACCTTTCCTTCAGCTCTGGACTTTTTAGGATCTATTTTTAATTAGGATTATACTACCCATCTTCCTAGTTTTCAGAACTATATTCCTCTTCCTTTTCTTACCAGGGATAAATTTAAAACATGACCACTGAAACATAAAAACTAGGGGTAGATTTTTTTAAAAAATGAGTATTTCTTAAAGAGATTAACTAACCAAATATATGAATTGTACCTTTTCATGAATTTGAGGTGATAGTCTGTTCCTTTAATGGGAGTAAAAGTCTTACAAATGTGATCACAAAGCACATGTTTTTTTTTTTTGTTGTTGTTGTTTGTTTTTTGCATCTTCTTCGAGATGAGATGCGCCTGTCTGGTTGGAAAGCCTCTCTGAACATACCTACATATATTTTCATATACAAAAATTATTTGTTCTTGGGGGAACACAGTTCTTCATCATCTACAACATTAAACAAAGCTAAAAAATTCCAATCATATTAGTTCAAAGGATCTCTAAAGAAAACCTTAAGATAACTTGACTAAGTCATGAATGGATTTTGTATTTAAAGATTTTGTTGGGGTGGAGTACCTATATGTCTACTGAAATGTCTGCCTAGCCTCTTCTCATCTTAGTATAACTTTAATCTCTATTACATGTGGTTGCTTAGGGAGGGATTTGACTGATACCTTACCCTTTCTCAGGTTCTTTTCAAGAACGCTTAGCAAACTCCTGGTCCCAGTCAGTGGGTCTGCATTGCCTCTTAAGAGAGGGTGTCTCCTTACCAGTTCCTATGCATTCTGCTGCTGATGTTGCTACTGCTCTGGAGTGTTACCAAAAGGACATGGCCAGCATGGCACAGCCAGAGGAGCATTGGCGATGGGTTAGAGAACCTAGGGTCACATCCCACCTTTGATGCTTATTATCTGTGTGACCTTGGGTAAGTCACATCATCTCCCTGGGCCTCAGTCTCCTCATCTGTAAAATGGGGATTTTGGACTGGGTAGCCCTCTGGGGACCCTTCTAACTCTAGACTTATAATTCTATGAAATCTTTGTTATACTGAATAGTGATGTTAATGCCACATTGATGCAGGTTCAGAAGTAATTAAATGATAAAATGAAGGCTTTGTGCTGTGTGTGTGTGTGTGTGTGTGTGTGTGTGTGTGTGTTTAGGGGAAAGAGACAAAGACATGGTGGGGAGAGGGGAGGAGAGAGAACGAGAGGGGGCGGGGGAGGGAGAAAGGCAGGGGAGAGATCATATCCCTCAGATAAACTTATAAACTCCTTTGGGTCAGAGTACTTAGTAGTGTAGTTACTCTGTGATCTTTCCTTTGTTCCCATTTTGTATCCTGCTTTGAAAGTGAGTGAGTGTGTGTGTGCATAAAACAAATGTATATTACTTAATTGTACTAAGTATATATATATATACTTCACATACACACACACACTCACTCACTCACTCTCAAAGCAGGATACAAAATGGGAACAAAGGAAAGATCACAGAGTGCTCCTGGGAAAATCTGAAGGGAGAGAGCCCCTAAGATCCAGGAATCAAAGGAATGAAGCAGTTCTCTCCAAGGTCATGAAAGAGCTCTTAACTGCCACATCCACTGGTCTTTTCTCCAATTTCATTCTCCATGATGTTTCTAAAGCATTTGTCACTCTTCCTCTTTGGATTCTGTTCCTGTTCTCTAATGGTATTTCCTACTGCCAGTATCCTTCCTGTTTTTCCCTAACTGTAGGCATGGAAAGCTCTGTCTCAGGCATTGTTGTCTTTCCTAACTTCTCTCCCTTGGTGCTATGGGGACTTCATCAGTTTCAACTATCCCTTCTATGCCCCCTCACCTAGGGAAATACTTAGGACTTTAGTGTCTGACTAGTATTTCTCACAAAAATTCTTTGGTTCATGTCCTCGGGACTACTAGTATCTGGCTTCTTTTGTAGTCCCCAAAGGAACTCTCTGTCATCTCATTTGGGATTGTTTTGGGAGTCATCTACATAGAGATGATAGTTGAACCTTGGGAACTGGTGATGAGAGAGAGAGACAGAGACAGAGACACAGAGACAGAGACTGAGACAGAGACAGAGACAGAGACACAGAGACAGAGACAGAGAAGAGGATCCAGAATAAATGTTGAAGTACACCAACAACTATGGAGTTGGAATTAGATGATGAACCAACAAAAGAGACTGAGAAAGACCAGATAAGTAAGAGGAGAATTAAAATAGAACAGTGTTAGGGAAACCCAGGGAATATCCAAGAGGAGGGGATGGATGGTCAACTGTTTCAAATGCTGCAAAGGGGTCAAGGAAGATCAAAACTAAGAAAAGACCAGTGGAGTTGGCAACTAAGGGATCGCTGGTAACCTCAGAGAGAGCAATTTCAATGGAATGATCCAGTCAGAAGCCAGATTGCAAAGGGCTGATAAGTGAATAAGAGGAGAGGAAGTTGGGGCGGGGTTGTGGACAGCTTCCTCTAGGAGTTTGACTGTGAAAGGAAGAAGATATAGGATGACAGCTCTTGGAAAAGTGAAGTATATACTTATAGAAGAGACAAATCCCTCAAGGTATAATATTGATCAGAGATTTATAGTAACCTGGGATGTTGTCAGGGATCAGATAATGAATTAGTAAAACACATTTTTCTCTAATAAAGTGATCATTACTAAGTATTTTGGTAATCAGATCACTCAAAAATAGATCACGTTTATGTAGTACTTCACAATACAAATTAAGTATTAGTCAATGTGTAAGTCTTTTCATGATACTCTTTGAAGATGGGTTTATTTATACAATAATAATGTGAAACTGTCTTTGAAAATTGACTATTGATTTAAAGCATTTTTGCATATGACTATAAATTTTTTTATTATACTGTAGTTTGAAAATGCATGTTTTATTCCGTAAATTAAGAAAGAAAAAAAATAGAAAATTGAGTATTAATCTGTGGTACTCTCCCATTCAAATTGGCTATCACTTATATGGCATTTACTAGGTTCTAACACACTGGCTTACTTGCTGTTACTCATTATAAATATTACTATTTATACAAATTATCAGTATTAGTTATATTCCATCTTTCATCTCTGGAACTTTGTACAGGTGTCCCTCCTCAATGCAATGGCATTCCTCCTCACTTGAACCTTAGAATCCTCTTCAAGGCCCAGCTCAGGTGCTGCCTCCTAATGGAAGCCTTTCCTCATCCCCTAGTTATCAGTGATCTCGCCTTTCTCAGATTATCCCATGTTTATTTTTCTGTTTTACATATTATATTTTCCAGTAGAAAGTGAGCTCTTTGAGGGAAGTGGCTGCTTTTTGTCTCTTCTCTTTGTACATCCCAATACCTTACCTTTCACATAGAGAAGGCTGAAGAAGTGTCTATTAAATTACATTGGACTGAACTAGTTTTGTTGTAAGAATGATAATTTATATTCCTTATTCTTTCTCAGCGTTGTTGCTCTGTATCGGCTTCATTTTCCCCCTTGCTGCCCAATCAATGCCAAAATTTCTATTTCTGACCTTGCTCTTATCCTTCGGTCTTTGTCCAAGTTCCAAACACTTGGCCATCATTGCACTGCCTTATGCCTGTCTTAGCTATCCTATGTGCATGATAGCCATTTTGAAACACCTTTCTGATAATAGTCCCTCAATCAGACTTGTGTGAACTGATGCATCATAATGAACCATGGGAACAGTTCGTGCTGTGAGCATGATAATGTAAAGGAAAACAGCTTTGAAAGACTTTAGAACTCTGATCAATACTTTGACCAGTCCTTACTTCAAAATGGTGAAGCTACCATCCTGCCTTAAGTGTGGAATGCATTTGTCTCTGCTTCTTAAATAAAATATTGAAAGCCGTGCTTAATTGCACTTTTGCTTTTAGGGGTTCCCCATGTAATCATCCCGCATACTATATTTGTGATCATTTTATAGGACTCGGGACATCAGTTTACCCCTTGGACCATAATTTTACCCATGGAACATAACATCCTTGAGGTCAGAAACTGTGTTTTTTTTTTCCTTTGTATGGCTACAGCCTGGTATGATGCCTTGTATATAATAGATGCTTAATAAATGTTAGTTGATTTGATTGAGTTTTAAATAATTCTAGCAACATGTGGTCCTTCTGTTTTTGTTTTTGTGGTATATTGTTGGTGACCTTAAGGAAGTGATGCTAAGTCTGCACAAGAATTCAATTCCAGTTGCTCCTATCAGAAAACCTGCTGTTCCCTAAAATTTTACAATACTGTTTCCAAGAATGTTAAAAGTGTGTTAAAAAGTGGGGGCTGCCACTAATTGGAAAGTATTTGGCCCTTTAGTTTTTTGCAGGGTTGGGGTAGGGGGAGGGAGAAAAGAGTACAAATCCAAAGCATAGATCAAAGTCACTATCCTGGGATAGTGTTAGAAGTTAGGAGTTAGAAGACCCATTCTAATTAGCTATGTGACTTAGGATGTATCACATAACCTTCCTGTACACATTTCCTCATCTTTAAAATGAGAAGACTCCCTTAGATTATAGTCAATGATTTTTAAGGTTTGAAGTTCTAAGATTCTGTGACTCAGAGAAGCTCTGGGTCATGGTTTGCCAATAAGTTATTTATAGGAAGGGCAGTCAACTGCCAGCTTAAAGGTCTCTAATGGAAATGCATAGAATACAAGGAGAAAATAGTCGTACATCATTCATGAAGACATCTCGATACATGGCATTCAACTAAAAAAATCATCCTAGGAAAGGAGGCCTGGAAAACTATACAGAACCAGAATTTAAAGGGACTTTAGAAATCATCTAATCTAACTACCTCATTTTAAAGATGGGGAACTGAGATACAGAGCAGTAAAGTTGCACAGGTGGTACAGGGGATAGAGTGCCAGGCCTGGAGTTAGGAAGACTCATCTTCTTGAGTTCAAATCCAGCCTCAGACACTTATTAGCTCTGTGACCCTGGGCAAGTCACTTAAGCCCGTTTGTCTCAGTTTCTTCATATGTAAAATGAGCTGGAGAAGGAAATGGCAAACAACTTCAGTATCTTTGCCAAGAAAACCACAAATGGGCTCACACAACTGAAATGACTGAACAACAAGAACGACAAAAGTTAATTGACCAAGGTCCCATATCTTCCATATTCAGTGGCAGAACTGGGATTGGAACCCAAGTATCCAAACTTATACTTTTAGATTATTGACCATTCCCTCCAGTTCCCCAGTTTTTCTTTATTTTGGCTTATCCTACCAGATCCAGCACTGTGCTAAAATTCTACTTGTTTCACGCACAGCAGTTTAAATAAGCCTAATCCGGGGTCCAGGTTGCAGGGATCAGATTGCCAGTCACATTCGAAGAAGCCAATCAAACTTGGCTTTGAAGAAGGACACTTTCACGGTCAACACAGTTACATTAAGCATCAATCCTGAAAGACTGTACAATCCCTTTGGGCTTGCGTTTTGATGTAGCCCACTTCTCTTTTGTGTGGTATGCCAAAATGAGAGCAGGGGAATGCGAGGAGATGCTTGAAAGGACACGGTTGGCTTAACCACTCAGTCAGAACTAGGAAGCAGCAACCCAACCACAGTGATACATTGCAGTAAAGATATGCTGGGCGAATTCTTTTGAACAAAACTGTCACAAAGATCCGTAAGTGAGAGCCAAAGTGATACAAAATAGCACAAACCTAACCTATGAGACTTGGGTCTATTAGAGGAGATTCCATGTGGTAGAACACTGAACTTGGAGTCATAAATACCTAGGTTCAAATTCTACCTCAGATCCGAATTAGCTGTATGTCCCTGGACCAGGCACTCAACCTCTATAAAACTCAGTTTCCTCATTTGTAAAATTTGGACTCAGTCACTTCCTGCTGGGTCACCTGGTAGCAATGCCAAGTTCATCAACATCTTCACAGATACAAATGTAATGACCGAGTGTGCTACTCAATACAAAGTAACCCAGCCCTTCAGAAAACTTCAGAGAGCTAAGCTCTAGCCTTCAATCAGCTTCTAAAATCCAGAAACCATCTATTTTTACAGCATTTATCTGGATTAATTGGGGGTGGAGCAGTTTTCCAGGAACAAAAAAATTAAAATGACTGAGACCCCTGGAACAGTATACCTGCTCCCACTCCACATGGATGAAGGGAAGGACGCCACTAAGGAAGCTTGTCGCTCCATTGCCCAGGCTTTGCCTTAAAGATTCTTCACTGGGTATCACTTAATTAGATTGAAAACAGGAGCAATGAGCTATCATTACTCTGACACCCTCTCAGCAATGATTAGGTGTCTTGGAGCTTGTTCTCTACTCATTTTAATCTGTCTTCTCAGGCATTGTGATAAGAACCACTTATTGGATTGACTGAGCTTGACCAAAATCAATATCTGCACCAGGCTTCTAAATTAGATGGCGTTTGATACGGGCAGGACAGAAAGCTCCCAAATCTATTTGCTGCTCTTCTGTAATCATAAATTTTATACGTCATCATCGGTGTAGGTGTTTAGTAGATAAATAACAAAACCCAAAACAAAACCCTCATTTACTAAATGACTTGAGGAGTCCATCTGATGTAGGAGGAAGAGGGCTGGCTCATAGGTCCTGGTTTGGAATCCTGGCTTTTCGACTTAATCCTTGTGTGATCTTGGACAACTAAAAGAAAGGAAGAAAGGGAGGGAGAAAGGAAGGGAAGGAAGAAAGGAAAGGAATAAAGAAAAGAGTAAAGAAAGGCAGGGGTACTTAAGGACTATTTCAACTACACTCCACTGGTGGTACCCTCCTCCCTTGGGATTCAAGGAGCAGAATGAGACCTATGGAGATGGACAATGTAGGAATTTGTTTTGTTTTACTATGCATGTGTTAAAAGGCTTTGATTTTTCTTTTTCTTTTTCCCAATCAGTAATGGAAAAGTGGGAGGGAGAGAAAAAAATTCTTTTTAATTGGAAAAAAAAATACTGTGCCAAGTAACTGCAGAGCACGTGTAATGTTTTAGCATCACTTTTCTCTACCAACACATTTTTCTGAAGCCTTTAGTGCCAGACAGGTTTGGAGCAGACATGTTTAACTTGTGGCAGAACTTTTCAGTTAGTTTACTTTCTCCCTCCTCCCCTTCCCCCATAGGAGGGGGTCCAGGAGGGCCAGGGGCATGAGACACAGTGGAATAAGAATGGGAATGAGTATGCCAGGATGACGAATAAGAGTGCAGGAGCTGGGGAGAAATAGATTGGAAAGTGTCTAGCATGGAGTAGGCACTAGATCTGGAGTTGGGAGGGCCCCCACAGGCCGTCTAGCTCCTTCCCCTCATTTTGCACATAAGGAAACTGAGGAATAAAGAGGTTAAAGTGACTTGCCCAAGCTTCAAAGGTGGAGTTTGAATCCATGTTCTTTGATTCTAGAGCAGGTGTTTTTTCCTCACTGTCGCAAGCCCATTAAATGCTTTTATTGATTTAAAAAAAAAAAAAGAGCAAGGAGAAAGAAAAAAGCTGAGGCAAGTTCTCAGTGGCATTATGTCCATTATTCTGAAACTACTGATTCCTTTTTATCATTAGAGCATTTCAAGTGCTTTCCTGTAAAACAGCTAAATCAGGCTTACTTGTAAACATTTAAGAATGTGAAGATGATTGAGAAACCAAAAAGAAAAAAAAAAACCCAGAATGCCAGGATTCTTCTTCTCCAACTGAGCTGCTGTAGCCAGACAGCCGGGAAGCTGGGTTGGGGCTGTTCCCAAATGCCTTATCGCAGGGAGAGCTGTTTCTTGGGTAACATAATTTTTACTAAAGTTCCATATAGACAGTACTTGGGACCTTCTCTCTGAGACCACATTCATGTCAATGTGAGTGCCATTCAAGAGTGAATGAAAAATGCTGAGAGATTCATCATGACTTGGGCTTTTTCTTTCTTGGACCTCCTAAACGTTTTCAGGCAGAGTGGAGGTGGCTGTATTCTCAAGACACTTTCCTGGGTTCACCTGTTTAGCGTTGGAAGGGAGCTCAGAGTCCTTTTGAACCAAGTCCCTCATTTAACGGATGAGAAATTGGAGGCTCAGAAAGACTCCATGATTGTCCAAGGTCACGCATGTGCTATGAAGTACCAGATGTGGTATTTGTGCCCTCATCTTTTGTGAAGAAGGTGAGATTTGAACCCCCTCATCCTTCTGTGCCTGAAGTGGGATTCCATAGGAAGGTATTCATTTCAAATCACCATGCTGTCTCCCTTTTCAGGCCCAAATCTACTTTGGATGAAAAAAAAAGACCTCAATTAGCTCAGAATTAGTGAGGGATATACCAACAATAAGGTGCTAACTGCAGGGTTATCAGGAAGCATACTGAGTAGGATGTTAAAATTACAACAATCTATATATGAAAACTCTGTTATTTCAAAAGACGCCACAAGAATCATGGCTATTTCCCAGCCAAGAGCAAATCACTTTTTTAATATTCACTGCATACGAACCTCACAAAGCCTAACAGAACTATGTTTAGCCAGTGTGTTTCCAATGCCCACAAAACTGCTTCGATCTGACCTGTTGAAAATGTCCTCTGCTTTCAGTAACTACATGATAATTAAGTCTCAGCATAATGGTAAATGCCGGGCAGTTGTTTTTTTCCCATGACAAAGTTGCTGTGCCTCCTAATCACATTCTATTTTTTGTTTAGTTTTTGCCTGCTAGTATTTCACAATAAAGAAACAAAAAGGAGATGAAAGCTCTGTTTTCTCCACATACGGTGAGGTCTAAGGCTGTAGATTAAGGCTCTCTAGGCAGATGGAAGGGCTAGGGATCCTAATTATATGATGTTTGAGGAGGGAAAGGTCATGGTCAGCTCTCTAGCCAGCAGAAAATATTTGGATGTGGCTTTAAAAAAGAAGTCACTCTCATATTGTTGTCATAATGGAGCAGAGTGGTTCTTTTACTTGGGACCTCCTTTCTTAAAAAAGGCCTGTGGTCATCCCATAGAAATAGCTTCACTTACGGGCACTTTCCCAGTTGAAACTGACTGTTCGTGAACTGACTGTCTGCTGTTAAAGGGCCACGCTGTATGTGCTTGGTTTTTAGGAAATCTTTAATAAAGCTGCTTTTCTTTGAAGCACCTTGAAAAAACCCTTTCGTGTAAGCAGACAGACTGTTAATAGGACATTCTCATTCTAATTACAGAAACAAGGCCTGAATATCCCTGTGCTTCAATTAGCTTATGCCATAAACAGAATCCTTTAGCAAATGACTCTCGTTAACATTTTTACATTCCTGGGAATAGTGTGTCATATCTACTTCTTTGCTAAAGTCGTTTGGACATGATGTATGACTTGTGGTCCTGCTTAGTATACAAGATCCATGCATAGCAAAGGTGGCTATGCCTGCTAATCAAATGTCTTTTAGAGCCTGAGTTCTTAACCTGGGTTCCAGAGACTTTAAAAATAACAGTAACACATATTTTAAAATATTTAAAGATATTTTAAATATATACATATACATATTTCATTATAATTGATTTCCATTATATTTTATTTAATGTACTTTAAAACATCATTTTGAGGAGGAATCCATAGGATTCTCTCAATTGCCGCAGGGGCCTGTGATCCAAAAAGTTAAAAACCTCCACCTGCTCGAGAGTTTGTGAACTGTTTGAAGAGTCACCAGATGTCCTAAGTAGTTTCCTGCTTACAAACAGGGGAGGAGGTACAAATTTTACTAGATTTAGATATTCAAAGATTAGTAAGATATAAACTCCTTGGTGGCTCTTGGGGGAGTACACAGTGGAAGACATGAACATTTGAAAAAGAATAAAGAAAACAGTTTCTCCCTTGGAATCTGTAATGGTGTCTTTGAAGTCTCAGCCATCCAGAACATGGTAAAATAAAAGACAAAAAGGGCTTATCTTGTGGAGCTAAAAGCAATGCTGTGATTAGCTCTAATCATAATGCTATTATGAATTTCATGTCTTACTGAAACTCTTTGTGAAAAATTGAATAAAAATACAAGTCACCGTAAATGTCTGAAAGACAGAAATATGTATAATATCAGAGAAAAGATGAACAAAGGTATATTCTAATGAGGGGGAAATTTAAGACCTTTTTCTCCCTGTATAGTTAGAAACTCTGGGAACACATTTCTTCCTTATCCTCCCATTCCTTTTGTTCTTTTATGGAGAATTCAGTGTGTCCTTCTAATCATCCATATTATGGCAAATGGGTAATTCTGGCAACAAACCACATATGTTTTCATCTCTAACTGAAACTGAAGCATAGCTTTTTGTGAGCTGTATTTTATGAAGCAGCAAATGCCCACAGCTGGCTTTCATTCATTGTCCTTGTTAGCACACTCCACCTTGAAGTCCAAATGTTGGTTGAAATGCAAAGGCACTCAGACCACCCACTGGATGAAGAAGAACTCTCAGCTATTAGCTAAGCCATCACCTTAACCTTAGGTCTAGAAAACAAGCGTGATGGATGGTTTTAAAAGCAGTTTCATTGACATCAGATTCTTAAATGTGTTTTCAAAGGAAAACAGGAAGCAAAGGATGGAAAGGAAAATATTGTGTAAAGTATCCTCTCTTTTATCTAGGATGGTTGAGGCATGGGGTGTTCTGGTTAGTCATGTCATCCATTCAGCAGATACTTAGCCTAACAGGGTGTCAACTTTGGTCATGCTTCCAATCCAGAAAGGCTCCAAGTACAAACTAAAGAATACCCTGCAGGGTTTTTGCCAAGGCTCAGCCTTAGTAGGTTCTAGGAAACTTATTCATCTTATGGTTGGATGATGGGATTGTAATTTTAGAGCTAGAAGGACCCTACAGGTTGTCTTTTCCAACCACTTCATTTTACCGATGTGGAAACTAAACCTCAGATATCTTAAGTGACACACCCAAACTCATGTGTCATAAATGATAGAGTCTGAATTCAGACCCAGTTTGTCTCCAAATCTGATACTCTTTCTACTGTGTGCCTCTTCTTGGCTATAAATTGATTGAATTTTTTTGACCATAACAACTTTCAGAGACTATCTACTAGGTCATTGAGGGAGTGTCCCCCTCAAATGAAATCACAGTCCCATGAAGTACTGAAGAAGAAAATTGTAGCATATATCATATATGCATTACTGGTGAAGAATTGAAACAATTATTATAATAAAATAGGCTTAATGTTGCATTTCTACTCAACATAATTAAATCCTTTGGTTGAATTATCCATAGGTACATTTGGATTTTTTTTATATCTCAAGGTCATCATCGTGGATGTGAATTTTCATCATGGCTATATGGACATTCTAATTAATAGAGATTCTTCATCAGTAGGATGCTAAACAACTGAATTAATAAGCATTGATAACTGTCAATACAAGAAACTGAGTGTGTGCATAAGCTACTCATTGTGGAAGGACTTGGAAATTTAAAATAAAATAGGAGTCACAGATAGCTTATGAGATAACTAATAGTGAATATCCCCCAAAGATCTGTACTACCTCCTCTTCTCTTTTCTTTCCGCATTATCTCACTTGGTGATCTCATCAATTCCCTTTACTTTGATGATTATCTCTATTCTGGTGACTCTTAGATCTAACCTGAACTCGTCATATTTCTCCTCCCAATCCTCCCCTACTTCCAACTGTGCTGTTCCTATCCAGGGGGCACCACCATATTCATATTCTCCAAAGTTCTCAACCATGGGGTAATTCTTGATTCCTCCTTTACACTTATCCCCACAGGTCTGATATTGTCAAGTCTTACCATCTCTACCTCCCCAGCATTTCTCTTACATGCTTCCTTCTCCCCTCTCACACTGCCACCATCCCTGTCTAAACCCTCATCATGGTGTGCTTGGAGTACTGCAGTGGTCTTCTACTTGGTATCCCTGTTTCAAGTTTCTTCCCATTCTAAATCCATCCTACACTTAACTGTCAAAGTGTTTTTCCTAAAGGACTGGTCTGGCCATCTCATTACTCGAATACTCCCCATTACCTCCAGGATCAAGTATAAAGTCCTCTGTTTGCCCTTTATAAGGGCCCCATCCTATCTTTCCAGTCATCCTACACTTCAGTCCTTTCATACTAAAATCAAGCAATACTGGTCTTGTTGTTGGTCACGTAGCACAGGCCATCTCTTTACTCTTTGCCTTTCTGCTGGTTTTCCCCCATCCTAGGAATTCTCTCCCTCCCCACCTTCCACCTCATATCCTCCCCGATTTCCTTTAATACTCAGATCAAATCCTACCTTCTGAAAGAGGCATTTTCTAATTTACCTCCCACTCCCCACCCCCATCACTGGTCTCTTTCCTTTGATATTACCTCCCATTTACCTCAAATCTATCCTATATGTACATAATTGTTTCCATATCGTCTCTCCAATAGAATATGAGCTCCTTGAGGACAGGTTTTGCTCTTTTTTGTATCCCCAGTGTTTAGCACATAGCCTGGCAAATAGTGTGTATTTAATAACCTCTAATTCACTGACAAACAGCTATAAATCTGTTAACAAGTACAAATCCAACCACATCTTGATAGGAATCAAACATCGCTGATGAGCACTGATCATTATTGACAGATGTCGCAAATACTCTACAGTGCTGGCTGTGACCCCTCTTGGGCTCAGCAGTAAGACCAAGAAGAGTCTTGGCAACAAGAGCAGACTTAACCAACCTCTAATTCATTAAATGACCTTCTGCAATCACTTAAGGAGAGGTAGCATGAAAGTTTCATTAGCAATGGGTTGGTCTATTCTTGTGAAATGGCATCTCTATGGAATGAATATGTCACAGACAGATTTACTCTCAGCCACCCCTCCCCCACCTAATCCCAATGCATCTTACTTGGTTGAGATATAGTACCACCAACTCAATGTGTCTGCCTTAATCATGGGCTCTCAAGACATGTTTAAAATGATGACTCTATTGTAGAAGGGTATAATACTTATGTCAAGTTTCGACACGCGGTTGAGTATGTTGATGCATGTGATTGAGTTAGTTAACTGTCTAGTAACTCTTCCCTTCTCCTTCCTTTTGAATTGGAGAGTGGTAGAGACAGAAGACAAGAAGACCATGTGTGATGCTGTTACAATAACTTGGGTTTGAGAGGATCGGGGGCTTTTGTTATGGTGTTAGCTGTGTGAAGGAAAACAAGGATACAAGAGCCAATGTGAGGTAGAAATGGTGGAACTTGGCAACTGATTGACTATGGTTCGTGAGGGAGAGAGAAGAGTCAAAAATGACGGAGATTTTGAGCTTGAGAAAGTCTGAAGTTGGTGATACTGCTAAAAAACAATGGGATATTAGGGATATTTGGTGGGGTAAGATGAGTTCAGTTTAAACTTGCCTAGTCTGACCTCTTGGTAGAGGTATCTAACAAGCATGTGGGACTAAAATCCGGGTAAAGGTTGGAAGTGGGAATATAGATTTAGGAGTCATTTGCCCTGAGTTTAAACTATGGTAGCAGAGAGATCTCCAAAAGTGATAGTGGAGAGAGAATTAAGAACTGAGGGTAGGCCTAGCCTGGACCAGTTCAGGGACAGAAGGAGGAATAAATAGCCAAAAGGAATGGTCTCAGCTAAAGCCTAGGCAGAACGTCGGGAATGAGAAGCCATCAAAGGGGAAAGTATCTAAAACAAGGGATTAACAGTGTCATATAGAAAAGTCAAGTAAAATGAGGACAGAGAAAGGCCATTGAATGTGGTCATCAAGGAATCCTTGAACTTGGAAAGAATGGGTTCAGTCATGTTTTTCAGCCCTAAAGATCATATCCTACTGTGCAGCAAGATTATTTTTGTTGGAGAAGGAAACTTCTGGACTCTTTTATCCTCCTCCTTACGGCAGAGCAGCTATTTTGAATTGGTTAAACTCTAGGAAATTGTAGTAGAATCATGTGTTCAGTTGTATCAATTCCCCTTTCCCCCTTTTTTTAATAAAGAGTTGACAGCTTCTTTAAACAGACTGGATTGGAGCTGAAGCAGTTTTTTCACATTCCCATCTCATCTCTACCTCTGATTTCATGTTTACTTTGACCTTTGGCCCCACCAGCTGATGATGTGACAGCGGGCAGACAAGCAGCTCTCAAATGGTTGCTACCTTTGGAACCAGATGCTATTATGTTATGATGTAGTCAACATAAGTGAAAAAAATCATGTTTGATGTTGATCATAGACAGCATCTGAGGCATTTTGATATCACATAGGATTTGGAGTGAAAGGGTCAAGGTTCAGATCTTAGCTTTGCTAGCTAATGTCTAAGGCCATAGTGTCAAACTCAATTAAAAAGGGAGAACTACTAATTCATAATAAGGATGCCTGAAGCCTCAAAAATGAGTTAATTTTAAAATATGTTATTCCTGTACCAAATTGCTTACCATCTTGGGGGGGGGGGTGAGGGAGTAAGGGAGAAAATTTGGAAATTAAAATTTTAAAAAAACAAATGTTAGAATTTGACTTTACATGTAATTGGAAAAAATAAAATACTATTAAAATATATAACATTATATATTTAGATATAATATATAAATGCTTATATACTATATGATTTAAACCATATTATATAATATATAATTTATAAATGTATTTATGTTATATAACTATATTTTGTATGTATATGTGTATATACATATATACATACACATACATATACATATACATGTATATATGTACTTTATTGTGTTTGGGTCAGCTAGGTGGGACAGTGGATAGAGTGCAGGGCCTAGATTCAAGAAGACTTATCTTCCTGAGTTCAAATCTGGCCTCACACACTTACTAGCTGTGTGACTCTGGACAAGTCATTTAACTCCATTTGCCTTGGTTTCCTCATCTTTGAAATGAGCTGGGGAAGGAAGTGGTAAACCATTCCAGTATATCTGCCAAGAAAATTCCAAATGGGATCACAAAGATGGGACACAACAAAAATGAGCAAACACATGTTTTACTGTATTTTTATTTATTTTGTTGAATTTTTCCCAATTACGTTTTAATCTAGTTCTTAGGACTGGGGAGTTTTGTGGGTCTGAGACCCAGGCTATGTGTTTAACATAAGGTACCATCCAACATATGACTCTTGTTAAGTAAATTATTCCTAATACAAAAGCATTTAGCCTGAGAAGTCTGCAGGCTTTTAGCTTCATCCATTCCTTGGTCCTCCAAACGACATGTTCCAACATAATGTTTACTATCCTCCCTCATACCTACATTGAAATTGCTAGAGATAGGAACTAATAGTATGATTTAATTAGTATAGGGAACTCTCTGGTGAGGAAATTCCCTTTGTCAGAACAAATTAGTATTTTTTCTTAATTTAGGGTCTTTGAGGGTTGTCTACCATAGACAACTTGCCCAGGAACAAATAGCCTTTGTGTCATAGCCAGGACTGAAATCATGGTTTTGAGGCTAGCTCTCTTCTAGAAGGCTTCCCTAACACCTCCTACTTCCACTGCTTTCTCTCTTTTAATTCTTTCCTATTTATCCTGTATATAACTTGCTTTGTCTATGTTTGTTTGCACATTGTCTCCCCCCATTAGATTGTAAACTACTTGAGGGCAGGGGCTATCTTTTGGGTTTTTTTTTTTTTTTGTATCATTAGTGCTTAGCATAGTGCCTGGCTCATAATAAGCACTTAAATGTTTGCTGATTGATTGATAGTTCACTTTGCTTCTCAGAGGAGCTGACAGCCAAAGTATAATTTGACCTGTGTTGTTGTTCATTCATTTCAGTTGTATCCAAGTCTTTGTGACTCCATTTGGGGCTTTCTTGCCAAAGAAACTAGAGTGGTTTGCCATTTACTTTTCCAGCTCATTTTATAAATGAGGAAACCGAAGCAAACAGGGTTAAGTGATTTGCCCACGGAAGTGTCTGAGGCCAGATTTTAACTCAGAAATATGAATCTTCCTGACTTCAGGCCTGGCACTCTATCCTCCCTCCCAACTAGCTACCCCTATAATTTGACCTAGAATCATTTAAAGTACGATCAGTTAAAAGTATGAGAGTAGGCTCATAGGATCATAGATTTTGATCTAGAACAGGACCTTGTTAGCCTTTGAGGTCAATCGATTTTATAGATGAAAAAACTGAGGCCCAGAGAGAGTAAATGGATTGCTCTGAGTCACTGAGTTAGTGCATGTGTGAGATAGAATATGAATAGTTTGTTTGGCTAGAGCATAAACTAAGTACACAGAGGAGAGTAGCATTGCATGAAGTTTGTCCTAGATGTGGAAGTCCCTGAATGTCAGGCATAGGAATCTGAACTTTATATAGGAGACAGCAAAGAGTGCCCATGCCTGAGGATTCCCCAAAAGAAGAGGGACATGACCTGATCTTTGCATTAAAAACAACAACAACAGAGTTTACTCTAGCAGCTGTATGAAGGTGGAAATGAAGCAGTTATAGATTGAGTGTGGAAAGACCTGTTAGGAGGTTGTGGCTAGGGCAGGTGAGAGAGCCTATACCAGGATGGGGGCAATAGAATCCCAGAGGAGGGGCTGGATGACTGTGGATGTCATAGAAGTGGCACACGGTGATTGATTGACTATGAAGAGACAAGGATAATCCTAGGGCTACAAAAACATGGAGACGGGGTGAATGGTGATGCCACAGACAAAAAAGGGAGGTCCGAGGAAGAGCAGGTTTAGAGAAAAGGTTTTGGATGTGTTGAGTTTGAAGGCTGATGGACTGGGCAGATGTCCTGTAGGCATTTTGAGATATGGCTATGGAATTCGTGAGACAGGTCAGGACTGGATTTATAGATCTGAAGGTCTTCTGTATAGAGAAGTTGTTGAAGCTGATGAGTAAGAGATGAGAGAAGGCCGGGAACACAACTTTGAATTTAGAGATAAGGAACTCATCTTTGGTCTTGGAGAGAATCGTTTTAGTAAAATGGAGGACATGTATGCCCAATTACAGGGGGTTAAGAAGAGAATGGGTTTTAAGTAGAAGAATTTAGAATAAATAGAAGTACTTAGTACAGATAATCCTTGAAGCCTTTTCCAATCCCTCTTAATTCTAGTGCCTTCTCTCTGTTAATTATTTCCTGTTAATCCTATATGTAGCTTGTTTATCCTATATGTAGCATATATATGCATGTGTGCATGTACACACATACATATAGCATGTGTGTATCTGTCTGTCTGTCTGTCTGTCTTTCATATATATTTGCTTGCTGTCTCTCCCATTGGATTAGGTACTCTTGTAGCCCTAGAGCTTAGCATAGTGCCTGGCACATAGTAGATGCTTAATAAATGCTTATTGATTGACTGACATAACTTTTTCAAAACATTTAGCAGTCAAAGGAAAAATTGGAACAGTAGCTGAATGGGGTAAAAGTGTCAAGAAAAGGCTTTACTCTAACGGGGGTGCCTTGAGTATATTTATAGGCAGATAAGAAGGAGTTGGTAGAGAGGGAAAGAGATTGAAGATAATTTGTGAGAAAAGGATTACTTTGGAAGCCAGGTTCTAGAGAAGAAAACATGAGATCAAGGGCCTAAGTGAGGAGTAGGGGATACTATACCTTCCCTTTGACAAGAGGGAAGGAGAAGAAAGTATGCAAAATCATCTAAAACTTAAATGTCAATGTCTTTTATTTTTAAGCTGCTGAAACTTCTGATTTTTCCCTACCAGGACAGGTATATGGATCTACCTGGAACTTTGTGTTCCATTTATATTCAGTTTTCTGTTAGAAATAATGCCATATACCATATTTGCCATATTTATGGCACATTTAATGCCATATTCAATGAGTATGATAGAGCTTGCAGTTGTAGGGTTGGGGCACCCCAAAGATCAGCATTTCATTGCCGCCCAGCTGCAGTGTGATACAGAGGGCACCCAGTGAAGTCGAAGGCATACGTATGTACATTCAAATGTGGAAACCTTCATAGACTGATAACAGAAAGTCACATTAGCCCTCCGACTCCATTTCTATTTAAAACATGATGCCCTGAAGCACTGATTTTTCTTCAGCTCTATATTAATTTTGTGATTTCCCAAAATGCTTTAGACTTATTTTTAATTGAATTTCTTTCTTTCCTCCAGAAAGTCTATCCCTCGCTGCCGAAGAATTAACAGAATGCTCTCCAATGAATCCCTCCATCCTCCCACATTTAGCCGGTCCAACTCCCAAGCCTCCGTAGACAGTACTTCGATGGAGGATTTCTGGTGTGAAGTCGAAAGTATTAAAGAAAACAGTGAGAGTGGACAGGAAGAACATACAGTCACTGAGGTCAAGCCTGCCGATGGTGAGTAACATCCTATTTTGTTTCCCAGGTTATGATTTCTATGGATATTTTTTATTGCCTCTCCTATTCCTGTGTTCCTCTCACACAGAGACCGGGGTAAACGTAGTAAGCCAAGAGACTTCCCTGTATTAACATTCTCAGGTACATGTAAATTCTTGCCAACTTCGGGGTAACTTGAACTGCATAAAGGTCATATTTCTGCCCACCCACAGAAGGACAGCTGAACCCTAGTATGAGGATATTTAAGGAAGGAGGTCAGACCCATTCATTTGCATTGACATGGGATGAGCTACTTTTCTTAGGTTAGCGGTCTCACTTAAGATTAAGAACTGGGCAGAAAAGTCTGACTTCTGTGAAGGGATGGGCAACCCTTGCAGCTAACCAGCCTGAAACCCTGGGCTCTAAAGAACTTAATGGAGATGGTCTGGAGTGCCTCCAGTGAGTGAGCATAACAGGAAGTGTATAGTCCATGGAGCAGTTACTGAAGGATTTAATACAATGGAGTGAGTGTAAGGGAAGTAGGGCATCCCAGACACAACCTTCAGAGATGTTCCCAGCTAGGTTTGCCCTGGGTGCATGAGGTGAGCCAATCAGGCTGCCCTGGGTTCTAGTGCTGATCCTGATGGAGAGATAACAGTATTTGGGGCCAATGGGGATGAGTGGTGATAGATGCTGAGTTACCCAAATGTCACTTTTCCTGAGTGTCCGGTGGCCTCAGCAAGAGAAAAAGAGTGCTTGTGGAGAAGGGAGGGGGCCTGTGAGTGTAATTAGGGGCAAGTGGTAAAGTGCTCATTGAGCAGGTGTGAACAGGTTTGTGATAAGAGGCAGCTTATTAGAGTAGGAAGAGGGTTTTTCCTCTATGACTCCTTCCCCTTCTCCTCCTGCTTCCATCTTGGCCTTCTGAAGTCAGGAGTAACCTAGAGCAAACCTGGATTTATCCAATAGTTTATTGAATTCACGTAGCTATGGGAAAGCAAGTTCATTACTTTTACATAACTCGTAATACAGCGCCTTCCTTCTGAATATCCTTTCCTATCTAATAAGGCACAGCACCCTTGCCTCCAGTCTCCATGTGTCTTCCAGGCATTACTCTCTCCTCTCACTCCTCTAACATAGTTACTCAGGTAATAGTCTTGTGTTGTCTTGTATCCTCATTATAATATAATTAGCATACATTAGCAGAGCCCTGCACCTGCTCCAGCCATAAAATCTCTAATGGTTTAGCATTCCTCTGGGCTGCTTTTGGCTATCTTCATCCTGTTAGCACCATTGTCTCAAAACTCCCATTCTTTCTGTGTCCTGTTTCTTCATGTATCCTTGAGATAACATGTTTAATATATCTGTGTGTAAATATTTATGTGTATATCTGTGTGTAAGTAGATATGTGTATATATGTAATAATATCTGTATATGAGTACATATGTATACACATATATAGACATATGTGTGCCTCTACACATATATTATGTGTGCGCATATATATAAAAGTGTATCTACATTGTGTATTGTGCACATATACATTATAATGATTTTTGTATATGTTCTCTATAGCTTATATACATACTCTCTATATATTATGTATGCTCTATATACATGTGTATATCTTAATATATCACCAGACCTGTGATTTCATGGGTCTACAGAACTCCCCCCTACTAAGGTAGATTGGCAC
Organism: Phalanger gymnotis; assembly: GCA_028646595.1. Taxonomy (NCBI): domain Eukaryota; kingdom Metazoa; phylum Chordata; class Mammalia; order Diprotodontia; family Phalangeridae; genus Phalanger; species Phalanger gymnotis. The sequence continues at coordinate 199,546,600 of CM053622.1, read as the reverse complement.
CTGTTCTGCTATTTCCAGCCTTGAGAACTGGTTGGGGTCCTGAGTGCCTAAGTGATTTGGCTGGGGCCACACATTCAGTGTGTGGCAGAGCCAATACTTGTACCAGGACCTCCTGACTCTGATTGTGAAGTCCTTGAGGACAGGGACTGTTTTTTGGCCTCTTTTTGAATCCTCGGCACTTAGCCCAGTGCCTGGCACATAGTGGGTGCTTAATAAATGATTTTTGATCACTGATTCTTTGTGCATCATGCCAGAGTAACCTAACAAGATTATGCATGCTATGGAGTTGCACTTTGTGGGGAGCCTGAATAATAATAGCAGATAAGATTTATGTAAGACTTTAGGGTTTGCAAAGTGCTTTCTCACCCTCTCATTTTCTCCTCACAACAGACACGTGAAGCAGGTACTATCTTTTTTTTTTTCCAGAGGAGTGTGGAGGAAGCCAGGGCAATTGGGGTTAAGTGACTTGCCCAGTCACACAGCTAGTAAGTGTGTCAAGTGTGTCTGAGGGTGGATTTGAATTCAGGTCCTCCTGACTCCAGGGCCTGTGTTCTACTCACTGTGCCACCTAGCTGCCCCAGCAGGTACTGTCTTAACCCTGTCTTAGAGATGCAGAAACTGAGCCTTGGAGAGATTAAGTGATTTGCCCGAAGTCTCCAAGCCAGTGAGTGTCAGAGCTAGGATATGAACTCGAGAGAGTAATGAGTGAAGACTCATTGCTTTATTATACGTCGCTTGTTGAATTGAGCTGAACACACATTTGAGTTATTATGTGGTTGTCATGAATCTATGAATATTTTTATTCGCCACTTGATAACTGTTTTGAAGAAAATTATGTGAAAACAAAGTATGAAAGTGTGAAAATTTATGAAATGAAAATTTACAAATAAAAACTAATATGAAAACATAAACAGTCTCTTCACCCCTTCCTTTCCCCCTGTCTTCCCCACATATACCCCCGTTTTGACCTTGTTTTGAACTTTGCCTTTTATTGCAACCTTAGCACATGTAATGGTGTCTATTACATGGGAAGTGCATAATAAATGCATGTTGACTGCTTTTCCACAAGTGTACATTTAGGGAAATTCTGATGGGCCCTCAAACAACTTACTCAGTTTTGAAAGTGTCAGTCAATCAACCAGCATTTATTAAACCCCTACTGGGTTCAAGTGCTAAGCCCTAGGGGATATAAAGAAAAGTAAAAGGCAGTCCCTGCCCTCAAGGAGATCACAGACTAATGGAGGAGGCAACGTGTAAACAACTAGATACAAATAAAGTATTTGTTGTTCAGTCATATCTGACTCTTCATGACTTATTTGGGGTTTTCTTGGCAAAGATGCTGGAGTGGTTTGGCATTTCCTTTTCCAGTTCATTTTACAGATGAGGAAACTGAGGAAATGGGAGTAAGTGATTTAAGTCATACAGCTAGGAAAATATCTGAGGCCGGATTTGAACTTAGGACTCCGCTGCACCACCTGACTGCCCAAACAAGATATAGACAGGCAAAATTGAAGATAATCAATAGAGAGAAGTCATTAATTATCATGGAAGGCCCACTCATTGACACCAAGGCGAATACAAGAAAAACATGGTACATTGGGAAGAATGATGGCTTTGAGATTTGGGTTCTGTTCCTACCTTTGCCATTTACTACATACGTGACAGTGGTGGTCACTTTCATCTTCAGGCCTCAGTTTCCTTAACTGCTAAAATGGGGGAGGGGTGGACCAGATGATTTTTAAAGTCCCTTCTAGCACTAAATATATGATCCTTGGAATTATTATTCAGTTCCTATTTCCTGTTCTGGGCACCCCAGTTTTTCAGAGGTTATCGCAACAACCATGAGCTGATTTAGAGTCTTCCCTGCTTCATTTTCCCCATCAGCTCAAGTTGGGTAAGAAGATGAAAGCCACATCCACCTGGGGGGGTGGGGCTGAGAATCTTGAGGTAGTCACTGTAGCTTATAAAATGTTTGAAATAGGATGCTGTTACCAGAAGACAAGTGCCATCCCTCAGAGAAATCGATGCTCGGTAGCCTTTGCTTGAATCATTAGAATAATTGTCTTCATTTTTTATTTCATTCCAAAGTTACTCTCCTGAAATTAGTTGTCTCTGATGAGGAAGAGAAGCTGGAGGATTGTACTTTTAAGCTGTAGACAGTTCTCTTCATACCTGTGCCCTCACCCCTTCTGCTGTGTCTTCTGTGTACAAGACAAAGCCTAGCTGACTTTCCATCTTTAGAATGTCTTAAATACCTTCGTAACTGCGTCTTAAAGACTGATTTGGCTAAGTCATCTACCTAAATTACAGCCATATTGCATGTGGAGAATAAAGTAATATGATCAGAAAATAATGTGATTCTTGAATATCTGCTTCCTTTTTTGGAGGCCACAAAGAAAACGTATAGTTAAGTGTGTATTCGGCTGGCAAATAGGAGACAGGGTATTTTTTTTTTAAAGTAAATCAGAGGCACGGCATGGTGGATAGAGAATTGGCCTTAAAGCTAAGAAGATCTGAATTCAAATTCCACCTTTGACACATCCTGGCTGTGTAACCTTAGACAAATCTCTTAACCTCTCAGTACCCTAGGAAACTCTAAGAGAGAAGGCGACCAACGTACATCCATAGAGTAAATTTGCTTACCTGGGAGTTCCCTAAACCATTAAAATCACAGCTGCCGTTCCTATCCCTGTTCTAATCAACAATATACCTATACCTAAAACCACATTTTGCAATTTAAACTGAAATAAATAACCTGAGGTCTTCTTTGATGAAAAACATCTCCCCACTAGAGGAAGACCAAAGCACTCGCTTAAACTTTGTCTCCAGGAATAAAAGGCTGAATCAAGTCTTAGTCCATTGAGGCTGACTTAGTTCATGTATTTGCGATAGTTTAGGCTGGAGCTGAAGTTTATCTTTGAATTATCTATGACTTTACAAGAACTCCCAAAGCAAATGAATGGCAGAAACCAAATTTCAAGTGAAATATTTACCTACTTAAGAAAATGCACTTTGGAAGTCTCTGCAATTACTATGCAAGCAGAGGCCAGTGCTTCTAGGCTGATACTAATTCCAAACCATTTTAAAATGTTCTTTATTTTTATGAGGAATTTGATAAGCATCAACAAATAGGAACATGTTCATATGCAGCGGAATGAAAAAGAGGGTTGTATGTTACAGTGGGATCTCTATTATATCCCGTTTTGTTTAAATGTATATGGCAAAAGTAAGACGGTACTCTCAATACTGCTTTCTTTGTCTGGGTCTCCTTCTGAACTGCCTTCTGCTCTCTCCTGTACATATTAAAGAATATTTTGTTGTTTTTTTTTCTTTTTTCTGTTCCCTTTAAAATATTACCTTTATAACAAAATATCTTTATTAATAAATAAAATATTATCTTTCTACATACTGTCTTTATAAAACATAAAACTATCATTGTACCCCATTTCCCCCCCAATAAACCTCCTCTTATAGTATGTAAGAGTATAGTAAGCAAAATAAATCTATACATTGCCCACGTCTGAAAAATATCTCTCATTCTACAGTCACCTCTGCTTAGAGGTGAGAAGTCTGAATTATTGACAGTTTTCTGGAGTAGCAGATAGTCATTATGTATGGACTATACATAAATACATGCATACATACATAGGTACATATACATATATGTATGTATGTGTGTATATGTACACACACATGTACATATATCACAATTCTTAAGTCTATCACCATGTTTTCCTTTATAGTGCTGCAAAGGAGTTGTAGCACAGCAATGATTGTATAAAATATTCTCTGGGTTCTATTCATTTCACTCTGTATCGGTTTATGTAAGTCTTCCCAGGTATCTCTGAATCCATTGCTTCTGTTGTTTCTTCTAGCACCGTGATATTCCATTACATTCACTAACCAGAATTTGTTCAGCCATTCTTCAGTTAATGGACATCCCCTCAGTTTCCAGTTCTTTGATACAACAAAAAGTGCCGTGTAGTATTTTCGCACATACGTGGAGCTTTTTTCCCCTTTCTGTAATCTCCTTGGGATGTGATATAAGCCTAGTAGGATTTCTAATCACTCTTACTTGTTCATGAAGCAAAATCTTTTTTAGGGAACGCTTAGGCTAGTTTCAGTTCTTGGATATATGATACGTTTTATGTCATTTGACACTTAATTAATCAGAACTCTCCATTACTGCCTGCTTATATCTACAATACAGCGAATGAAAACCGATGTTCATTATGATGACCTTGAGGCACTGATTAATTTGGAACTGCCTCTTCGTCATCAAATCATTAATCATCTAATCATCAAAGATTAACTAATGCTGAGTTAAATTTTAGTTATACTATGATGTCTATTTATTTTATCCTAATTCTTTGAAAAAAATGTTCCCATCCCAGGAAGTGAGTGTGACCCTCCCCCATTCTTGGTAGAGGTGGTAGATTGTAGGATTAGAACATTGACTATGGTGTCAGATTCAATTGATGTGTTGTTCAATTTTGCTAATTTGCTTCTTTCCCCACTCTCTCTTTAAAAAATAAATCTTGATTTTAACAGATGGCTCAGTGGATAGGAGAGAGGAATTGATATATTTGGAAATAAAGGTGATGAAAAAAGGTATCAATAAAAATTTTAAAAAGAAAAAAAAATCCTATGCAGTGTATATAGAGAATAATATATACATATAGGTAGATACACACAACAGGTTTGTTTATCTATGTATCCATCCATCTTTATGGACAGTATATTCCTGGGTTTAAGAGACAGAGTGACATAGTGGATAACAGTACTAGTGGATAACAGTACTGATTGGTTTTGGGGTCAGGAAGACTTGGGTTCAAATCCTTTTCTTGCCATAGGCTGGCTTTGTGACTTTGGACAAGCCACTTAACCGCTGAGCTCCTCTAGGAAAATCTGTAACATTCCAAATAGCAGGATAGATCCCTGTCTGCAGTGGTAAAGGAATACCCCATACAAATGAAATCACAGGTCTGGTCCTTAAACAAACAAACAAATAAACCACATTATCAAACCTCAGTTCAAATCCTACCTGCTGCAGATCCTTGTTACATGACCACAGGCAAGCTTCTTCAACTCTCTGTGCCTCAGAATGGTGAATGGCTTATTATGAGGTTTGAATGGAAAAATGGAGGCAAAGTTCTACCTAATATGCTATCTCATTCTTGTTCTTATGGCAACTCTCATTTAATCAGAATATTAGATTGACCAGGTGAGACTCTGTATGAAATAACAGAGAACGTACTTATTTGAAAAACACAAAAGTATGGCTCCTTTAGTCAACTTTCTGCAACATAGCTTTCAGTAAATGAATTCTATCAAGTTCTCGAAACGATTTATCAGAAATGGTCAGATTCTTTGTTTTGTTTTGTTTTTTGCTTTATTGTGTTTTCTATGTAATCTCCTTTGTCTCTGATATGCCCAAGAACATGGAGTCCCTTGGTCCAGAGAATGTTTGTAACCCCTCTCTGGTAACCCTTTTGCAGAAGGAGAGCTTGAAGCCGAGTGGTTGCAAGATGTGGGTTTATCAACACTAATCTCAGGAGCTGAAGAGGAAGATGGACAGGCCTTACTCTCCACCTTGACTCGAACCCAGGCAGCTGCAGTCCAGAAGAGATACAACACCTATACTCAAACCATGAGGAAGAAGAACAAACACTCCGTCAGGGATGTCAGAGACATCTTTGGAGTTGCCGAGTCTCCTGTGAGTGATGAATGTGTTCTCAAAATGTTTTATTATTTGTTTTAAATTGAAAGCAAAGGCTAGGTAAAGCTAAATTAATTCATTTTAATTGGAAAGAAAATGACAGCTGTGTAGTACAAAGTTTTACAGACCATGACCTAAAAAGAATAAATCTCTGTCTTTCATCTGCAATCTCTCATCCAAGCTCAAATTCAATCCCTCTCTTTCTGGAAGTTGGAGAGTTATTTTGGCAATGACACAAATTTTTGTTGCCAGGAAGCACTGAGATATTTACACACTTATCTAAGCACTGGGGTGAAACCCTGTGATCAAGCAGATCGATGGGGGGTGTGCATGAGGCATTCTAAACCTGCCGAATGTTGGTTTAAAATGGTAAGTGTGCGTTAATGGCTTTCTGATGAAAGCAAGTCGTCTCAAAGAAAGAGACTCAGGATTTTTAATCAAATATTCTAAATGTTCTAAAAAAAATATGTATCAAAATTTAGTGAAAGACATGTCACCTATTTAGTGAAAAATACGAGATTTAATTCCATTTTATTGATAGCTATTTTGTGGCCCCAATTTTCCAGTGAGTTTGCCAGTTTGTGTGGGAACTTGCCTCTGTTTCTGTTTTTGATTTTTCACTCATCCATCCATCCATCTATCTATGCATCCATCCATCCATCCATTTATTCATCCTTTAACAATATTCACATTTGTGTAGACTTTACATGTAATATCTTATCTAGTCCTTAAAACATTCCCTTGAAATAGATAGTGCCAGTATTATTACTCCTGTTTTATAAATGAGGAAGCTGAAGCTCAGAAGCTCAGTTAAATGACCTATCCAAGGTTGCACATTTAGCGAGTAGTGCTCAAAGGCAGATCCTGTCACCCCTTTTTCTGTGTTCTTGCTCCCTACCTTATGAATTGAGCTACTGTGCAAAGCACTGTATTGTATATTGTCCCAACTGGAAGTCAAAGAGTAAAAGGCAAGGTGGGGGTAATGGGGGAGATTATTATAAGTATAGGAGGTCAGTAGGAAACAAAGCCTGGTATAATGGATTCAGAAGATTTGGATTCAGATCATATGCTTTAGTGGAAATGGTCTGGATCCAAAATCTTGGTCTGCTACTACATATCCGACTTTGGGAAAGTTATCTTGGACCTTCAGTCTTGGGGAGGTTTAGTATCCTCATCTGTAAGAAAAGGGATTTGGACTAGACTAGGGGTTCTCAACCTTAGCCCTACAGGATCTCAGAACCCCTTTTCAGCGAAACAGAGTGAGGAATGACATCAAGGGAGTTTGAGCTGTAGAGTAGAGAGGAAGAGGGTTCTCATGGTATCTCAGTATCTCAGACAGTATCTCAGTTCTTTGATTTTGTCAAAAATGAAGCAGGTCTTCCTTCCTCAAGAATGACAACAAAAGGATGTTTGTCATTTGGTGTCTATCTGAATCATCAGCATAATTGCCTTAACCTTTTAATTCATTTTGTCAATGTTAGTCTTACTTTCACAGAATTCTTTCAGTGGTTGATTTTGTTTATTTGACATGAATTTTATGTGGTATATTCGGGACAAAAATTCTCTAGGTCCCAAAGAAATATATGTCAAACGCAAATATGCTGCTACTTCTTCAGTGAAAGTAGTAGTAGTAGTAGTAGTAATCATGACGTTTTCATAGTTGTTGTTGTGTAGTTGTTTCAGTCATGGCCAACTCTTGGTTTCCTAATTTGGAGTTTTCTTGGCCAAGATACTAGAGTGCTTCGCCATTTCCTTTTCTAGTTCATTGTACAGAGGAGGAACCGAGGCAAACAGAGTTAAGTGATATGCCCAGGGTTACACGGCTAGTAAGTATATAGCAAGATGATTTTCCTGACTTCAGACCCTGTACTCTATCCACTGTACAATGTAGCTCCCTAATCATGATAGCTAGCATACCTAATATTTGTTTTAAGGTTGGCAAAACACATTACATGTATCATCTTATTTGATCTTCACAATAAACTCTGTGAGGTAGATGCTATAGTTATCTGTTTTACAAATGAGTTAGCTGAGGCTTCAAAAGGTTATGTGACTTACCCAGGGTCATACAGGTAGAAGCAGAATTCGAATTTAAATATTCCTGACCCCAAAGCCAACACTTTATCTGCTTCTTAGGAAAACAATATGTCCATCCACGCTTTTGTTTTTGCTGTCAGATTCTTACAAGAAAGAATATCTTAGTTATGACATTTCATTTGAGCCTTTTTAATCCATGTTACAAATATTATACAATCTCTGGCATTAATTGAGCCATGAAAGACCAGTCTATAACAATAATGATACCAAATGGCAAATATAGGTAAGAATTAGGTCTTGCCCCCAAATTTAGCCAGCAAGAATTCATAGTCTTCTGAGTGTCCTGTTCTCTAACAGGGCAAAAAAAGTACACTTGATTTGTTTCGAAATTTTTAAAAGCTTTTTATATATAATTAAGGTCTTAGAGTCATACTTAAAAATACTTATTCTTTCAGTTTGAGCTAAGTTATAAACACTTGGGAAAAGGATTAATAGCCACAATTTTGGCAAACCCAATGCTCGATCAGTGCGCAGATAGCCATATTTAATTTTCATTGCCATATGTCTATTTTTACGCATAACACATATTCAGTCCAGATTGGGGGTAATGAAGGTCTATACTTTGGTGGCACCAATGGGAGAAGGGATGAGGGGATAGATCCCTAGAGTGCTACAAAGAAAGGGTAGGATGAGCTAGTAAGTGATCGCATACTAAGTCTTGAGGGAGAAAAAGAGTCCAAAATAACCCCAAGGTTGGAACGTGGAAGGTTCAAGTCACTATTTTTTTTTATTTTTATTTTTTTACCACAGATTAGAATGATCTAATATGGGTGGTAAATTATGAACTTGGCTTTGGATATGTTAATCTTGGTGTGAAGGTAGAACATTCAGGTGGAGATGTCTTAATGATAGCAATAGTAGTAGCTGTCTTTCTTTGGAATAATACTAATAATAACCATTATCTATATTGTGTTTTAAGATTGGCTTAATACTTTACATACAGTGTCCATTCGAGATGAATAGAGTAAACCTTTCACTGAACCCCACCCACCTAGTACTTCTCTTCCTCTTTTCTTTTTCTCTTTTTTTCTTTCTCCTACTTTCCTAATAAAAGACAGATCCTTAAATTTTCTCCTTTCCTTCATTAGAGTATATCTACGTCCCTTTCTCAATTCCCCCCCCACTCCTGTCTCCCACGTAGACTCCATAGATGTTAGTGGTGAACAATTGAGGCCACAGAAGTTCAAATGGAATTAAATTTACATCTTATAGGAAACTTCAAATTAAACATCTTAATAAGCCAACTTAGTTCACTTACTCATAGTCCTTTTATTTAGACTTAAAAAAAACTTAACACCAAATAAAATGAATATTTTCATATGCATAGTAAGGAAGAAAAAGGATTGGACTTGCTTTTATTTTTACAGATAAAATTAATTCAATATACTGATAGTCCTTTTAAGCATAATGACATAATATACTTAATTGAATAAGCAGAAATTATGCCACTTTGCTTTACCCTTTTGGTAAAGGAAGTGAAAGTGTAAGGATTAGAGAAAGCGTTATTAAAAGCTCATTATGTGCCAGTCTCTGTGCAATACGATTTGTAAAAATGAGACAGTCCTTAGTCTCAAGATGCTCTACAATGCAGATAAGAAAGGCCTGGAGGCCCTAAGGGTGCCACAGTGGTGTTATTGGCAAGGCTGAGGGGCCTTAGATTTCATCAGTAGGTCAGGTAAGAGTAGCAGGTCTGTAAAACATAGAGGCAGAGCCAGTTGGTAAGGTATGAAGAATGTTAGGCGGTAGTAGCAAGAGCAAGAGCATTTAGTGAATGGGCCTTCTGGTCCTTCATCTCACAGGAAGGAATGCAATTGGTGAGTCCCATCTACACCAAGCCTTGTGAGCAGTCATTTAGCTCAGATGGGCAATGGGATGGCCCAGTGCTAAGAGAGGAACAAGAGGGGAAGGGTGCCCCCTTAGTCCTGGGTCTTCCTGCCTCCTGGCCATGACAGGAAAGGGAGACTTTGGGGGAAAGAACATCAATTTTGCCTTGACTAATCACATCATTTGGGATCTTAGAAAAAGTGCAGCTTGTTGAGTAGCACCTACGACCCTTGCCTGATAATTTAAGCCTTTTTACTCCTTGTCATAAATTCTACGGAATCTGTGACCATTGTCGATCAATGAAAACCAAAAACTGTTTGATGGAATTGATACTGTGCAGAGGTCTTGAATCGACCGCATACTCAATGAGTCACTAGTATGATATGGAAGCTAAAAAAGTTAATGTGATGTTAGGTGGTGTTGTAAATGGCATGATGGACAAAATGTGGGAGGTGATAGTTCTTCAGACTAAATCTGCAATATTGTGTTTATTTTTTGGTGCTATATTTTAGGGAGGACATTGACGAATTGCAGAATGTTCAGAAATGGGTGACCAGGGTGGTGAAGGGGTGAAAGGCTTTGAGATCATGTCATATGAGGACTTTTTTGAAGGAACTAGGGTGCTTAGCCTGTTTAGAAGGCATATGATAGCTGTCTTCAAGTATTTGAGGCCTTGGGTTGTGGGAATGGGATTAGACTTATTCTGTGTGACCTCAGAGGGAAAAACAAGGAACTGAGTGGAAATTGGAAAGGTTTTGACTTATAATGGAAACCTCCTTAATAATTAGAGCTCTCGGGTCTGCTCAAAGAAAATGGAAAATAATGTGGCAATCAAACCGTAATAAAGAAAGTTAGGAAATTCTTTCCCCTGTCAACAAGTTCACAAGAAATATAACTGATACTGTCTTAAATAAACATACCTTAATCTGTAAACCCAAAAAAAAAATAATTAGAGCTCTCCAATTTGGAACTATGTCCAAAAGGCTATAAAACTGTGCATATCCTTTGACCCAGCAATATTACTTCTGGGTCTGTATTCCAAAGAGATCATAAAAATGGGTAAAGGACCCACATGTACAAAAATATTTATAGCAGCTCTTTTTATGTGGCCAAGAAATGCAAATTGAGGGGATGCCCATCAATCAGGGAATGGCTGAACAAGTTATGACAAATGAATGTAATGGAATACTGTTGTTCGATAAGAAATGATGAGCAGGTGGATGTCAGAAACCTGGAAAGACTTGCATGAACTGATGCTGAGTGAAGTGAACAGAACCAGGAGAACATTATACACAGTAATAGCAACATTGCAGTAAGACCAACTCTGATAGACTTAGCTCTTCTCAGCAATGCAAGGATCTAAGACAATTCCAAAAGATTCGTGATGGAAAATGCTAGCCTCATCTAGAGAAAGAACTATGGAGTCTGAATGCAGATCAAAGCATACTATTTTCTCTCTCTTTCTTGTTTGTTTTTGTTTCTCCTTTCGCGTGGTTTTTCCCTTTGGTTCTAATTCTTCTTTACAACATGACTAATGTGGAAATATGTTTAATATGAATGTGTATATAGATAGATAGATAGATAGATAGATAGATAGATAGATAGATAGACAGACAGACAGACAGACAGACAGATAGATAGAGCCTATATCACATTGCATGCTGTCTTGGGGAGAGAGGGAGATAAAATTTAGAACTTAAAATCTTATAGAAGTGAATGTTGAAAACTAAATATTAATTCATTAATTTTAAAAATAATTAAAGCTCTAAAAGCAAAATAAGCTACTACAAGGAAGGAATGGGTTTGTCCTTAAAGGAGATTTTCAAGTCAAGGCAAATGGCTACTTATTGGGGCTGCTATGGAATGTATTGAATTGGAGTAGATGGCTTCTAGAGTCTCTTCTAACTCTGAGATTTTTCGATTCTTTGAGTCAGAATAGTACGAAATGAGGCTGGAAAGGTAGGATGATGATAGATCGTGGACTACCTTAAATGTCACACTAAGGAGCTTAAATGTAACTCAGCAGGCAGGACAAAGACATTTAAGAATTTTGAGTAGAGGAATAACATGACCAGATCTTTATGTAATGAAGATATAAGTATGTCAATGGTGTGTAGGATGGACTGAAATGGAAATGAAGTAGAAGTAGAAACATGTATTAGGGGGAGACTGTGGCAGCTAGGTGACACAGTAGGTAGAGGACTGGGCTTGGAATCAGGAAGACATCCTCATGAGTTCAAATTCAGCCTCAGGCACTTCTTAGATGTATGAGCCTGGGCAAGGCAGGTGACCCCATTTGCCTCAGTTTCTTCATCTGTAAAATGATCTGGAGAAGGAAATGGCAAACCACTCCAATATCTTTGCCAAGAAAACTTCAAAATGGGATCACAAAGGGTTGGACAAGACTGAAAAACTACTAAATAACATTGATAGTCTAAGTAAGTGGCCATGAGAGCCTATCCTAAGCTGTGGGAATAGAAAGATATTGTCAGGTAAAATCAAGACCCTAATCCGTTTATCAGTGTTCTTTGGGACTAGTCATTCTAGTTACAAATTTACCAGACTGTACCATCTTTCATCCCAGATGTCTTTGTTTTCTCCACAAATATGTTATAAAAGTCCTTGTTGAATGCCTTGCTGAATTCCTGATAAAGTATGTCTACAGTATTCCTGGGACCTATCAGTCTAGTAAACTCATCAACAAAGTAAATGATGTCATATGCCTCAAACATTGACTATTGCATTTATCTCTTAGCCAGTTTTCCTGCTAACAGTCTTTCCCCCTACAGTCTCTCCCATGCATTTTACTGTGGGAATAAGACTGTCCTTGAATTTACATTGAATTGTTTGACTAAACCCTGCCCCCTCCCCAGGCTCAAATTCCTTCCTGGTTCTTTTAATCTAGACTTAATCTAGAATCTGCCTGGAAAGGGAGGACAATCTAACCAGAAAACAGCATTCTTAGCTGCAGGTAGGATTCTTACAAAGAGGAGAAATCGTCTTCTCTTTCATGGATATGCAGCATTTCTCCCTTTTATTTTTCTTTATTTCATTTGGTTGTGGTGTAGCTCTTAAAGAAAACAGATACCAGAAGGGGGGGAAAAAACCACACCACTTCATTAAATAAAAATTGGTACCCTCCACACAAAGAGACATCTTTTGAGTGCCTTGTCTAAAAGGAAAACCTGTTTTCTAAATACATTTGAATCCTGCTGGCTCAGTCCCTCTCATAATAGCTCCCAGCTGTTTACAGCAGTTTTATCTTCCAGGAACAATGGCAAGAACGCATTTTGCCCTCAAACCTAATTTCTCCTGCTTGCTACTCATCCAGAGCATGTGTGCTGCTGGTGGGCAGGGGAGGGATGTGGGAAGAGAAATATTCTGGGGGGTTGTTTGAAAAAGGAAAGCTCTGAGAGCGTGGATGTGTCTACACAGCCCAACAACAGCTGAACCCCAATTTCTTTTCCTTGGGACTCTGTGGTGACTATTAAGATGTTGATAGATTGCTTCTTTCCACTGGCCCTGTGGTCCCTTGCTTGTCTTGTATGACTTGTCTAAATGGAAAAGGACTCTAGGGGACATGACTATCTCCTCTGCATCATCTTTCTGCAATTCATATTTCCTCTTCTAATGGCAGTTCCTTTGTGCTGTGTGTCACTGAACATTGCTGGTATTTTCATCTTTAACAATATTTAACTAGAGAGCAGAATCCCAGATGCAAATACATTTACCAGGCAGCCTGATAAACACTTCATAGCCATATTGTGAAAGATTTTGTTTTCTTCAAGGTAAAGGAAAAAAAAACTATTATTAAAACAAAACACCTTGTTGTGGTAGCAACCATGAGCTGTTTCAGTTCAACCAGAATCATTCTCTCCATGCTGCTTAAAAAACCTAAGTGTTATATTGTCCACTCACAGATTTTCATAGCAGCCTTGTATGTAATTGGTGGAAAAACAGTAATGTCCAATAATAGGGGATTGGTTAAATAAATTGTGGTATGATAATGTACTACACAAAAGGCAGTGTGATGTAAAGTCACCCTCAGAGTTGAGAAGACCTCAGATCAAGCCTGCGTGACCATGGGCAAGTCACTGTAAGGTTCTCAGTTGCAAAGATATGTTACTCTGTGCATAAAGGGAGCTTTTTTCACCGGGAATTCCCTACACTAGTCGTCTCCAGTCACCCTGAACATCTGGTCACTGGATCCGGATGGCTCTGGAGGAGAAAGTGAGGCTGGTGACTTTGCACAGCCCTCCTTCACTCAAATCAAAGTCAACTGCAAGTCATGTCATCATTTCCTTGATGTCATGGTCCTCTTTGAGAATGAAGGACAAATACACACAACACTAGTGAAATCAGAGGTCTAGCTAAAAGAAAATATATCAATTAATTATTAATTATGTATTAAGGGACTAATATGTTCTAGGTGCTGGGGATATAGAGACAAAAGCAAAATAACCCTTCTCAAAATGCCTATATTTTTTTGGGGTGAGACACCTATAAAAACACAAATCAGATACCAGGTGACCTGGGGTGGGGCAGGGTGGAGCAGGTGGAGGAGGCTGGAATGAAACTGGAAAGGTAGAATGGGACTAGGTTGTGAAGAGTTTTAAATGCCAAATTAGAGAACTTCCTTTTAATCCTCTAAGTAATGGGCAGACATGGGAGTTTATTGAATAAGAGGGTGACAAAATTAGACCTGCCTAAGGAAAACCACTTTGATAGGTGACAGGAGGATGCATTGGAATAGGGAGAGAATGAAGACAGAGAAGCCAACTAGGAAACAATGAAGGCCTGAAATAGGTTGGTGGCTAGGTGTGAGAGAGAAGAGAAGCCAAGAGGGGCAGGTATGCCAAGAGATGATGTGGAAGTAGAAACGACAAGATTTGGCAATTGCTAAGATATACGACATAATAGAATACTAATAATGTAATTAAGATGGACCTAGCGTGGGGAACACTATATAAAGAAGTCTCAAAAGACTTGTAATTTTTAAAATTATAAAATAAAAACCCTTATAAGATAATAATAAATAATACAAAATAGAACCAAAAATGGAATACACACTGCTTTTCACATAAAAAGAAAAGCTAATGAAAATGTATGGATGAAGAATCTTGATGAGTACTTAGTGACTGAAAAATGATTATGATACGTTAGGCATTGAAATGAACTAATTTAAATGTAAATAGTTGCATTACTTACAATAGTAAGTTTAGTTGACAATGACAAGCTTTAAGTAAAACATTTATAATTATAATTACTTCTTTTTTTACATATTTTAAATTAGTTCCTGACCTTAATGTCAAAGAAATCTTGAGAAGTTAATTCTGTTGACTGCCTATTTTAGGATTTGGCAACTAGATGCGGGTAGCTAAATGATTCAGTGGATAGAGGACCAGGTCTGGAGTCAGGAAGGCTCATCTTTCTGAGTTCAACTCCAGCCTCAGTCACTTACTGGCTGTGTAACCCTGGGTAAGTCACTTAACCCTGCTTGCCTCAGTTTCCTTATCTGTAAAATGAGCTGGAGAAGGAAATGGCAAACAGCTCCAGTATCTTTGCCAAGAAAACCCCAAATGGTGTCACAAAGAGTAGTACACCACTGAAATAACCAAACAACAACAAACTGGATTAAATACACTTCAAATGCTGCCTTCTGTACAATGTCTTTCCTGATCTTTCCACCTGTTAGCACTTTTCTCCTGACATTAAATAATATATATTTTGCATACATTTATATATGTACATATTATTTTTCTCTCATAGAACTTGAGCTCCTTAAAGGGAGGGATTTTTTTTTAAGTTTTTGGCTTTCCAGAGATTGGCACAGTACCTGCTTAATAAATATTTCTTGATTGCTTTGATTCCACCAGGAAATTAGACTTCATTTAAAACACACACACACACACACGCACGCACACGTGCATGCACATGCACATGTACACACACACATGAACACATACAGATAGACATACACACGCATATACACATATCTATGCACATATATACACATTATTATATATTATGTATGTGAGTATATATGTGTGTATATGCATATGTATACATGCACATACATATACACCTATATCTCCAAGACTATATCTTCCATATTGTCTAGTATTCCAGTAGTGATGAGAATGATTGCTAACCCTAAAAAAGACTTATTTACAGAGCATTTGACTTTTGGAAAGAACCAAGTTCATCAGTAGATCTAGTTGATTAAAAACAGAATTGTCAGACTGCATAGTAAAACTTAGAGTAATAAAATTAATCGGTCACTGTTCAAGTCACTCAAACTCTCTGAGCTTCAGTTTCTTTATCTTTGGATGGAGGGGATTGAACCAAATTATCTTTGAGGTAAAAATCTCTGTGATTCTATGAATTCATAAAAATCATGGTATCACAAAATTTCATAGTTGGAAGGTCCTTTGGCCTCTTTCCTACAAATCCATCACTCTATCTACTATGCCACTGTTTCTCAAAAATGGTGCTCCTCAAGTTTCAAATTTTGGATGTTACTATATGTTAGAAATATACTCACTTGACACTGATATTCAGGTATCAAGGACAATTTATTATTATTGAGGAATCCAAAGGAATCCATAAACGTTCCTGGCCAGGAGCGGACTCCGCCCTTCTTTAGGAAGAGGGAGTACTGCTTACAAAAATGAGATCGGCTTTATAGTGTTAGACTGACACAGATTGACGCACCATCAACTCAGTACCTCCCCTCCCAGAGCGGATTGGTCCTCTCCACTCTTCCTGATGTACCTCTTCCTACGTTCTCTCCTTGATATGTGTAACCATTTCCCCCCTCCGCTTCATACCTCCCATGTTAAAAAATGGCAGAAAACTCCTCCCTGTGGGTGTGTAAGGTAATATTCAGTTAGCCAATTAAGCATGCGTGGTAGCCATTTGACCCAGTTCTCTCTTCAACCCTGACTGTTATCTGGCCAGTATAGGCCGGTTTTCCTAACATCCTGAGTCTGTGGTTTTTGCAAAACCACAAACTTTATTTGGATTGGCTGGGGATCCTCATCCTGGTTAATTTTTACTCCTTCTTTGTTCAGGCTGACAATTAATTATTCTGTGGAACTTAATTCTTCTGTGGAAACCTAACTTTCCCTTTTACCAATCTTTCGCACTACAGATTTAAAAAAGTAAGTGTGTGTGTGTGTGTGTGTGTGTGTGTGTGTGTGTAGAGATAAAATTTTGTTCAATATTAATTTCATTTACCCAGCATACATAGTATAATAAGAATAGTATTCACAAAAATAAATAGGAATCACCTATTACACATATGCACTAACTTCACAATGTCAGAACTTCAGCTCCCAAAGAACACACAAAAAAATTGCTGGCCATCTGTGCATGTATCAATCTCCAGACTTCCCCTGAGTGTCACAATACTTCGTGGAAATTTTGTATACTGTGCCATGAGGGAAAAAAGTTGGAGAACCACTGTCTTACATCATGTTGCCTTTGACTTGCTTTTCGTGGCATACACTTGGCTGTATTCATCCTTCTCAGTTGGAAAAGCTGTGACGCTGATGCGGCTTTGAAGAGAAAATATGGTGTCTGGCACATAGTAGGCATTTAATAAATATCATTTGTTTATTCATTGAAGTCAAATTCAGCAAGAAATAGGAAGATCGTTGAAGCTCCTCAAAGAAACATCCCATTGTCTAAGTAAAACCAACTACTTCCAGTGAGGCTGCCTGTTTTCACCCCTTTGCATTTCAGCTGTTTGCAATGTTCCTATCTTTTTTTTTTTTTTAAGAGTGGTACCTGGAGGAGTGATTTGTCTCCACCCTTACGTCAAGTCTGTCTGAATGGTCTCTGCTCTCTGGCTCACATTCCTGCTCATCCTTAGGCCCTAGTCAACATACCAAGGTGATCATAGTCAAATGCAATTTATGTTATTCCCTTTAGTCCTAACCTTTCTCTGTTAGATACAAATTGGATTTTTTCCTCAGCATGAAGCAATTTCAAGGTCACTGGAACTAAAGTGAACGGAGAGAAAATTAATTTCCATTTTCCTTTGCCTATTAACAACTGCAACATTTAAGTCTATATTATGGCTTTGTTCAAAATATGCTTCAGACATTATTAACTCATTACTTTTCACAACCACATAATTTTCTCTGTCACCTAGTCCCAAACCTCCCATCTTGGAATCCCCTCCTTTACTTCAGATAGCAGGTCAGTTATCAAATGCTATCAAATTTTCTTTGATGTTTCTTTCATATCCCTCCTTCATTTTCCATTCCCATTGCAGACACCTTAGTTCAAGCCCTCATCACTGTGTGCCTATAATAATTTATATAGGTGAATTATGATTGCAGCTTCCCTGACTGTCATCTCTTCCTACCACTTCTGTTTCCTTGCCAGAGAATATTCTTTTAAAATTACTTCCATCCCTCTTCAGAAATCTCCAATAGCTTCCTATTGCCAATTCTGGCAAGTCTAAATTATTCTGCTTGGCTTTCAAAGCCCTCCATAATTGTTCCAACTCTATCTATCCAACTTAATTTTCTGCTATTCCCCACTATTGGCACCTTTGTTCCAATAGTCAGTCCCTAACTCCTAAGATCTCTTCCACTTCTGTTTTCATGTCAATGTCACTGGACATATTCTTTCTTTTGACTGGAAGGCCCTCTCCCTTCATCTGGTTATCCAAATTCTTCCCCTGCTAGTCCCACTTCATTTAGGAAGGCATGGTTTTTTACTCTATCCCTTATCAAAGATCCTCTCCTATTAAGCCAAATACTTATCAAGCTTTAGTTCCTGTTAGTGCTTAATTACACAATACCTTATACTCTTACTCCACAAATGATTGTTTTGTCTTCCCCATGAGATGTTAAGCCTCTTTCTCTAATATACACAATGTTTACAACTGTGAAATAGAAGAAAACTGAACTCTCTATAATTATGATAACTAAAGTTGGCTACTTCTTTTCTTTTCAGAAGTGGGGGGACATATGATATCAGACTAAGTTGGTGTATTAGTTTCTCTCTCTCTCTCTCTCTCTCTCTCTCTTTCTCCCTCTCTCTTTTTCTCCCTCTCTCTCTTTCTCTCTTTCCCTCCCTCGCTCCTTCCCCCTCTCTCTATCTCTCTCTTTTTTGCACTTCCCTTTCTTTTCTGTTCTCTCATCTCTTGTATATTTGGTGCAAAGGATGACTGGATGGGTAAGAGAGAAGGGAGCACTGTATTCAGAAGTGATAGTGATGTGAATAAGTGAATGAAAGAAAAAGCTTTTATTAATTGCTTACTATGTGCCAACTATTGTGTTAACTGCTGCATATTTTAAGAGAGAGAGAGAGAGAGAGAGAGAGAGAGAGAGAGAGAGAGAGAGAGAAACGAAATCTGAGATTTTACTAGTACTGCCAAAGATGAAACTCCCTTTACCAACACAGATTGGTACATTCTCTGAATAAAAAGTTATACCTGCCCATGGGGAGCTTACTTTTTGAGGGATGTAAAATGTGCACAGACAAGTAATAGCAAAATAATACAAAGTAATTTCAAGAAGCAAATAGCACATCTGGAGAAATCAGAAAAGTCTTATAGAGGAGGTTGCATCTTAGCTATGCTTTGAAAGAAAATCGAGATCTCTGAAAATTTCAAAAGAAAAGAGACAAGAGGGGATTGTATTCCAGACAAGGGAGGAAAGCCTGTGCAAAACCTCACAGGAAGTTGAAATGTCATATATGCAAAAGGGCTAGTCAGTTTGACCAGGATGGAGAGTAAGATGAAGAGAATAATATGAAATTAAAGAAGAAAGGTAGTTCTAGGAACCAGATGTTGGAGGCTTTAATTCTACACTGAAGAGTTTTAAAAATTTTATCTTCATAGTAATAGGGAGTTACTGAAGATTTTTGAGTTAGGAGAGTATTATGGTCACATCTATTTTTAGGAATATATCTTTGGTAGCAATGTGGAAGATAAGATTGGAGAGAAGAGAGACTGGAAGAAGGGACACCAATGGGAGGCTGCTACAGTAGCCCAACCAAGAGGTGATGGGAGACATTTTATAGAGATAGAGCTAACAAGACTTTTCAATTGATTGGATAGTGTAGATGAGAGAGAAGAGAGACTCGAGAATGTCTCTAAGGTTTTGAATCTCATTAACTGGAAGGATGGTGGTATTCTCAATAGAAATAGAGAAGTTTGGGAGAGGGACATGTTGGAGGAGGAATGTTGTCAATTGTGCTTAGAAAGAGCTTGATTTTCTTGTAAAATCTCTTTATATCTAGGTTATGTATGCATTTTAACCTTATCTTGGTTAATGGTGTACGATATTGGTCTATGCCCAGTTTCTTCCATACTGCTTTTGAGTTTTCCCAACAATTTTTATTGATAGGTGAACAATTTATGAACAAACAAGAGATAGAGAGTAAAGTTAGGTATGAAATGGATAATTTCAATTACATTAAATTAAAAAGAGTTTGTACATATAAAACAAATGTAGCCAAGATCAGAAAGAAAACAGAAAATTGGGGGGAAAATTTTATAGAGAGTTTATCTGATAAAGGTCTCATATCTAAAATATATAAAGCACTTTGTCAAATCTGTAAAAATACAAGTCATTCCCAGTTAACAAATGATCAAAGGTTATGAACAAGTAGTTTTCCAAAGGAGAAATCAGAGCAATATATAGTCGTATGAAAAAAATGCTCTAAATAATTATTGGTTAGAGAAATGCAAATTAAAACAACCTTAGCCAGTTTGGCCTAAAATGACAAAAGGGAAAAGTGACAAATGTTGGAGGGGTTGTAGAAAAATTGAAACACCAATTCATTGTGGGTGGAATTGTGAACTGTTCCAACCATTTTAGAGAGCATTCTGGAATTATGCCCAAAGGATTAATCAAACTACCTCTATACCCTTTGACCCAGCAGTACCACCAGTTGATCTATTTCCAAAGATAATTAGAGAAAAAGGAAAAGAACCTATGTGTCCTGAAATGTTTATAGCAGCTCTCTTTGTGGTGGCAAAGAACTGGGAATTTGAGGGATGTATATCAATTGGGGAATGTCTGAACATGTTGTGGTATGTGATTGTGATGGAATACTACTGTGCTTTAAGAAATGATGAGCTCAATGATTTTAGAAAAACATCGAAAGACTTGCATGAAATAGTGAAGAGTGAAATGAGCAGAACCAAGAGAACACTGTATACAGTAACAGCAATATTGTCTTAAGAATGACTGAGTGAATAAGTCATTTTGACTATTATAAATACCCAAATTAACTATAAGGACATATGAAGAAAGATGCTATCTGCATCCCAAGAAAGAACTGATAAATAGAAGTATGTATACAATAACTTTACATATATATATTCCTATTTATGTCTAATGGTGGCTCTCTCTAGAGCGGGGCAGGGGCGGGGGAGAGAAGAAAAGAAAAGAAGTTTACGTGATAATTTTGTTGAATATTTGAAAGGAGTAGCAAGTTGTACACAGTAGATTTACAGTTTCATTTTATTGTATTATGTTGTGGAAATGCTTGTTTTATTCCATATGTTAAAAATAAAAAAAAAGTAGACTACTTTGGGGATATGTTCTGGGATCTTACCCCCCCCCCCCAGTAACTAAATTTGTGTTAAAAATATGTATTCATACAAAAATATTTATAGCGGTTCTTTTTGTGGTGGCAAAGAATTGAAAATTGAGGAGACAGCCATCAATTGGGGAATGGCTGAACAAATTGTGGTATGTGATTGTGATGGAATACTATTGTGCTATAAAAAATAATGAACAGGATAGTTTCAGAAAAACCTGGGAAGATGTATATGAATTGATATGAAGTGAAACGGGCAGAACCAGGAGACTATTATACATAGTAACAATAATATCGTAAGGATGATCAACTGTGAAAGACTTAGCTACTCTGATCAGTACAGTGATCCAAGACAATTTCAAAGGAACCATGATGAAAAATTCTATCTACCTCCAGAGAAAGAACTGATAAACTCTGAGAATAGACTGAGGCATACTTTTTGACTTTATTTATTTGTGTGTGTGTGTGTGTGTGTGTGTGTGTGTGTGTTTTCTTTTGTAACGTGGCTAATATGGATATATGTTTTGCAAGACTTCACATGTATAATCAATATATTACCTTCTCAAGGGGTAGGGAAAGGAGAGAATTTGGAACTCAAAATTTAAAACAATGAATGTTAAATTTTTTTTTACACATAATTGGGAAATAAAAGTTGAAGGTATGTTTTGTGAAACTTGCCTCAAGTTTTATAACTCTGCATGTGGTCAATGTTACCTCTAAGTATGGCACAGTATCGATTTGCTGGAAAACCTAAGGAAGTCTTTGAACTGCAATTGCCATGTGCTCAGTACCGAGCTGCAGGTGGCACCACCAGGACTTTATTTTTTAGTGCAACATAGACATTATTGGTTTAATAAAAGGATACATAGCCATAGATTGGATCCTTTTCTTTTTCCACTCAACTGCCAACTACATATTTCTCCACTTAAGTGCTTAGCTTAATAAAAGTTGCTATAAGTTGGAACATTTTTGCAATTGTTTGGGGGCATTTTTTTCTCTCCAAGTTTTGGACAAATGGTAAATATCATTCAATAAATGGCTGCATTGCAGCAGCCAGAGATAAGGCTTAAAAAAATTAAAACCATGGATAAGAGTTGTCTTTGAGCACAATGGAGAAGAAAATGAGCTTCAGAGCCAGATATATAGAGAAAGCATCAGGCTCTGGTGGAAAATAAAAGAACTGTAGCCTCACACTATTGGTCTGTGTTTAATGTAGAAAGGGCGGATGGCTACATAGATGTCTTCTCAGCCATATTTGCACATGTTAATCATGAGTTCTTCCAGGAGGGTCATTTTAAAATATGAAGAACAATTTGTATCTGTGCTCACATAGACTATATTTGTGTATGTACACCAGTTATTGGTATCCAATACCACCCAAAGATTAGGATACTGTGCCAAGACTGTGATCACACACACTTAACTTCCATATATTATTTCAGACTTATTCAGCTCCTTCTGAGATCTTAAAGACTGAAGCAGTCCTGAGAGTACTAGTGCTTAGCTCCATCATAGTCATTACCTTACTGTAGTTTGCGTGGAGGTTGGTGTCGAAATTGTAATTTAATAAAATGTGATAAAATACAATGTAACTGTGTGTCAATTCCAATGGAAAAACCAGGTCCCCACTTTGGTGGGAGTTGGTAGGGCAAGATAAAGGATCCAGTGGTCCAGAATAACTATAACTAAAGTAGCTGGACCTGGAGTCAGGTACACCTGGGTTGGAATCCTATCTCAGACATTTAAGTCAAATGGCCCTAGACAATTCATTTAACCTTTATGGGCCTCAGTTTCCTCATTTGAAAAATGGGTGGGGTTGGGCTTAATTGCCTCTGATGTCCCTTCCACCCTTAAATTTGTTAAGCCGTATTTAGTGTGAAAGTGAGAAAGGATGGAATCTCACTTAATAAATTATTAAATTGATTACTTTATATCAAGGAGGCAAATGTATAAAAGCATATGCACTCATTAGGAGTTAAGAATGTCAGAGATTTTGATCAACATGTGATCCTCCTCTGGAAGCCATATGTGAACTAAACCAATGAAGGATTTACCAGGAATAAAGGAAGAATTCATTAGAATTAACTATGTGCAAAGATCACTCATTTGCTGCATTGAAATAAGCAGACTGAAATGGTGGATAGACCTTTAGTCTGTTCATATTTATAGAAATGTATTTGTGATTGGGGTGGGGGGAGGGAGGAGGAGAAAAGAACTCACATCTAAGGAGATGACTTAGATTGCCTCTTAAGACGATTGGGAGAAAGCCTAACAAATTGTGACATGTGCCTGTGATAGAGTGTTATTGCTCTATAAGGAATGATGAAGGAGGTGATTTCAGGGGATTCTGGGTAATATAAACTGATTCAGAGTGGGGAACAGAGCCAGGAAAACAGTTTGTACCAGGACAGCAACATCATCAAGACAAACGGCTTTGAAACACAAGAACACTGATCAATGCAGTGACCAGCCGTGACTCCAGAGGGCTTATGAGGAAGCATATTACTCACCTCCTGCCTCCTGACACAGAGCGAGGGACAGAAGGGTAGAAAAAGACTTGCATTTTTGGTCTGCATGTTGTGTGGATCCATTTTTTCTTGACTATGCTTCTTTATTACAAGTCTTTTTTTCTTTCTTTTTCTCATTTTTAATTGGGGGGGTACAGGGAGAAGGGAGAAAGATTAAACAATAAAAGTGCCCCCCAAAAGAGGGCTATTATAACATTTTTAATGAACAGAAGGAAATTCAAGAGGAAGCACAGATTGGCAGCATGATTTTAAAGTAACATAGATTTATTTTATATATTCATATTTATATATGTGTTTGTATGTATATGTACATACACATTCAGATATCGCTATGCGTATATTTTGTTCATTTGTTTTAGTCATGTCTGACTCTTTGTGACCCATTTCTTGGCAAAGATACTGGAGTGGTTTGTCATTTCTTTCTCCAGCTCATTTTTACTGGTGAGGAAACTGAAGTAAACAGGGTTAAGTGACTTGCCCAGGGTCACACAGCTAGTAAGTATCTGAGACCAGATTTGAACTCAGGTCTTTCTGATTCTACACACACACACACACTCCACACACATACACACACACATATGTGTATGTATATGGATATGTGTATCTCCATACACGTATATTTTGTAAAACAATCATTATTTAGATAATAATAGTAATAATAACTAATATTTATATAGAGTTCTAAAATTTGCAAAGTGCTTTCCAATTATTATCTCATTTGCTCCTAGGAGGTAGGTGCTATGATTATTCCCCTTTTACAGAAGAGAGGACTGCGACAGATAGAGGTTAACTGATGAGGAAACTGAAGTAAACAGGGTTAAGTGACTTGCCCAGGGTCACACAGCTAGTAAGCATCCGAGGTGGGATATGGACTCGGTCTTCTTGATTCCAGGTGAAGCACATTATCCTTTACACCATGTGGAGAAGCATGGTTTCATATAGAATCTTCGTGTTATCTTCAGTGATGTGCATGAAAATGCTCTTTTTTGTGTTTAAGAACTTAAACAAACAAAAAAAATGCGTGTTTCCTCCTTTTATAGCCTCCATTTGAGTCTGTTCCAGTATCTCTTGTTTCCGCCAATGGTGTACAGGTGCCAGGGAAGAAGCCAGTTTGGAAAGCAGTTAATTGTGAGTAAGCTACCATGCAATCCAACTTCACTTTACCTGTCTCTTCATCTTTTTTTGGGGAGGGGGGGGGCGGTGAGTGGGTGGGAGGATAATGCTATGTGTATATAAAGCCAGTAATGGTTGTAACAGTTTCTAAAGTAATCCACATCTGAGTGTATTAAAAATACACTCTCTTTTTCCTTATCATTTGCCACATACTTGAGAAATAAAAGAAATTGGGTCCAAAAGGCTTTTGTCTCTTATAAGGCATATGACAAATTTCTTTGATTTAGGGACTGGTATTCTGAATCTGCTTAAAAGTCAAAAGTAATCTGGGAAATAGGCATGAAATCCATTTATGGATTACTGATTCAATTATATGTCAAGTACAGAAGTTAACACAAGTTTAGATTTTCATGGTAGGTTTCCTCTGAAAGTAAGGTGGCCTCATTGTGGAGGAGACGATTCTTACGAGGAATTTAGTGCAAAGTTCTAGAAAATTCTGGAAAAGGGATCTTTCTGCAGTTATTATACTTTGCCCCTTTGTTACCGCACTGTTATTAAATTTAGACCGTGCTACAAGAAGAGAGATGACTGTGTATGCACTGATGTGGAGCACCCCTTTTATATCAGGTTCCCTCTTCCATTAGATCTATCTGATCCTCAGAAAGTTCACAGATTTTCAGTTTGAAGAGACCTTAGAGGCTGTACAGTCCAATCTACACCTTTACAAGAATCTAGTCTATCCTATATTTGATAAGTAGTCATCTAACCACAGTAGAAGTTCTTCTAGTAAGAAGGAATCCCACCTTGGGATAGCACCAACTGTTAAGGAGTTTCTTCTTATATCCAGCTCAACTCTAAATCTGTCTCTCTGCGGTTTCTACCCATATTCATTTCTACTGGTTGTTCCCTCCACAATCAAACAGAAGAAATATTAAACCATTTAATTCGAGTTAACATATATAAAACACTTTGCAAATCTTAAAGTGCCCTGCAAATGCTAACTATGATTATTACTACTGACAATAATTTCTTTTTAAAAAATTAAAAACAACACCACACAACAAACTCAAGCTTGCTTATTTTCTATTTATTTAAATGAACAAATTTTATTCATAAAATATTTACCGTTTTCAGTCACTCCCTCTAAATTTTCCTAAACATTCTTTGATCTTTCATTTTAATTCACATTTCCTCTTATGGTCAAAGGTAGTGTATGCTCATAGACATGTATGGAACTCTGTAGATATGTTGGTTCACCCCCCCGTAGTAACCATTGTCATTGGTCTTTCCTCCTCTAC
Source organism: Phalanger gymnotis (assembly GCA_028646595.1). Taxonomy (NCBI): domain Eukaryota; kingdom Metazoa; phylum Chordata; class Mammalia; order Diprotodontia; family Phalangeridae; genus Phalanger; species Phalanger gymnotis. The sequence continues at coordinate 199,520,453 of CM053622.1, read as the reverse complement.
CAGGAGAAAGACCAATGCTAATGCTTCCCATAGGGTTTGCCATATATTCTTTTCTTCTTGTTCAAGTAGAACAGGTCTAATATGTGGTTATAACTGGCCTACACCCAGGAATTCACTGACCCCTGCTTTGACCATCAAGGCAGGATGAGGGAATGGACATCCACCTTGCCCCAGAGAGTATCTCCACTCCCTTACCAAGAGACTGATAATCAGATAAATATTGCCTTTGCTGCTTTGTTAGCAACCTACTGCCCTTTGGTGCCAAAAAGAATCCCTATGATTCGTAACAAAGTTTCCCTTCTGTCACCACTACTCCATTTTCCTTCATAACCAACCATGCCATATCTATCCTCATGGTGTCCGTATCTCACTGTTTCCTACCCTAACTTTGTGCCCTCTTGGCTCTCGATTCTATCATTAACACACTCCCTTTCCCTTTAGATCTGTGGCCTAGCCCTAAAAATTATTTGTATATATATATATATATATATATATATATATATATATATATATGTATATGTATATATAGATACACATATATACACACACATATGTACATACATATGTGTGTATATATGTATACACACATATATGTACATATGTCTGTATATATATGTGTGTATGCGTCTCCCTGGCCCTTAAAATACTGCCTGGTATTTGGTAGGTATTTAATACATGCACATTGAATTGAATTGAATTTACTTCTTCCCTAAGCCTTCCCTCATCCACCATCTTCCTAAAATGTAGCTCTTGGAAAACTATTTTGGTAGCAAATTGGAATATGTGTCCAAGCACATACAAGAAGAGGTTAAAACAGGTGGAATAAAAATAGGCAGTCTGTCTGAACAATATCTACAGGATTGACTTCACGCTCCATGTTGGGCAACACCAAATTATTGCTCAACCTAACTCCTTTGGTTTGAGTCTGATGGCGCTGGTATTCATGTGAGCTCTGCGACTGCTCACCTAGCTAGGCAGGTAGGTGAAATGCTTTCTACAGTGTTGGGGGCACCGTTTGATAAATGGTTCACGATATGTCCTCTGCTCACTTTTTCAGCCAACAGTTGTCTTGACTGTGGATTAGATAAAGACACTCCATCAGTAGCAGAAGAGTTGTCCTTTGAGGTTTCTTTCTCAGAGTCCATCACAGAGATTCCTAAAGAAAAAGAAAGTCTTAAATCACAAAGGTTTAAAAAAGAAGATTCTTCCTTAACTGTGAGTAGTGCCCCTCCTGTTTGTGCTGGTATCTGTTCTCTGTACACCCAGCTGGCTGTGACCTCTGACAAGTCACCTCACCCCTCTTTGCCTCATCTTCCTCATCTGTAAAATAATGGGGTTGGACTAGATTTCTTTTCAAGTCCCTTCTTTCTGTGATTCTAATTTCCTGCTGGATTCCCTGTAGGGCAAAGAGCAGGATATTTGGTGTGTGGGGGTGTTTAAGAATTTCTCATTCTGAAAAGGGCCATCCTGCTTAGCTTTTCCATTTTCTAGCCTTTTCCTGTAATATATGAACCATATTCTTTTTTGTAATGTAAACAGGAATAATGCTCTGATTAGGTCAGTAAACAGTTCAGTGCTCCCATAGAAAAACAAGCTTGGCCTCCTTTGGGGACAGTTAAAACAAGAGGAAATAGAAATTGTATATTACTGTAATACTGTTACTCTTATCCAGAATTCATCTATCTAGTAGCTTCACCTATATACAATACTTTCAAGGACCAGGAAGCAAACTAAATATAGATATTTGAGCAACCAAAGTAGATTTCACCAAAATCCATGTTCTAAGGCTTACAGACATCAAATAGGAGAGAGTCTCTCAAAACCCTCACTCAGAACTTAGGTACTTATATTTTACGTGTAGTATTTTTTTCTTTTCTAATTATAATGTAAAAACAATTCTTATCATTCTTTTTTAAAATTTGGAGTTACAAATTCTCTTCCTCTACAGCAATCAATTTAACATAAGTTTTACATTATGTGTAGTTCTAACAAGCTTGTTTGATATGTCCCAGATAAGACAGATGACATGATTTATTCTTTCTAGGGTGGATGACTAGGGCTCTGCCTGAGGGTATCGGAATTTAGAGGGCAAACATTTTAAATAATCTTACGACTTGAAAAATTACATTCAAACAGAACTTTCACTCTAGCAACCAAAAAGCCAGTCATCAAGAATGTTTAATTAAATTAGGAAGAGACCGTTTAGGACAGTTCTCCCTAACAGCCACACGCCAGGTGAATTCCTCCCTTGGCCAGTCCCATTCTGCTCTTCCTCCCCCCAGCAGTAGAATCACAGTATTAATTTCACTCCCACTTCCCACCCCACCCCCCAGTGGGCCAATGTCCTCATGTCTCTCTCACTGTTTCCTAGGAGCCTACAGTCATGTTCTTCGTGATCTCATTGAAATGAGCATTCTCCTCCAGCCACATATCACAACGTCTTCATATCTCATTCTGTACAATTCATATCCTATCTTTCCACAATTCCAATTAAGGATGTAGTGACCCCACTGGAAGTCTCCATGGGTTCCATTCAGATTCTGTGATTATCGGTGTCCGTCCATTACCCCTTCATTCTCTCCCCATGACTAGTCCACCTCTATTTTCAGTTTTACGTGTGTTGCTGTAGCTTACTTGCACCTATGGAGACAGCCACATGGTGCAGGAATAGAGAACAGGAACCAGGAAGCCCCGAGTTCAGTCAGACCCTGCCTCAGATGCTGACTAGCTGTGTGACCTTGAGCAAGTTACTTAACCCGTGTCTGCATGTTTCCTCATCTATAAAATGGTGTTAATGATAGTACTTCTCTCCCTTGCTTGTTGTGAGAATCGAGAGAGATTATATTTAGAAAGCATTTTGCAAACCTTAAAGTTCTATAGACATGCTAGTTATTATTAATTACTACCTGTTTATGGTTGTTGTTGACTCATTTTTAAGTTGTGTCTGATTCTTCGTGACCCCGTTTGGGATTTTCTTGGCAAAGATACTGCAGTGCTTTGCTGTTTTTCCTTCTCCAGCTCATTTTGCATATAAGGAACCTGAGGCAAACACGGTTAAGTGACTTGCCCAAGGTCACACAGCTAGTAAGTGTCTGAGGCTGGATTTGAATTCGGGAAAATGAATCTTCCTAATTTTAGGCCTGGTACTCTATCCATTGCACCACCTAGCTGCCCCTTTGTTACCCACAGTGCAATGTAAAATGTTGTAATTAAATCCAAAAAACTTAATACTTCTAAATAATCATAAAGATTATCTCCCAAAGGTCTTTAGAACATGCCTATTTATTATCTGTCTATGTAGTGACTTGTCATCCAGAATTTTCATGAGCAAAATCCTCTTTGCTATTTTAATATTGTTTCAGGAGATTGAGGGGCTGTGAAATAGGACACAGAGAGAAATCCAAATTCCTTTATTTACTGTATGGAGAGGATGGGCTTTCTGTACCTCTTGTCACCGTGGTTGGTGGTGCTAGCATTTCTACCAGGGTATTCAGGGAGGCCAGGAGGCAGGGCTGCTGCTGGTGGATCAATATTCTGATAGATGTAGAAACTGGCTGTCATTTATTGTGGCTTGGGTAGAGCTTGTTCATCATGTGCAGACCAAAGTGGATGAGTTAGAAAAGTACTTTTAGGGGGAGAAATGGGGTGAGACAGTAGAATCTGTGGTGTTTGGTTTGGGTCTTCGTCCCTGGGCTCAGCTCACAAATACGCTTAGGTGCCTACATCAGTGCCAGCGGATGCGCTTCCTCATCTGTACCATCATTCGACACGCCTATGCCTACGATACCAAAAGAAGGTATCAAGTCAGATTCGGCCTGACCTTGTCTATCAGAATTGTAGGAGCCGAATCAGCTTTTGGTTTTCTGCCTCTGGAGAAGCATGTTCAGGGGCCCGGGGCAAAATAAGAGCAGTCAGAGGGACGCTTTGATGAAATCCTCGCAATCTCTCCTTTCTTTCAAAGATGGTTTCCATTTTTCCAATATGCACTTGCAGAAATTCATCGTTCGAAAAAGCAGATTTGGGTTAACAGAAGTAGGAGACCTGTCTGTTGAAGACATGAAGAAGATTCGCTATCTCTCTCTCATTGAGTTGACAGCCTTTTATGACGCTCTGGGGATTGAGCTGAAGAGGAACCGAACAGACAAAGTAAAAGGGCGAGGTAATCTAAGCGATGGGTCCCGTTGATCCAGGTGCTGGGGAGCGTTGCACTGAGGTATTGCTTAACTGGTTCCCTTCTCTTTCTTTCCTTCATTTTTTTCTTTAACTTTGAAGAAAATGGACTTTTTGGTGTTCCACTTACTGCCCTGTTGGAAAACGATCAAAAGAAGTTCCCTGGAATTAAAGTTCCTCTTATCTTCCAAAAAGTGAGTAGAATGCAAATCCGTATCATCAGCGAGACCAAGACACTGTATGTTTGGTACTCAACAGGCCCATTATTGAACCATTACTTGGTTTTTAGATATTATGTATTTGATACTTATTAAATATATTATTAAATTTTTACTTAGGTTTTTAGATATCATGTGTCTGATACTTATTAAACCTATCACTAAATTATTATTTAGGTTTTTAGATATTATATCTTTGGTATTTATTAAACCTATTATTAAGCTATTACTCAGATTTTTAGAGATTAGGTAATACGATGGATAGAGCGCAGAGCTTGGAGTCAAGAAGACTTGAGTTCAAATTCAGCCTCCAGCACTTATTAACTGTGTGACCCTGAGCAAGTCACTTAAGCTTTGTCTCACTTTCCTCATCTGTAAAATGGGGATAATAATAGCATTTACCTCCCTGGGTTGTTGTGAAGATCAAATAAGTTAATGAATGTAAAGTGCTTAACGCAGTGCCTGACTCATAGAATATAAATAGCCATATCAATATTAACTATCGTTAGTTTTAGATATTATATTTTAGAAATTATTAAAACTATTATAAAATTATTACTAAGGGTTAAAAATGCAAATACCTCATTTATACCTAGAACCAAAATTAAGATTTCTTAATCTTATTGCACACCCTTCTTAAATTCCTACAAGAGCTCTGTTTGTCACCATTTAAATTATCTAATTTGGTTCAATAATTAAATAGGCATTTGTTAAATGCTGGTGATGTTCAAGGCCCAGGGGACCAGGTGCTGGGGATGTGAAGCTGTCACAAGCCTTTGCTTTCGAATGGCTTATAATTTAATGAGGGGAAGCATAGTACACAAATAACTATGATACAAGAAGAATGGGATGTGGATGAGGGAGAAAGATTCCCAGACAAAGCATTATAGGAAATTTCAGAAGGAAGAGATGGTGGTGGCGTAAGGAGAATACTCGGGGGATGGTATGAGCAGAGGTGTGCAGGCCAGAGAGGGCAAGACAAGAATTAAGAGCTGGAGAGCACATCTACTTTGTTTTGGGCTGGAATATAAAATACCTTCGAGGGAGTAACATGTGGTAAGGCTGGATCCAGATTGTAGAGAGCCTCAAATGCCAGGTTTAAGAACTTTGGTAGGCAATGAGGAGTCATGGAAAGTTGTGACGTGATCATTGCAGTATATTATGGAGATAACTTGAGTAGTAGCATGGAGGATGAATTAAGGAACACATAGAATAGAAACATGGTAAACAGTTTGAAGCCCATGACTATGGTCTGGTTGAAAAGAGATAAGGGCTTAAGATACAAGGGAGCTTGGTGCAATGGAAGGAGTACTGCATTTGTAGTTAAAAGACATGTATTTGAATCTCAGCTCTGGCACTCTCACCTTTGTTGCCTCGGGCAAGTCATTTACCTCTTTGGGCTTCAGTTTTTCTCATCTGTCAAATGAGGGGATTGTATTGTTGTTGAGTCATTTTTCAGCTGTGTCTGACTCTTTGTAACCTCATTTGGGAGTTTCTTGGTAAGGATACTGGGGTAAGTTGCCATTTCCTTCTCCAGCTCAGGAACTGGGGACAAACAGGGCTAAGCGACTTGCCCAAGGTCACGCAGCTAGTAAGTGTCTGAGGCTGGATTTGAACTCATGAAGAACGTGGGTCTTCCTGATTCCAAGCCCAGTGCACTGTCTACTGTGCCACCTACCTGCATTAGAAGGAGCCAAAGGTCCTTTCCAGCTCTTAAGTCTATGGTGATTGCAGCAGGAGTAGAGAAGAGAGTATGGCTGCAAGAAACTTTATAGAAGTGGGAACAAGAGGGCTTAGAAAATGAATGGATTATGGAGTGAGGTGTCATGACATGATACCAAGATTACAGGCTCTGGAGTCTGGACAAATTATGTTACAAACAGAAAGAGAAAGGGCTGAGGGAGGGCTAGGTTTGGCTGGAGAAATTTGAAAGGTTAGAAGAACATCTAGGAAGTGAGTAGAGCACCAGCCCTGGAGTCAGAAGGGCCTGAGTTCAAATCCAACCTCAGACACTTGACACAGTTAGAAGCTGTGTGACCTTGGGCAAGTCGCTTAACCCTAATTGCCCTGCCTTCCAAAGGAAAAAAAAAAGGACATCCAGGGGAATATCTAGCAGGAAAGTGGAAATACAGAGTTGGATCCCTGGGGCGAAGCTGTGAGTGAAGATATATAGATTTGGGAATAACCTGTATCAAGGTTGTAATTGAAGCTACGAGAGTGGATGAAGTCACTAGGGGAGAGAGTATAGGACGAGAAGATAAGAGGGCCTTGGACTGGATCTTGGGAAGCCCTCGTGTTTTAGTGGTAGGAGGATGGAGAGGAGCCAGCCAAAAAGTTAGAGAAGAAATGATCAGAATGGAAGGAGAATCTTGAAAGTGCAATGATGAAAATGCAGTGAAGCTAGAGGAAGAGGGGATGGGCCACAGTGTCACATGACATAAGTCAAAGATGATAAAGCCAGATTTTTTAAAAAATCATCAGATTTGATGATAAGGAGATCATTAGTGACACTACAGAGAATTATTGCAGTAAGGTGATGAGGTTGGAAGTCAGATTGCAGTGGATCATGGGAGGCAAGATTGTGGAAGGTAAAAGGAAAGAGTTTGACAGTGATAAGTTAGGAATCGCATGAGAAGATGACTCAATGGCATTGGCAAAGTCATGGGGTGGGATTCATTTAGGGAAAAAAAGATAAGGTAAAGATCTAGATATATTTGCTAGTTGAGGGTGAGAAACCATTAAAGAGGGAGAGAATTAAAATGTATAGAGAGAGTAATAATTGATTGAAGAGGTGAGGTGAAGAGTATTGGTAAAAGGATTCAGTATAGCAAGGAAGGGGGCTACCTCTTTCTCTTAGAGAGTAGAGAATGGGTGAGGATGTGGAGAAGGTGAGAGAAGTGCAGGAGGAAAGCTGAGGACTTAAGGGAATTCATTTGGAGGCAGAGTAGTGTTGTGGAAAGAGAATTGGAATCTAAAGACATGAGTTCAAATCCTGGTTCTTACCTTAACTACCTATGGTACCTTGACTAAGTGACTTCACCTGTCTTTCATCATTTGTAACATGAAGGCCTCAGTTTCCTCATCTGTAACATGAGGTGGTTAGGCTAAATGATCTCTGAAGTTCCTCCCAGCTCCAAATCTATGTACTTATGTCAGATGACCATATGCTGACTGTTCGTTAAAACTCAGTGATGTCTGGTTTTCTCTACTTCCTTTCTCATGAAAGGAGAAAGCAGATACTTTCAGAAGTTGTTTACTTTACTTTTCCTCCAATAGTTTCTCCAAATTTGATATATTTGTTGTACAATTTGGAATAAAAGACATGTTTTTGTAACCAAAGGCATTTAGTGACTTAGTTGTTTGCAGATGCACCTGCATGTTAGATTAGCTTTTAAAAATACTTTTGTATTTTGAAACCTTATTTTCCAAATGCTGATGAGCAAAACTGGTTACTTGGAGCTCTTTTTTCTTAGTGTGGATATGTCCCTCATAAAGAAATATTTTTAGGGAAGCGTTTTGCAAAACATTTTTATGTTACCCAGATTGTAATTGCAGGTATCCTTATTACTTTTTAAACAAGACAATTTTTTTGTTATAACCCAGGAGATGTTCATTGATTTGCATAACTGTGAATCTATAGTGACATCCAGTGGCATAGTCAAAATGTCAAAGCAAAAATATATCCATAAATTCAGACGTTCCCAAATTTAAAACAGTGCCTTTAAAATGCTGAATGAACTATTGTCATATGCTAGTTAAGAGCTAAAATCTTTGCAAGTTTCTTCTCCATTTTTCCTTCTTTGCATACTGCCTTCCCATATCGTGCCCCTCCACAGCTGAATTTCCAGAAACAACCTGAGCTTTCCCTCCTGAACCACTTTCATAGTGCCAAATGCTGAATACTCCTATTCATACACTATATAAAAGACAGAGTTCAAAGAAACTTTATATAATTCAAGTCTAAGAAACCACAGTGTAATGCTTTTAGTTGATAACACATTCTTCCAGCTTTCAGTACTATTTTTTGTTGCCAGATCTGGAGATGATTGTATCTTTTATCTCCCTTCCTGCTGTGGACCTGTCTCCAGAAGGACTCTAGTTACTTAACCAAGGTTTACAAGATTGGCGATAGAATTCATGCCATGACGGATGTAGCATGGGACCCCTGAAGCCTTCTTGTTAGTTTATACTCTTATTTGGGACAATTGAATTATACAATTTTTTTAAAAGACATCACCGTGAAAGAATTGTAATAGATCAATGAGCACCATGAAGTTTGATGCAAAAAAGAAAAGTAACAGCGACCACAGACATTTAAAAATCTGATAAAAGTTTTCTATGTTAACTATTAGCTGGGCAGCTGGGTAGTGCAGTAGATAGAGTGCCAGCCCTACAGTCAGGAGGACCCGAGTTTAAATCCGGCCTCAGACACTCTTTAGCTGTGTGACCCTGGGAAAGTCACTTAACCCTGTCTGCCTCAGTTTCCTCATCTGTAAAATGAGCGGGCAAAGGAAATGGCAAACCACTCCAATGTCTCTGCCAAGAAAATCCCAAATGAGGTCACAGAGAGTCAGACATGACTGAAACAGCTCAACGACAACACGTTAACTATTAAGTAGGCATGAGGAAGGAAACAAGCATGTTTTGTCATCTCCTATGTTCCAGGCACTGTGCTAAACACTTTACAAATTTTTATATCATTTGATCCTCACAGGTGCTATTATTATCCCCATTGAAGAAATTGAGAAAGACAGGGGCTAACTGATTTGCCCAGATTCACAGAGCTGTTAAGAGTTGATGAGGATGGATTTGAACTCAGGTCTTCCTGACTTCAGGTCTAATGCCCTATTGACTGCGCCACCTATTGGCCTGATTTCTAACATAAGAGATGTGTGAGAAATGTCTTGATGATTTTATTTGTATGTATTTTTAAAAAAATAATATTAAGTGACTGCAATATTTTTCAAATCAGATAGAAGGCATGTTTTTAAATGTATCATTGTATTTTAGCTTTTGCAGAAACTCGAAGAAACAGGTTTGGAAACAGAAGGAATTCTTCGAGTCCCAGGATCTGCTTCCAGAGTCAAGGTACCATGCATTTCCCCTGTCCCAATTGGCCATTTAAGTTCAGTTCATACTTGGGTCATTTCTAGAGTTACCTGTTTTATTTGAATTTGATGTGGCACAGACAGAAACAATAATGCTAAGACCTGACATGGCATTTATCTCTTACGGTTTATAAATCTGTAATTGTATTACCTGAATGATCTCATTTCATTCGTCAAAGCCACATCCAATCCAATTCAGTTCAGCTATTGTTCAGTCGTTTAAATAGTGTCTCGTTCTTCATGACCCCATGTGGGGGTTTTCTTGGCAGAGATATTAAAGTGGTTTGCCATTTCTTTCTCCAGCTCATTTTACAAATGAGGAAACTGAGGCAGACAGAGTTGAGTGACTTGCCCAAGGTCACACAGCTAGTAAGTGTCTGAGGCCAGATTTAAATTCAGAAAGATGAATCTTCCTGACTCCCATGTGGGGTCCTATCCACTGAAGCTCATAGCTGCCCCAATTCAACTATTAAATATCTTTTAAATTATATGCAAGATACTACGGTAAGTTGTGGGTATGCAAATACAAAACAGTCTTTGCCTTCAAGGATGCCTACATCCCACTGGCAGTTTCTTCTCCTGGCAGGGTGTGATACACTCAGGTAAGTGAACACAAAATAATTTCCATGAACAAGAGAGAATTAAACGGGAAACCTTAGGATCAGATATTTGTCCTGCAAACATGGGGACCAGATTGTCGCCTTGGGTCCCCTATGTGTATTCAAAAACACATCCTACAACAAACTCCCGTAAGGCTTAGTCTTAATTTTATAATCAGGAGCCTCAGGAACAATTTTATTCTTATAAAAACTGGAGTTTTCAGTTGTTGCCTTGTGTATAATACACTTTCGAGTTGGAAACATTTCTCTCTTCTATGAAGTTAGTAAATATTTTATAATGCCGCTTTGTTTCTATCATTTGCTTTAATTTGGTTTCTCCATTATCTTTAGAGGGTGGCAAAAACCATACTCACTCATGTAACTTTTTTTAAAAAGAATTTTATTTGGGGGTCAAGATGGTGACTGGAAAGCAGGGTCTAGCGTGAGCCCCCCACCAAGTCCCTCCAAAAACCTATAAAAAATGGCTCTGAACCAATCCTAGAACTACAGAACCCACAAAATAGCATAGAGAAGCAGGGCTCTAGCCCAGGACAGCCTGGATGGTCTCTGGGTAAGGTCTATCCCGCACAGAGCTGGGAGTGGAGGGGAGTGGAGCTGAGCAGAGCAGAGCCCAGCATGGGTGGCGCAGACCAACCAGACGGGGAGCCGGGTGGAGCATACCCTAGTGCCCTGAATCAGTGACCTGCGGCAGTTACCAGACTTCTCAACCCACAAACACCAAGGACAACAGAGTAGGTTAGTGGGAGAAGCTGCTGGGGACTGGGATAGAGTTTGCGGTTTGGCCACCACCCCCAATGGCAGCGGAGGTGGGGCAGCTTTAGAACCACAGCTGCAGTTGCTTCTGGTCCCAGGCCCACCTGGTGGGAGGAATTAAGTGGTGGATCAGAGCAGGAGTGAAGAGCCTGCTGAAGATCTAAGTCCAGTCCAGGTTGGGGGTTCTTGGGGAAGGAGGAGTGCTGGTGTGGCAGAGCTGGCGCATCCCCCCAGGCTTGG
>CM053622.1:199455490-199508844 GCA_028646595.1 Phalanger gymnotis | reverse complement strand
ATTCAAACTCCTGTGAAAATCAACGCTGAAAACTAAATATATTAAATAATAAAAAAAAGAATTTCATTTTTTCCAATTACACATAAAGATAGTTTTCAATATTCATTTTTTTCTAAGATTTTGAGTTTAAATTTTTCTCCCTCCCTTGCCTTTCCCTTTCTCAAGAGAGCAAACAATCTGATGTAGGTTATACATGTGCCATCATGTTAAACGCATTTCCACATTTGTCATGTTATGAAAGAAGAAACAAAATAAAAGAGAAAAACTGAAGAAAAAACAACACAACAAAAGTGAAAATAGTATGCCTCAGTGGTCTGCATTCAGACTGCATGGGACCATAGTTCTTTCTCTAGATGTGGATGGCATTTTCCATCATGAGCCCTTTGGAATTGTCTTGGACGGTTGTGTTGCTGAGCTGAGTTAAGTCTATCATAGTTGATCATCACACAATGTTGCTGTTACTGTGTACAAAGTTCTCCTGGTTCTCCTGCAATCGTTTTAAAACCCCTTTTCTCAATAGGAAAATTTTAGACACTATAGAGCATAGTCGCTTTTTTTTTTTTTGGTTCTGATGAAGCTCTAATTGATGGAAGATGGACCCATGAAAGAAAAGTCCCTTTTGTTAAGTGCAACTGAATGAAGGTTGCCTTTTTATGTGCAAGATCCTGAGGAAGAATGAGTGATTAATGGCTGATAGAAGGTCACCGAAGACCAGTGGAAGGTGGGGGGGTATATGCTTGTTTTGGTCCTATAGCTAAGTACAGAGAATTTGTAGAACTGAAGGGATGTCCCTTCATCAGTTCCACTGTTATACACTTAAAAGAATTTCTATTTGTAGGAGAATCAATAGGGCAGCCAAGTGGCATACTGGATAGAGTGCCAGGCCTGGAGTCAGGAAGACTTGAGTTTAGATCTGGCTTCAGACACTGTGTGACTCCAGGCAAGTCACTTAACCCCGTTTGCCTCAGTTTCCTCATCTGTAAAATGAGCTGGAGAAAGAAATGACCAACCACTCCAATATCTACCAAGCAAACTTCCAAAATGGGGTCACGAAGAGTAGGATGTTACAGAAACGATTCAACAACAACAAAGGGTTGAATTAATAGAATAATGTTGGATACCATATAGCACTAAAAGATTTTCAAAGCACTTTATGTAGATTATCTCATACGGTACTCAGAACACCCCCGTGACGTGGGGCTGTTATTATCTGCATTTTGCAGATGAGAACACTAAGCCTGAAATAGGTTAAATCAAGGGTTCTTCTTTTTTTGTGCTGCGGATCCCTTTTGTAGCCTGGTGACGCCTATGGAGAAGCCTTCCTCAGTATTTTGTTTCTTAAGTATAAAATAAAATACATGAGATTACTGAAGAAAATAATTATATTGAAGTAGTTACCAAAGAATTGTTTTTTTAGAGACCATGGATCCAAGGTTAAGAACCTCCGGCTTATATGATTACCAAGGAAATCAATTACAATGAAATAAATTTAATCAAAATATGTATTTTTAAGAGTTTGTGGATCCCAGGTTAAAAACTCCTGGTTTGAATAATTTGTTTCAGTGTCTTAAGTGTGAGAGGCAGGCTTCAAACTCAGGCCACCTTGATTCCAAATCCAGCTTTCTGTCCTCTATCTACCTGCCCCTAAAGTGTGACCACATACTATTCTTCTTTTGGGCACAGAGCAAGAGGAAATGGTCTTTTAAACCATGGTATAGGGCAGGGATAGGGACTCTGCGGCCTCAAGGCTTCATGTGGCCATCTAGGTCCTCAAGTGTGGCCCTTTGATGAAGTTTGGATTCAGTCAAAGGGCCACACTTGAGGACCTAGAGGGCCACACGTGGCCTTGAGACCACAGCTTTCCCCACTCGTGCCTTGTATAGGGGATACAAATTATAAGGCAAGTTAAAGGAAGAAGTGATCCTGAAAGAAAAGCCCCCATAAATGTCAGCTTTGTGAGGCCTCCACTCTGAAGGTATGCATTCATGAAGAGTTTGCTGTTAGGCACAAGATACTCTTGAAGAAAGGGAAATGGGCCCTTAAGTCAAGTCTGAAAGTCTAGGTCTGTAGTTTCTGTAAAGCATATGTGCGAATCATGAATCTTGGCCCCATGTGTTCTTATATAAAAGTCTGAAGGAGAGTGCTGGAAAGGGAAGAAGAAAGAGAGAGAGGGAGTCAGTCTGTAATAGGCACGTTCTAAATTTTCAGATGAAAGATAATGCTTTCAAGTTCAATCTTGGTTTGTTTAAGTCTGTCTAATCAGGCAACCAATGAGAAGTCAAGGAAACAAGTTTCCTAAGCAGGACCAGATCTTATCTTTCCAAGCCTTCATATATTATTGTGACATTTGGATTTGCAGACATTCCAAACTGGTTCAGGGGGTGCGCGCGCGCGCGCGCGTGTGTGTGTGTGTGTGTGTGTGTGTGTGTTTAAAAAAACCACAACATGTGGGTGCGATTAAAAATCTCTTTCCTTTTTATAACCAAGCACAGAAGACATAATACAGGACATCTTGTATATGTGCTTTATGGCACATTATAAACATTTCATGGACAATCACAAGTTACTCCTAAGCTTTTGTCTGAAAATGCTTAAAAATCTTACTTTTAAGTGGGGTTAATGATTCTCCAGTGCCAGATTCATGGCTACTTTTACATGAGTATATTCCTGAGCTGTGGTCAACATGAAAGTCACTGTGTTTTAAAAGCAACTCTCTCTGCTGACGGATTTAATAACATTTAAGTTCTTTGTTTCACCCATCTTGTTCAAAAGGAGACTGTAATCCAGGTATTCTAATCATTTGGGCTCCAAGAAAGCAAACAAGAAGATGTTTGAGAGAACAATGTAGAGGAGCAGAAGGGGGAAAAATGTTATTAGAAAGGAATTGTAACCTTATATCTTAAATATTGAATAACACTGGATTGCTTTTCCTTAGCCAGACTTTTTATTAAATTATGTGTGACTGCATTTCTTAGGCAGACTTCTTCTAGTCACGAGTGGAGAACATAAGCAACGTATTTTTAAATAAAATACATAAGATTTTAAGGCTCCATTTTTTTGATGGGTTCAAATTCAGCCAGTAGAATGACACCAAAAACATAGTTTCTCAAATGTACCCCTGTAAAATTCTTGCCTAGTTTTTTATATATTAAAAACTTCATTAAAAATTACTGGAAAGTTGGTGCAGAGAGGAAATCACTGTTTTCAGCCAGACAGGACGCGCAGATGCCAAGCCAATCTTGATTTGTGAGGCCTGCGCTAGCTGGAAGCAGTTGAAAGCTTTTTTTTCTTTTTCAGTGACTTTCTTCTTAATAAAGAAAGGACACTTGAACCAAGCACTGGGGAAATATATTTTATGGAAGAGGGTTGAATGTATGATCTGTGAGATTTTCTTCATTCTGGGTTTCAGTATTTCTCAGGATGGACTGTTTTCTAATCATTTTAGCTGCTATATTGTTTTCCTTGTTATTGAATCTAAAGATGCAGGCTCTTGCAACATTTATTAAAAAAGAAAACAACTAACAACCTTTCTCACAAATGAGAGCAACATTTTTCCCCCTTAGGGGTGACTTAAGGTCATGAATTTCTTGGTGTCCTATTCTCATTAACCTTGAACAGATAACACGATGTCCTTCTCAATTCCCCTCTGCTCTTTTTTTCCCTTCTGTTTGGCAAAATACAGTTTTTGCACCTGTTTCAGCTGCCTCCAGACTTTTAAACTGGGCCAACATACTGCTATGGCAGAAACAAAGAGGGGTTGGTTTTCTTTCTGTCAATTTAAAAAAAACAGCCCCATGGGATCCCTGGTACTTCTGCTGTTTGAATTCTCCAGACATCCACAGTTTACATGCTATTTTTTAAAAAATCGCTCCCCCCATTATTGCCCCATTTTACAGATTTGGAAACAAAGCAGAGGTCACATTTGCCTGTGGTCACATTGTTGGACTTCGAACTCAGGCCTTCTGATTCCAAATCAGGAGATGTTGCTTGCTACTGCTTCACATTTCTCCTTTACTCTACTGCCTTAGGACGGACTTGCCAGATAATGGATGGCAGGAATGGAGCTCTTTTTAAGGCAACCCTTCTTTCTGCTGTTCTTTTCAGTGGCTATGTGATGGAATGGAGTGAGAAAGACCTAGGCTCAGCTCCCACCTGAGACCACACCAGCTCCATGTCCATAGACAAGTCTCAATGCCCCAAGCAACCAAGAATATAAGTTATAGATGATTTTTAAAAATGTATTTATTTTTAACATTCATTTTTAAAAAATGAGTTACACATTCTCTCCCTTCTTCCACTGAGAATGCAAGCAATATGATATCAATTATACATGTGAAGTCATGCGAAACATATTTCATATTAGCAATGTTGCAAAAAATCCCCAGAACAATCAAAGCAAGAAACATAAAGTGGGGAAAAGTTTGCTTCAATCTGCATTCAGAGTTCATCAAATTGGGGCAGCTAGGTGGCTCAGTGAGTAGAGCACTGGCCCTGGAGTCAGGAGGACCTGAGTTCAAATCTAGCCTCAGATACTTGACAGACTTACTAGCTGTGTGACCTTGGGCAAGTCACTTAACCCCAATTGCTTTCCCTTTTCCCCTCCAAAAAGACCCCCCAAAACCAGAGTTCATCAGATCTCTCTCTGGAGGTGCATAGCATTTTTCACATTAATTATGTTGGGTCATTACGGATGATATATTTATCCTGCATTGGTAGAGTGAGTTTCCACTTAATTCCCTAAATTATGAGATCATACACTTTGGCTCTTTCCTGCCTTCCCACCCTCCCCACAAGGATATCTGCTTTATAAAATATATTGATCATTGTTCGAGTACATAGTTATCTGTCTTATCCCTGTTTGGTTGAAAGTTTCTCAGGAGCGTAAATCTGATCTTCACAATCCTAAGGAGTCAAATAGCAAGCCATTTTTCTTCTGTATTTCAAATATTTCATATTTCTGCTGATTTAAATTAGGATGTAGTGGCAAAAAAAGGAGCTGTAGAGCAAATTGGTCACTGCTTGGCACAGTGCCTGGCACATAGTAGGTGCTCAATAAATGTTTTTGATTGATTATTTGAAAGTAGATCAGATGTGGCCTAAAATTAAATCCTCTTCCAAATGAAATCTGGTTGAAATTGTCCATAAGCCAGATATTCTTGGCCTCTCTATTCTAGTCACCTTCTCATGGCAATCAGTATCTGTGGAGGGACTCTCCTTATATTTGTTTCAGGCAAAGCCTTGTATTCTCTTAATCTCACGATAATACAAGCAGTAAGACATGAGGTTGGCTTCAAGGAGGAAAAGCATTGGAAAAAAAGTGACAAGGAAAAGTGGGTATCCTGAATATAAACCGGCCAGGCTTATTAGACTTCTTAGAGGCCAAATAATCTTTGAAAACCATTTTCAAGATTTAAAAAGCCAGGAGAGGCTTTTTAAGTTATGAAAGCTCAGATACTCAAAAAAAAAAGCACATGTGGAAGAGGCCTGTGTGTCTTGGCTGAAAAAGCAGCCAGCACCACTCCTGGAATATGTCATTATTCTACGTGTGCAGAAAGAAGTAATATCATCTTTATTGGGCATGTTCCCATTCTGTATGCGAACCATCTGAGAGACATGCTTTCTTGCTTGAGGCTAGAAAAGGAAGGGGGGAAAGGGAAAGGGAAGCTTTGTCAAAGCCCAGAGCATTTGCTTTGTGGGAAGAGAAGGTATTTTGCCAAGACCACAGAAATGAAATTATGGTCAGAATGAAAAAAAGTATGTATTTATATAGAATTAGTCATGCTTTCAAGATTGTTTTTTTTTTCTCCAAGAAACTATTAGAACACCCGTAAAAGACATTCATTTAGAAATTATTATTCAAGTACTGTCATTCTCAAACAAATACCGGTACACAAATCTGAAGTATAGAGGGGCTCATATTGCAGGTGACCAGCCACTGGGGAGCATCTGAGAGCATAAAATGGGTTCTGATTAGCTAGAGGAACACACGAGCCAGTTGTTGGAGCAGAGGGTGCTAGGGCCAGGGACAGCGTAGTTCCTATGTAGAGGAGCCGTGCCTGTATTTAGGGATAGTGACAATCTGTTTGAGCTGGACGATTAAATACAGGATTGGAATCCAGAAGGACACAGTCAGGTAAATGAATTGTAGATGATACCAAAGCTGGGCTGGGATGGAGGGTTGTGCTGGGAAGGAACATAACTAGAAAGTCCTGAGTCAAGAATCTAAAGTCTGAATACTGGTGTGTTGGTGTCAGAGTTAGGGCTCAAGGACAGAAAGGAACTAGAAGTTGCCATATTGTTGCAATAAAATAAGTCTGGCTATTCCTTTTTTAAAGGAGTGGGGGTCTGACCACAGGCAATCATGATTTTCAAAGCTCTTTTCCCTAGGGGAGCCATGTGGCACCTGACTCTGATTTCTGTTGAAAATGGCAATTCAGAATCTATGTAGATAGACATTGAGAAAAGATAAGCATTTTTAAAAGACCTACTATGTGCCAGGGAAGCGAGATGGTGCAGTAGATAGAGCATTGGGCTTAGAATCAGAGAGGTTCATTTTCCTGAGTTTAAATTTGGCTTCACACACTTACTAGCTGTGTGACCCTGGACCAGTCACTTTACCCTGTTTGCCTCAGTGTCCTCATCTGTAAAATGAGCTAGAGTAGGAAATGGCAAACCACTCCTATATCTTTGCCAGAACACTCAAAATAAGGTCATGGAGAGTCTGAAACGACTGAACAATAACAGCACGTGCTAGGCACTTTGCTAAACACTTTACAAATATTATCCCATGTGATTCTCACAACTAATCTGGGAGTTAGGTGCTATTATGATCTGTACTTTGCAGCTGAGGAAACTGAGGCAGAAAGAAGTTGACTTGCCCAGGTTCAAACAGTGAAGTGTCTGAGATCCAGTTTGAACTCAGGTCTTTCTGACTCCAGCCAGGTCCAGGGCTATGTCCAAAAAAGTGACCTGTGTTAATGGCATTGCACAGAGGGAGGGGGAAGGGAGAATGTCGAGGGGCCGTCGTTGAACATTTGACTGTTTCCTTTGGTTGCAGAACCTCCGCCAAGAACTCGAAAGCAAATTTTGTGAAGATGCATTTGATTGGGACCAAGTCCGCAACAACGATGCGGCCGGACTGCTAAAGATGTTTATCAGAGACCTCCCCAGCCCTCTCTTCACTGTGGAGTATCTGCCTGCCTTCATCGCCTTAGTGGAACGTAAGTGAAAACGGCATCTCAGCATAAATAAACCGCATGTCACAGTGTGAGGCGTAAAGCGAGAGAAAGGTAACTGATTAGACACGACCCATGAAAAACACATTTGTGAGAAAGCATCCCCACCCCACCCTTTAAAAACAAATTTCTAGTTACTTGGGGACATTTGTCATAATAGTAATAACAGCTAGCATTTATATATCACTTTAAGGTGTGCAAAGTGTTTCACAAACCATTTTATCTAATTTGTTCCATACAACAACCCTATGGTTTTTACAGATAAGGGAACTGAGTCAGACAGATTGAGTGACTTGTCCAGAGTCACACAGCTAGTGAGCATCTGAGGCAGGATTCAAACTCAGGTCAGACTCTAGATTCAGAATTGAAATGAAATTTTTTCCCCCCAAAGTTGTCTTGTTTGCCCTGAATGTTTTACCTCAAGAAACTGTTGAACCTGCCTGATTGATTTCCATGAAACTCTAGCCTGCAGCTCAGGTCTTGCCCAGATTTGCCCTTTATTTGCTACTGAGCACTACAGCCCAGAAATCAAGATCTCTATCTAAGAATGGATATTTTACTTCTTCCCTGCTGCCATTATATTGTATTTTCCAGGTAATCTGGGTCAATAGGTGGTGATAATAGCTGTTAGGAGGAAAGGAATGAACAGAGACTCTTCTTGACACTTAATTCGCTCAACAAAAATCCCTTGAGTTAGCTAAAAATACAGCCTTCCTCCAGCAGCCTTGGCAGGTACAGGCCAATAATCCAGGAGACAGTTGGGGCACCTGGGATTTTATATGGCTCCTCAAGTCTAGTTAATAATAATAGCTAGCTTGTGGTTAGCACTTTAAGGTTTACAAAGCATTTTACAAGAATTATGTCATTTTTGTCTTCATAAAAACCCTTAGACATAGGTGCTACCATTCTCTCTGTTTTATAGATTGCAGGGCTGAGGCAAACAGGGGTCAAGTGACTTGCCCAGGGTCATATGGCTAGTATGTATCTGAGGGTCGATTTGAAATCAGGATTTGCTGACTCTGGGTCCAGTGCTTTCTTCACTGTGCTACCTACCTACCCCTAATACAGGAAGATCCATGACCAGAAATTCCCCAACTTTCCTTCTCCTTCAGTGGAGTCTTTATCCGGAAGCTTTACACACATAGAGGTTTGAGAAGGAAAATTGGACTTACCCCATGCCTCAGTTTTCCTATCCATAAAATGAAAGTTTGGATTAGATGTCTGAGGTTTCTTCCGGCTCTAAAATTTGTTGCAAAGCCTGATTTACAGTACAGAGAACCGAAATACTGTATGTTAAGTGCTTTGACAGAGGTCACAAAATTGGTCAGTATGAGAGCAGGGAGGATTTTTTTTAAACTTTCTATCTGAAACTTTAATCACTCCTTCATTAATCCTTTGCAAGAATTCCAATTGGATTTTAATCACCAAAAGGCATATTCATTTACAGACTATGCTCTGTAAAGGCACTGGTTGTTCAGGAGCTGCAAAATCATTAAAATTATTATAGAAGATGGTAATTAGTGAGCTCTTAAATTGGTAAGAAAAAGCATTGTCCTAAAATTAGTGTATTTCCAGATCATCTCAGCTTTCAACTACCAGTGGCAGGAAAGAAAAGAATTGTTAACTTTCCTGTTCTAGGAAGAGAAATTTAAGTTTGGGTTGCCTTTGTCAAAGTCCAGTATCATTTGTTCTATGTAAGAGCCAGTGAGTGGCAATATGGAATAGTGGGTAGTGAGCTGGCCTCAGAGCCAGGAAGACCTGATTTCAAGTCTTGTTTTTGTCATATTATGGGCTGTGTGACCCTACGCAGTGAGTTCTCAATATTCTAGGTCAGGGCTGTCCAACCTTAGGTTTTATTGAAACAATAGACAATATATTTTGATTTACCATTTTAGTGAGAGCTCTGCGGTATGTTTACTAAAGCATTTATGTAAATTTCTATGTTTGTGGATGGGCTGCATTTTGGACAGCTGTTCTAGGCAACTCACTGATAAAGTGCTTAATAAACCTAGTTGTTATTAAGGTTTGCTAAGTGCTTTACAATTATTGTCTAATTTTTATCCTCACAACAACCCCGGGAGGTAGATGCTGTTAATTATGCCCATTTTACAGTTGAGGAAAGTGAACCAGATTGAGATTAAGTGATTTGCCAATGGTTATACAACTAGGAAGTGTCTAAGGCTGGATTTGAACTCAGGTCTTCCCAACTCCAGGTCCAAAGTTCTTATCTTCTTTGGTGATCTGATTTGGCCCATGGACCCCTCTCAGAATCATGTCTTTAAAATGCACAAAACAAAATGCATAGTATTAAAATATAAACTAATAATAATGAAGTAAAGATAAAAAAATTGTTTCCCATTCAGGTTTGCAAACTCCCTGAAACCTCTCCACAGCTGGTAGGTTACAAAGCTCTGCTCTAAAACCCTAAGCAGCCAGAATGCCTTACCTGCTTTTGTAGAGGGACGTTCCTCATATGGGAATTCCTCATACCATTGAAATCGCAGGTGCAGACCCTGTCTGTATGCTAAGAAGGGATACTTTCTTTGAGTAGAACTAACTAGTGTAGAAAGGAAATCTGGCTCCTTATATTTTAAAATCATAAAGTATAGGGCTTTTCTATCATGTTTGCTGTCCTAGAAAAGACGCTGCAGGCATGTGAACCTCCCTCGGAGCCCGGCTCAAAGATTCAGCTGACAAATGGTTACCGTTCAATCCTGCAGGTGTTATACCATAACTCGAGGTCAGCTTCAGCCTCTGAGGCCATGCCTGTTCAGAGACGCACCTTTAAAGCAATGTATAAAAATAAATTTGTTTTCTTAGCCCCACAGTTCGCTGCCTGATTGCTGTCCCTACAAATCATTGAATGAAATGAGCCTGGAAAAATATCTTAGAAAGAAATAGCTATGTGACTTGTAAAAGCTTCCACATTTCTTTGTGTCACCTTGAAACTGAAAAATGCCATATTCCAGATGACTGATTTGCTATTGGGCAAGCTCACCGACATCAAAGAGCTGGCTTGCCACCTAGGGTGAAGAATGGCCTTTCGGGCCCCAGAGTGTAAACCCCGATGGAAATAAGTTTTCCCAAAGGCTAGAGTCACACTGTTCCATTGGGTTCTGTTACACTCTTAAAGCCAGGGTTCCCAACAATCCCAGAGGGGGTTGGGAGAGAAGGGTCTTATCCATTACTATAATTACTTTTCTTCATCCAAAGTTTGCCCCCAAAAAGTCTCATAAAATTAAAGGACTAATAGCCCATCAATCATAGCTTTAGACACATTTAGGGAAGTCTAATATCTTTCCCAGGAAATAAACGACTGATCAGAAATAGAAAAATTGCAGCTACTTTGCAACCAGTGCAGTCAGGGATTCTATTAACTACAAAAACAGTCATATGCCTGGGCGTCATCTGTAAAATGAAAGCTAATCATTTCCCAATTTATTCTTTAAACCTTAAAGGCTATTTTGTCATTTACACGTTATTGATTGAGATAAAGGCAGAGGTGACTTAGGACAGAGATGTCAGACTCACGGCCCCTCAAACTTCCAAGTGTGCACTGAACCAGATTAAAATACAAGTGAGGTATGTCTCACAGTAATAAAAATACAGCACAATGTAGATAATGTTCATTTGTTGTTTTCTAGGTCAGTATGCAGCCTGCAGGGATCCCTTTCTATTTGAGTATGACACCTCTGACTTAGCATATTAAGAGGCATCATGGCATTTTAGTCAATGGGCTATCTTAGAAGTTTGAATCTCACTTCTGACATTTACTGACTGTGTGACCATGGGCAAAGCATTTCACCTTGGCAATCAGTGAAATGGATGTAATAATACTTGTAGTCTTTACCTAACAGGGGTTTTGTGACATTTTGTAAATTTTAGATACTATTATCAAGAAACAGAGCTTAATGATCATTTCATCTAAATTGCCACATTTTTGCAGAAAAAGAAACTGAAGTTTCCAGTTTAGATCTGCAACTGTTTTCCTCTAGAAGATTTTTCAAATTCAGTTTGTTCAAGGTCACACAGAGACAGCTCTCAGCCTATGCCTTATAAGATAAAAATCTTATTTGTTACTTCAGAGAGCCTATTACAGACATTCGCTCTTAAAGATTCCTGCCTGAATAAAGCATAGTCAAATCCTTTATAGTATGACACTCTGTTTCATCTGCCTCTGATCAGTTTTGATTTACAAGCTCCCAGCTTATCTGTAAGAATTCACATACAGATTTTCTTCAGACATGATGTCCCAGCTCTAAATGATAACACCTCCCCCCTTCCTCCAACTGCCAAATTCTTATTTAAGGCCACACCATTTATTTGTTTACACTATTCCCTCACCCCCTCCACTCTGCATACATACGTGAAAGGGTCAGTTTGAGCTCCTTGATGAGGTGGCTTCATGTCATATAATCTAACACCTTGTCAACTGAAAAAGTGTTTGCATTTCACTGAAACATATTGGTCATGTATGCATTATACCCATTACGTAGAACCAAATTTAGATTTCCTTTTACTTCAGAGTTCTCCATCGATCCATGGATTTCTTGGCCATGATATGCTCTAGTTCTCATCTCTAAGGAGAACACAAGGGTGGTACAAGGAAGTCTGGTTTTTCTGGTGTGCTCTGAATTTTGGCCATAACCCAGAAGATCTTCAGCCTTGGAGCAGAATAGATAGGATTCCAGAGAAACAGACAGGCTTCTGTCCAACTGAGGCAGATGCCAAATCTCAGACATAAACATGATAGAATCTGAGTTGGTCTTGTGCTTCTATTAGAAAGACAGTGCTATTGAGTCTCCACCCAAAGATTATCCCTTTTATTTCTATAAATCTGCAAGTTAAGTATTGGAGTTATGGTCATCCGAAACATGAAAGCTCAGCTTATTATATTCTTTGTAAATCTGTTTACAGTATCAAAGTTGCATAATATATGATGAAGCACTTTGAAAAAGTTTTGGTCATTTAGAGCTAGAAGAAAAATTAGAGACCAGTAAGTACAACCTCTTCATTTTACAGATGAGTAAACTGAGGCTTTTTATATCATTCTATGGGAAAAGATTCCATGAGACAAAGGATATATTTTACGAATTTTCAAATAGCTTCATGGATAGACTCACCCATGGTCATGTAGTTAGTAAATAGCCAAGGCAGGATTTGAACTCAGCTCATTCTGGCTCCAAGCTCAACACTTTATCCCTCAGATGCCCCAGTTCAAAGCATATAATAAATCTCTTCAAAATTATAGGGATTTTTCATTTGTCAACCTGTCCATCATATGTCATAAAAGTGATATGTTATGGTATATAAATAGCCAGAAGCCATGTCCACTTTGGGCAAACCTGGCACCGCTGCGCCAAAGATACTTTAAAAGTTGCCAGTAGCCCTTTGGCAACACAAGATATTAGCAAGAAGTGTTTTCAGGGGGTGATGATGCTTCTGTTGTATTTTTAGGAATCTCCAAGATCAAATTGCAATTACAGGCTTTGCACCTTTTGATCATGCTTCTGCCTGATGCCAATAGAGATACTGCCAAGGTAGGTCATATTGCTCGTGTACTACCAGTCATCAGTGCTCTCTGTTAGTTTGAATTTCTTCCAGTTGAAGTCGCAAAACCTAACATCAACTATGAGTTACCCCAGGCTGCTGCTCTGTGAGCTTTGAAATGTACAGGGGTCCCCAAAAGTCTTAGCAGAGTTTTAAGCCGTGATAAACTTAAAATGTACTAAAACATTTAGAAACCACTGGCTACTCAATCATCTGTTTCTAGTGATTCAGTAGATACGACCATACTGCCAAGATTTTACCATATTCTTGCCAAAACAAAAAAAACAAAACCTGAATTAATTAATAAAACTAGGCTCCTTAAGGATATCTTTTCTGTAATTTCTGGTGGCAATGACCTAATCTTGTATTATTATCATAAACCCATTGATTTTGGTAAAAAAAATCCTCATGACTCTTCTTTGTCAGCATTTCTAGATGAATTTATGTAGCTATCTATAGCCCATGGAGGGCCATTAGGTTCCACATTATTTGGATCTTAGAAGTTTCATAGACTTCATTCAGAGGTGACTTTATTTAGAAAGTGAACCTATTTTCAGCCACTACTACTTCTCTAGGCAGTGGTTTTGGTGTTGGTTTTGATGATGACTACTACGACTACGACTACTACTTTTGTTTAGTCTTTAGTTGTGTCCTATTCTTTGTGACCCCTTTTTGGGGTTTTCTGGGCAAAGACACTGGAGTAGTTTGTCATGTCCTTCTCTTGCTCATTTTACAGATGAGGAAACAGTGGTCAACAGGGTTAAGTGACTTGCCCAGGGTCACATGGCTAATAAGTTTCTGAAGTCTGATTTGAACTCAGGTCTTTTTGACTCTAGGCCTGGCACTTTATCCACTGTGCTACCTTGCTCTGCTGCTGCTGCTGCTGCTGCTGCTGTTACTATAATGTCTTGGCATTTTTTTTTTTTGCTTATTACACTTTTATATTTATTGGTTCTAAAATGACATTTTTATATCATTCTGTGGGACCAGATTCCATGAGACAAAAGATATTTTATGGATTTTCAAATAGCATCATGGATAGAGAGCCAGCCTTTAAGACAAGAAGATCTGAATTCAAGTTTCGAGACCTACTGGCTGTTTGACCCTGGGAAAGGTTATTCGACCTCTTAGTGTGCTAGGCAGGTCTCTAAAAGTATCATTTACAGAGAGGGGGCTGCCTTACATTGGTAAAGGGAATTTCTCCAATGGGGGAATCGAATAAAATCCTTCTCTCTTCAGTGAAATCATATAGCTTGAAGTCATCTGTGTGTATCAAGTCATTAATAAAATATTTGGTTTGAATTTCCCGTTAGTGGATATGTGATGATAATGACCATGATTCTCAATAATTACAGCTGTCAAAAAGTAGAAAGGATCATCTTAGGAGGTGGTGGGTTCCCTTTTGCTGGAGGTCCTCAAACAAAGTCTGAATGTTTAGAGAAATGTTACAGAATTTCTGTGTAGGGACAGATGGACAGTTGAGGCCCCTTAGAGCTCTGGGATTCTGTGATAGAATCATTGTCCATAGGCTTTTATCAAACACCTTCCTTTCCTTCAAATCCCTTTCAGTCATTAAAAGTGAATGAAAACCATGTCATTTATTTTGAAGTGTTAATTGATGAAGGAATCCATAAGTCACTTAAGTACTTTGGGGTTTCAGAACTGACATGAAAATATTAGTGACTCCTTGGGAAGGAAAAAATCTACTCCAACCCTTGGTCTGAGGCTGGGACAGCTATGTGCAACAGTGGATAGAATGCCAGGCCTGTAATCACTAAGACACATCTTTCTGGGTTCAAATCTGGCCTCATAAACTTACTGGCTGTGTGACCTTGGGCAAGTCACTTAACCTTGTTTGCCTCAGTTTCCTCATCTGTAAAATGAGCTGGAGAAGGAACCTTCCCCAGTAGCTACACTCCAGTACCTTTATCAAGAAAACCCCAAATAGGGTCATGAAGAGTTGGACACAAGTGGACAACAGCTGAACGACAACAAAATACAAATCTAGTGCAAAGGGATTCTCACTACTACTTAGTTATATACAACTGAGAATCATAAATTTACTAAATTTATTTAAACTAAATAATGATGTTCCTTCTACCTAGAACCTCATAAGAACTTAATCATACTTAGTCTCCTGAAATATTTGATTATACTTTTTTTTCCGCCATTTCAGTTGCAACTGATATTGAGATGGAAAAGTACTAGTTGACCCTACAAGAGCCTCCGTTTTCCCACAATATGCCTTAGAGCTAGAAAACAAAACCAAGAGTGCCAAAATTTCCTACCCTTATGGGATTTCATCTCTACTTTGAGGAATCCATGAGCTTTGGAAGGCTCAGCTGAATTGCATGGCCCCATGAACCTTTTCAAAGCTTTCTTTTTCCCACCAGAAGTTTGGCGAGGATTGCCTCTCAACAGTCTCTACAGTTTTTCTCTTTGCAGGGCTAAAGAAGGAAAAACTGAAAAACAAGAGAGGAAATTTTATCCAAAAAGTAAAATCTTAAACTCATTCCGTCTTGTTGAAATTTTAGATGAAGGCTTAGGCTTTTGTGTTATCTGAACAGGTTGTCCCTCCTTAGTTTAGCTGAAGGAGACACTACCCTGGGTAAATAATTTTCTAATGTGAAGTAATGAAACAGCAGTAGGCATCAGGGGCTCCCTGTTAGGATGACTTTTCACTCAATGTACTCCCCCACCCTTGAGAAGAAAATCAAATAAATAGACCTTCTTACAGGAAGTCTTTCCTAATCCTTCTTCATTTTGGTGCCTTCCTTCCGTTGATTTTTCCTATCTATCTTTAAGGTAGCTTGTTTGTACATATTTCTTTAAATGTTGTGAGGGCAGGGACTGTCTTTTTCCTTTCTTTAAATTCCCAGTGCCTGACACATGGTAGGTGTTTAATCAGTGTTTATTGATTGACCACTGACTGGTGTCTGCTTGAGTATCAGTATTTAGACATCCTTAAAAAAATTTTTTAATGCTAACATCTGTGATATTTTTAGGGACTGAATAAATTCATACTTTCAGATCTTCAAAATGCTCGGATGAAAGATCACAGGGTCTCCAGTATCATAAACTCAGTTAAAATGGAGCCACCGTTATGCAGTAATCTATAGAAAAACTACCAACATTATTTATATTAACACCTTTAAACAAATAGTGAAGCAATATGAAATATTGCACAGCTTAGCTCTACTGACAATGCCTAGAGGTGCTGGGGGGCAACAGGGGTGGGGTTGGAGAAAGGAAATAAATATGTCATAATGTGCATAATGTGCATAATGTGCACTGGTGCATTTTGGCTACCCATTATATTAAATGCTATATGTCAAATTATTATAACATTTTATATATAAATACTAGGATATGATATAACATAATAATTGCATTGTGTATTGTATTTTTTATATCATGTCATATAATTTTATATAATATATAGTTGTTATAGCATGTTATGTATCATCATATATTTTGATATATTCTATCATGTTAGGTTATATCAGGGCTGTCCAAAACACAGGCCGTGCACCCCCATGCAGCCCTCTTGTGTCTGCCACAAGCACAGAAATTGGCAGAAATGCTTTAGTTGAGGCTTTTATGTCAATTTCCACACCCGTAGTAAACACAAGCGGGCCCCATAAAATCACACTGTGGGCTGCATGCAGCCCATAGGCCACACTTTGGACCGTCCTGAGTTATATCACGTATTTTGTTATATTGTATGATGTCATATATCATATATATTTTGTTACATTATGTCATGTCATGTTATAATAACACAATAGGAATCGTGTTCCCTATTAGGCCTTTCTGATATTCCTCAAGAAAGTGGTTGCTAACGAAGGGAAAAACAAAATGAGTTTGTGGAATGTTTCCATGATTGTTGCACCAAATCTCTTCATCTACAAAGGCAAACGCTCCAACCAAGAAGAGATGCAGGCAGCTGCTACCACTGCGCACATTGTCCGGCTCTTGATTAGGTACCAGGACATTCTGTGGACGGTGAGTGATGGTTCTCCTTGGGCAGGGACCATTTAAACATTTTTTTAAAAAGCTTTTGCTCTCCCTGGAGTATAAGCCCTGTGCACAAGGGGCAGCCAAGGAAAGAAATACAATGATACCTGTTTCTCCCAGAGCCAGCAGCCTCTCCATCCCCATGGGCAGCACGTAGGTGGGAATTGGGCTCTTGGAGGCATTTTTATGTGTAAGTTTCAGGGACTGCTATTTGCCCCTCCTCCTCTTATATTTCCTACTCTTGATACCATAACCGTTCTCTGTTTCCACAGGATTTTATTATGCATTTGTTCTAGGATATTCTTCAGTCTGAGTCTGCCTGTGAGAAGAGAGCAAATAACTCAAAATATCAGTCAACTGTGGTTCCTTTAGGAGGTTACTGATTCCAGGGCCCACAAGAACAGCTCGGGAATCTTTGAATTTCTTGTTTCCTTCAAAACTGAAGTTCAGGAGTCTCCTTTTAGTTGAGCCTTTCCTAATTTTCTCCTCCATCCCAACTGCTACTCTTCCCCCCAAAGTTACTTTACAATTATTTTTTTTTTGTGTTACGCATATTATTTCCCCTGATATATTTTAAGGTCCTTGAGACAGCATGATGCAGAGGATAGAACCCTGAACTCAGAGAGAGGAACACTTGGATTCAAATTCCACGTGAGACATTTATTAGGTGTGATACCGAGGGAGTCATTTAATCTCTCTGTGCCTTAGTTTCCTCATCTGTAAAATGAGGAGATGGGACTTGAATTGGAAAAGGACAGTTTATGTCCCAGTCCTAAAGAAGGGAAATGCTAAAGAATGTCCAAACTATTGAAGAAATGCATTCATTTCACATGCCAGCAAAGTTACACTTAGGATTCTGCAACCTAGGCTTCACCAATATATGAACCAAGAATTATTGCAAGTGCAGGCTGGCTTTTTAAGAAGCAGTGAAACTAGAGACCAAATTGCCAACCTTTGCTGAATCCAGCAAGGGAGTTCCAGAAAAACATCTACTTTTGCTTCATTGAATCTTTTGCTTCATCTGAATCTTTGCTTAATCAAGCAAGGGAGTTCCAGAAAAACATCTACTTTTGCTTCATTGACTACACTAAAACCTTTGACTGTGAGGATCTCAACAAATTGTGGCAAGTCCTCAAAGAGATGGGAGTACCAGAACATCTTACTTGTCTCCTGAGGTCAAGAAACAACAGTTAGTACTGAGCAAAGAACAACTGATTGGTTCAAGATTGGAAAAGGAGTACAACAAGGCTGCATATTGTCATATTATTTATTTAACTTATATGCAGAGTACATCATGTGAAATGCCAGGCTGGATGAATCAAAAGCTGGAATTAAGGTTTCCAGGAGAAATATCAACAATCTCAGATGTGCAGGTGATACCCCTCTGATGGCAGAATGTAAAGAAGAATTAAAAAGCCTCTTAATAAAGGGGAAAGGGGAGAAAGAAGAAGCTGGCTTGAACTTTAACATTAAAAAAACAACTATGATCGTGGCCTCTGGTCTCATTACCTCCTGGCAAATAGAGGGAGAAGAAATGGAAGCAGTGTCAGATTTTATATCTTGGGCTCAAAGATTATTGCAGATGGTGATTGTAGCCATGAAATTAAAAGATGCTTGCTCCTTGGAAGGAAAGCTATGGCAAATCTGGAAAGCATATCAAGAAGCAGAGATATCACTTTACCAACAAAGGTCTGTCTAGTCAAAGCTATGGTTTTTCCACTAGTAATGTACAGCATTGAGAGTTGGACTATAAGGAAAGCTCAGCTCTGCAGAATTGACACTTTTCAAATTGTGGTGCCCGAGAAGACTCAGGAATTCCTTGGACAGCAAGTAATCAAGTCAATCAATGTTTAAAGGACAGGTACTGAAGCTGGAGCTTAAATACTTTGGCCTATAATGAGAAGACAGGACTCTTTGGAAAAGACTCCAGTTCTGGGAAAGATTGAAGGCAACAGAATAAAAGGACGGTAGAGGATGAAATGGATAGAAAGTGCCATGGAAGCAACAAACACGAGCTTGGACAGACTTTGGGAGATAGTGGAGAACAGAAGGGTCTGACCTGATGTGGTCCAGAGGGGCACAAAGAGTCGGACATGGCTGAACAGCAACAATATGAACACAAGGGCCCTTCTAGTTCTAAGTCTATGATCCTGTATTGATCTTATGAGTGTTTCATTTCTATCTTTGGATTCCCAGCACTTAGCAAAATGCCAGGCACCTAGTAGCCAGTTAATAAATGCTTATTCATTGATTGAGAGAATTACTGAAGCATAAAAAAGTAAGCAGTCCACTGGTAGAATCTAGTTCGATGATGTGACTTTTTGCCATTTCTTATGAGTATTTCATTATTTCATTTTTGTCTTTGTATTCCCAACACCTAGCAGAGTGCCAGGCATACAGTAGGCAGTTAATAAGTGTTTATTGATAGACTGGGGGAATTAATGAACCATTAAAAAATGGACAGTCTATTGGTAAAATCTAGTTTGACTCTGATTTCTTACCATTTCTGCCTCCTTACTCCAGGTCCCATCTTTCCTGATCACCCAGGTAAGGAAAATGAATGAGGCAGCAATAAACAACACGAAGAAGCAACCGATATTCGACAAAAGCATGAGAAAACTTCTCAGAAGGAAAACTTTGGAACGAGAAAGACCTGAAAAGATAGAGGTAGCTGATGCATATAATTCAACAACATGTTCTTTACCAGTCACGATCCCATTTCTCAGGAGAGGCATAATGTGACTTATACTTTTGGAGCAAAAGACATTAAATTCTCAGAAGATATTTGCAGAGAAGTAAGTGTCAGCAATAAAATGCAGCCATAGCCCGGCAAGCTGTACAAGTCAGAGGGTATAGAGCAAGGGTGATATGCCCTTATTCAGGTGGGTATAGAGCTCTAATTCTGAAGAGGTTTTTGTCCCTTGTATTAAAATGCTTGGACCACCATACTAATTATTAGTATTTTTATTTAGTACTAAGTACTCATAAACAAGGATAAAATGACCTTGGCAAGAGTTGAAAGCTGATATTTTAATCCCTGTGAAATAGTGAAGAGGAACGTCAACACTCAGTCTGCCCAATAGCCAGGGGAACAGATGTCCTTGAGTGAAAGAATTCTAAAATATTCACTCAAAGTGATGCTTGGTGAGATGCAGCTTATCCCAAAGAGTGCTGCTTGTAGTAGCAATTTAGATTTGAATATCTTTCTCGCCCATTAATAGGCCATGTGACCTGCTTAGGTCATAGGAAGCCTAAGACGCATGTGGTAGGAGGAGCTTCCTGACAGGAAAAGAAAGACAGAGAGAGAGAGAGAGAGAGAGAGAGAGAGAGAGAGAGAGGGAGGGAGGGGGAGAGAGAGAGGGAGAGCACAGTTATGGCTGCTAATGGCCCCCACCATGATAGTTAGAACTGAACAAACTGAGTTAGCTGTGCTATGAGTTTGGTTTTGGGACTACCCCAGCAGGGGTTGGAGAGGTTTTGGGATGAGGAGGCTCCAGGTTGTGATATTATGTGTTGAATGTTTTGCTTCTGTGATAGACTAGATATATGGCTTGTGGGATATGGTTCTCTGGTATCTGAATAAATAGTTTATTTCTACCTTCTATGAGGAGAGTCTCCTATACTTTGTGATACAGAACCACATAGGCAATAGACAATTATCATCTACATTGTTATTATTGCCTTATTGATACACTTCTCAAATCCAGTGGTTAATACCAAAGTTCAATGAGGAAACTGTCTAGGAAGATGGCAGCAGTTCCTCCCTTGAAGTGTCATTGTCAAGCAAACTTTTCTCATTGATTTATTCTTTCATTGATCAGAGATGATTGGGTAAATTTCCATATAGATCATCTTGGGGAGGTCACTTCAAACTAGGCTGAGTTGAACCAGAGATAGTCTACACTACGTGATGGAAACGGTGGTGAACTTTTGATCGGGAGATCAGGATTTGAATCCTCTCCCTCACATTTTCTGGCTGTGTGGCCATCAACAAGTGATGTAACCTTTCTGAGCCTCAGTTTCTTTGTAAAATGGGTGTAATGATATTTGCACTACCTCCCTCAGAATTGTCATAAGAGAAGTGCTTTGTAAGCTTTAAAGATCTACATACATTTCATAAATTATTATGGTTATGATACATGAACCTATCTGGAGAGCTGGGAGAAAATATAAAATTCACAAGCATTATAAAATAAGGCACTGAAAAGGGAAGACAGAGTCTCCATTTGCATGTTCTGATGCAAGATCATTCTTAAGGATCTACATCTGTTTTTTAGGCTACCAGCCCTAGGACTTCAAAGACTCTACCCACATCCCCATCTTCAAGAAGGAAGGTAAGATAACTCTTTGGGGAGTCTGAAGGCATCTCTCTCTTTTCTTTAACCAGTGTCCTCCTTGCCATTCCTGTCCAAATCTGTCAAAAATATGCTCCTAACCCTCCAAAAAATAAATACATGAAACCCCTCTTAAAAATTTTTTTAAAAAAACCTCCACAAACAAACAAATAAATAAATAAATGCACAAAACTCCTTTTTTTAAAAAAAAATGTATTCTTAGAGTTAGAATGTGACTTTGAAAAATGATCTATGCCATCATGGAACTTGGAAGTATGACTGAGAAATGAGCAGTACAGGGGAGTATCAAAAATTCCATAGCTTACTCATTGGTCTCATAAAGAATCATTCAGCAATATTGGCTAGGCAATTTCTAGATGTCTGAGTACAGTGAGACAAGAGATACTGAGGCCATGCTTTCACTGATGGTAGGGAGTTCAAAGAACCCATATTATGGTTGAGGGGATGATGTGAGACCCATTCTACCTTAGGAGGGAAGCAAGGTTTTGTAAATAAGGTGCATTTTATTTAATCTAGCAATGTGCTAGTGAGGCCCAATCAACTTTCCCAATCAATCAGCTTTCCTAATCAACGAACTTTAGAAATTGTCATTAGAATATTTTTTTTAGTTCTTAAAAATTCAGCGCACTGCCAAATTCCAACATTTTGGGGCAAAAGACATTAAATTCTCAGAAGATATTTGCAGAGAAGTGTCAGCAATAAAATGCAGCCATAGCCCGGCAGGCTGTACAAGCCAAATTCCAACATTCTGGAGCAAAAGACATTAAATTCTCAAAAGATATTTGCAGAGAAGTAAGTGTCAGCAATAAAATGCAGCCATAGCCCGGCAGGCTGTACAAGTCAGAGGGTATAGAGCAAGGGTGATATGCCCTAATTCAGTAACACTAAATAGTTATATGTTGTATCTCATTTCTGAAAGTGCGTTCAAGGGGGAATAGGAGAGGTCTTAGAAAATTTTGCCAGAATCAGGTGGAGCTTAGACTTGGATGGTGAAACTTGAGGATTGATCCTCAAGGCCCCACACCAGCCTGCCCCAGTGCTGATTCTTCAAATGGCCACTCAGAACCTCATCAAAACTGCAGACTTTAAACGGAAGTGCATCCCATCCATAACACTCAATGAAGCCCCACCTCTTGGTGCTTGATATGCACAAACAGGGAAGAGCCTCTGATTTCCCAGATGGCTCTTGTGTGTGTAGAGATACAGTGGTGTGGCCCATTTAGGGCCAGCAGAAGGAAAAGTATCAATATAAAATTAAGAAATGTCAAGCACTGAACCACAAATAGTAACTGCCTAAAGCAGTAGACAGCCCACCCCCCTGCAGTCAGAGAGGGATCAGCTAATTTTGAGCCAGAGGTATTTATTATACCACCTGTGGCTAGGACACAGCTGTGAGTGGTAAGAGACCAGTTAACCACCACACGGAGTGCACATAAATAGTGCTGAGTATTGTGGGACATGACTTGTACTTCCTAGTCATAAAAAGAAATGTCATCAGTAGGAAATTCTCCTGTTGGGTCAAGTGACCCCAATAGGCGTGTGCATAGCTAATGTTGCCTAGAAAATAGTTCAACCAAGCATCCCTACATTCATATGGAAGCCCTGCAATCTCCCACCCAACCTTTCTTGAAAACCCACTGTGTGCAAGGTGCCATGCGAGATAGCCATGGTGCTGACTCTCATGGAATTTACAGCCTAGTTGGAGAAGTAAAATATGAACATGTCAAAAATTGAATAATGGGATGCTAGAGGTAAACAGTTTGAAATAGAATCACCAAAGCTGTCAAAAGACAGTACAGGATGAATCACCAGATTTATAGGACAGTCAGTAAATGCAGTAGAAATTGAGAGGAGAGTTATGCCCATGGGCTGGACGGGTCTTCAAAATTTTCACAGAGGAAGAGAAATTGAATGTGGGTCTTGAAGGATGAATAAGAGTGCAGTAAGAGAAAAGAGTAGAGGGAATTTTAGACAGATGAATGACAGCACGTGTGGAAGTATGAAAACATAAGTAGGATGTATTCTTGAGACGGTGAGTAAGCCTGTTTGGCCACACCAAAAGCTTCTTGTAGATAGGGTTGGAAAAGTCATCTGGGACCAGATTATGTAGTGTTTGGACTTTATCCTAGGCAGAAGGGCATCAGTAATGGTTTCTGATCAGGAGAGTGACGTGTTCAAAATAGTATTGTAGGAAGTTTATCCTGTCAAGACTGTGTACATTGCATAGGACTTAGGGAGAGACCAACCAAGAGGCAGTCTAGATGTGATAAGATATGAACCTTATCCCCTTTCCCTCCTACTTTCCTATGGGGTAAGATAGATTTCTATTTCCAAGTAAGTGTGTACGTTATTCCCCCCTTGAGCCAATTCCTATGAGAGGAATGTTTACGTACTCCGTCTCCTCCCCCCATCTCCCCCATCTTCCCCTTTACTGTAAAAGTTCATTTGTGCCTCTTTTATGTCAGATAATTTACCTCATCCTGCCTCTCCCTTTCCCCTTCTCCTAGTGCATTCCTCTTTCTCACCCCTTAATTTTATTTTTTTTTAGATAATCATTCCAGAAAAGATACGAGTCTAAACCAGAAGAGTGAAAATTACAATGGAAAGGAAAGAGCATTTCAGTTAATAGGATTTGGTGATTAATTGTATGTGATCAGTTAGGGATAAGGAGAACTCAAGGATGATTTCAATGTTTGCTTTTATTTTTTTCCTTTATTATTTTATTGATCTATTTTATTTTGACACAATATGTACCTTCTAACAAACACTTCAGCAGATAGAATGGATAGGGTGGGTAGTACAGTGGATAGAGTGCAGGAAGACCTCAATCACACCTGGCCTCAGATACTTACTAGCTGTGTGATCCTGGGCAAGTCACTTAACCTCTGTTCACCTCAGTTTCTTCAGCTGTCAAATGGAAATAATAACAGCGTGTACCTTACGGAGTTGTTGTAAGGATAAAATGAGGTAATATTTGTAAACTTCTTAGCATAGAGTAGATGCTATATAAATGCTTATTCCCTTTCCGTCCCCATTCCACCCCCTAAAAATACATTCCCTTAAAGCAGTTAATCTAGCCTGCTTAATAGAATGCTTTATTATTTTGTTTCTGCTCTTATCATTTTGAATTGTTAGCAGAAAGGAGGAATATGTGACTGCAAGACTTTTAGCTGAAATGACTACCACTAACAGAAATAAGGCAACTAGAAGGTGAATTTGTTCTCCTTAGAAGAGGAGTTAAGTAGCAGAGAGACAAGCTGAGTTTGAGGTAATGCTAGAACATCCCTGTGGAAGTGTCGGATAAGCATTTAGACATGTGGCCTAGTTCTGGAAGTCATCCACGTGGAGTAGTGGAAGCTGTGGAAAGAATGAGATGAAAGAAAAGTGTAGTGAGTGAAGAGCCTGATGATAGAGACTTAGGAAATACTGCCATTAAAGGGACAGGAGTAGAGTAGCGTTAATACCTGGCAGATGAAAGCCCAGGACCCAAGTCATTGCCAAAGTAAAGAGAACTGGAAGAATTTCGTTAGCAGAGGCCTAAATACCTAAAGGCATTTTTCAGATGATATCAGTGGTACAGTAAAACTTTGATTAATAAGAATCTCCAATTAATTAGAATAATTTTTCTTCATTCAACTTCTAGGAGAGTAAGAGAGAAAGAGAAAGTCTGAAATCAGGTTTATTTAAACAAAATTATCCAGGATGGAGGCATATTTGGGGGCCAAGATTCATTTAATTCAGCGTCCTCTGAGGAGAAGATATATCCTGAATAATAACCTTAGTCCTGCAAGATCCGCATTACTTAAGGAAAGAATTAATCCTGCCCACCATACTTGCTAAGACAGGAAAAGAAGATGACAGATAGGTAGGTAGGTCGATAGATGGATAGATAGATAGATAGATAGATAGATAGATAGATAGATAGATAGATAGATAGATATAGATGTGTATATAGCTATATATCTATAGATAAATATAGATATATATACATACCTATATATCTATCTGTGTATATGTATGTGTGTGTATATATTATATATTAATGTATAATATGATTATATAAATTTATATATATGATTTTTAGCAAGAAAAGTTGAAACAAAAAATTGGTTTCTAAGTTTTGCTGAAGTTAACTAGAAAATTCAGTTAACCACAATAGTCTAGTTCCCTTGGTGTTTTGGTAGTTGTTGATGTCCTGGGTGAGTTACTGTTGTAAGAGAGAAAAGGAGTGACCCTCCTGTACTTCCACGCTCAGCATCGCACATCTTATTCAGGAGCCATTCTCTGGGTTATCATCTGTCAGATTGCAGCATCAATCAGTCAGTCAGTCTTTATTACATACCTACTATGTGCCAGGCACTGTGCTAAGAGCTGGGGATACCAAAAGAGGTAAAACCTATCATTGTAGTGATTGAATTTAAAGATTCAAGATCCCCATGGAGGAACTTTTGTTCTGATGTCACAGGCTTTTGTCTGATAAAACAGAAAATTTAGGAGCTGTTCTTTGGAAGCCCTACCCTAACCCAATCAGTTATAGCCCTGGACTCTGCTTCAGGGAGGCCCGTCTTGAATTCCATCCAAGGAGACTTTTATTGCAGAAGCCAGGCAGATTTGTTATAACGTTTTGTCAGTAACCCCATTCTATACAGGAATGCCAAGGATGGTGTCATAGTAAGAACTGAGTGTATGTTAAAAAAAAATCAAGATAAAGGTAAAAAGAAACAAAGAACTGATTCTAGCCGTAGCTAGAGTACAAGTAACTTAGGCCGATTTTCTTTTTCTTCCCCACTTTGTAGTCTGATATACCTGAAGGAGTCATTAGAGTACATGCACCTCTTCATTCCAAGGTGTCCATGGCCATTCAGCTTAATGGTCAGACCAAAGCCAAAGACATCCTGGCTCGATTTCACTGCGAGAACAGGTAGGTGACAGTGGTGGCGGTGGGGGCGGGGTTCGTAATTCAATAAAGGGAATTGTGGCCAAGTGTATTGTTTGCTTGAACCTTGAGCTTTAGCTTTCTTAATAAAGCTTTAGAACCTCTTAGTTTGGGTACTTTTTGCCTATACCCCAGTAATTTGGTGTAGGGACAAACTTATATCCTCTGAATCCTCTATTATTTGCTTAATACTATAATGAAAATAACTTAGTAATAATACCTTGCAAAAACAAACAGCCTGTTTAATGTTTCTCCAAAGGAAAATCTAGACAGATGTTTTTGATTGAGGTGGCTTTAGGAGTTTGTTAGGTTTTTGTTTCAATTCAATTCAATAAATGCATACTAGATTCCTTTCTTTTACATGAAGCCTTTCCTAATTCTAGTGTACTTCCTCCCCAAACTTCCCTGAATTTATTTTGCATGTGTTATGTGTATGCCAATATTTGTGCCCGTTGTGTTCCTCTTTAGAATGCAGTTATCCCTTCCACATCACCAGGGTTAGGGGCTCCCACAATCTGGGAAATCTACATACATTTTTTTGGCCTTTCCTTTGTACCAGAGAAGAAGTCTGAACTTTTTCTTTTTCTCTTACGGGGTATTTACAGTAACTTATTGTAAAATTTGGGGTAAGTATTTTGTCACAAGCTTTATGTCATCTGCTAGCTTTTGTGTGTCTTCTGTGGCTTCTGCAAAACTCCCCCAAAATTCCCATTTAATTTGTTATGCCAACCTGCGATATATCAAACAAAAAAAGTGATTGGGCAAGTCAGGATGTGGAAGGACTAACTGTATAAGTTCCTCGAGAGCAGGAACAATTTCACTTTTGCCTTTGTATTTCCATGTTTAGCACAGCCTGTAGCACATAGTAAGCACTTAATAAATGTATGTTAATTGATTAATTGATTGATTGCCCATTTATCACTAGCTTTGCCTGGCGCAGGCAATGCAAAGTCAAAATCAAAATGTGCCCTGTCCTCGGGTAACATCGATTCTCCTGTAATATTGGCCTACAATATGTTAATGATATATAGCCAAGATAGAGTAGTCATGTATTGTATCTTTGGTGCTACAGTTCCTTTCAAATACCCTGCAGGCAGTAATCATTGGGGTCAGTCCGAAGTCAGTGGCTGGCTGCTTTGCTCTCTTGCCATGTACTGGCTAATCACAGAGTAAGAACATTAAAGGGGAAGAACAAAAATCAATTTGTAACCAGGCACACTTACTCCAAGACATGAATTTGTCCTGGGGTTTTATGAGAAGAGAAAAAAAGTATAACTCCAAAATCTGCTATCTGAAGGCAGACGTGATTTAATGGTCTCTTGTACACCTTTGACATGTATCCTAAAGAAGCCTTCCAATCATATTAAAAAGTAATAGCCTGAGGCCAACAGAAACACTCTGGACACTTAGTCATCTGTTGCTGCCTATCCTGGAAACCTAAATCACTATAATTGTTTCAACTTGACAGTCATATGGGGGCTTGGAGAGGCTTTTGAGGGATTTAGCAGACAAATGCCTGGCTACATGGATTGCATAACCGACTTGATGCTCATTATATTTAGACCCGTGTAAAAAAAAAAAAGTGTTCCTAATAAAAGAAATGTTGGATCAGAGAGCCTAGGTTGAATCAGCCCCCTTAGACCAACTTGTTCTGAAGGTTTTTCCCTGCTTATCTTCCTAATGAGACAGTGCCTGTGACGTCTATTGCTTTAATTGCTAGAAGCGTGCCATATGTAATCCCTTTACACTGAAGGATTGGCTTTGTGCAGACCACTTTTCTTCTCTCTTCTACCTGCCTCCAGTCAGGCCTTTATCCCCACCAAAAACTGGGGCTCAGCCCTGGAACACCCTGGGTTCTGAGGAGTGGGCTTTGGCTTTATCTTGTCAAGATCCAGGCCTTGATCTCCCTTCCTAGCCATGCCATTGAGTGCTTTGGGGCCCCTTCCAACGTTCCAGTGCTCCTTTATGTATGGTTTATGTTGTAAGCTTTTTGACTGCAATAACTTTCATGCTTGTTTGTCCTTGTGTTCCCAATGTTTGTACATAGTAAGTGCTTAATATACACTCTGTCAACTATCTCTTTCTTTCTATCCTATCTTTCCATCCATCTATCTTTCTATATCTATCTGTCTAATTATCCATCTGTCTTTCTAGCTTGCCATCTTTCTATTTATCTTTCTGTCCTGTCTATTTATCTGTCTGTCTTCTATCTATCCATCCATTCATCTATCCATCTATCATCCATCTTTCCATCTGTCTTTCTATCTTAACTAATCCAAAAAAGTATCTACTTCTTACCATCAAAAGGGGAAAATTTTGAGGTTAAGGATCCAAAGGTGATCATCTTTTTTCTCCCATTACCAAAGAAAAGCTTTCCTTTGCTTCTTTCCTGTGGTATCTGAGCTGAAAGTTCATTCTGTCATCTCAATATGAGCTGGACCACTCACTAAATAGTCCTTTTTGGGATATAGCCCCTATCCCAGGGCTATAATTCAATCATAGAATCATAGATTTAGAGCCTACAAGGTACTGAAGAGTCATATTTAACAGATAAGGAAATTGAGGCAGAGAACAGTTAAGTGACTTGCCCAAAGTCACACAGGTGGTAAATGGCAGAGTAACATTCCCAAACCCATAAATCTTTTGACTCCAAATCCATTAAATTCATTATTCCTTTCACTGCATCAAAGGCCTCAAACTTTCAGCATCTCACCTTCTGAACATGAAATGTTTTCCACAATCTTGTTTGTTCACTCCTTTCCTAATATGAAGAATTAGGTCATTTTTTAAAATAAAGTTCTCCCCAGAAAAGAAGAATGCCTTTAGGGACAGGGGACATGTCAATGTCTGTCTTTTCCACTTTACTAGGTACCATGATATGGTGAGTTAAAAGAACCCAAAGCAGCTACAATCTTGCTATAGATGTAGCTCACAATCTAGTTTAGATAAACCAGAAAAAAGAACCAATGAGATGTTATGTATGGAGCAGTGGGTGTGGATGAGGATGCAGAGGGCAGTGGAGCAGTTGGACTGATTTTGTTGGGTCAGTGACATTTTAAAAACGTTTTCTGAAATAAACCTTCGGCTAGATTTTGAAGGACAAGAGGGTCATAGATAGATCAGCAGGTATAGAGTTTGTTGTTGTTCAGTCATATTTCACTCTCCCATGACCCCGTTTGGGGTTTTCTTGGCAAAGATACTGGAGTGGTTTGCCATTTCTTTCTCCAGTTAATTTTACAGATGAGGAAACTGAGGCAAACAGGATTAAGTGACTTGCTCAGGGTCACCCAGCTATTGTCTGAGGCCAGATTTGAAATTAGGAAGATGAGTTTTCCTGACTCTAAGCCCAGGACTCTATCCGTTGTGCCACCTAGCTGCTCATAGAATTTTTAGAGACTGGTTATTCTGGGTGTCTAAAGAAATATTTTCATATTTAGACCATAAGAACTAACAGTAGAGATGTTTTCTTCTCCTTAGCCACGATTCACCAGGTAGCCTTAAGACTCAGAACCAAAGCTTATATGAAATTGGAGGCAATATAGGTAAGTGTTTTAAAATTTGAATCCTAAATTTTCTGATTCACTGAGAAGAAATATTTGTTTCATTATTTGTAAATACTTGCTACAAATATTGTTTCATTTACTGTAAATGTACCTTAGCATGAACTACTTTCCAAGGGAAAACAGCATACATAAGTTGCTAATATTTTTAGTTCATCTCCAAATACTCGCCTGAGTTTTCTGGAGTGCTGTTTAAATACATCTTATAATATCTCAGCGTCATTATTTGGCATTTATTGAGTATACAATGGAATATTCATATATTGGTAATTTCTTCTTACTAATTAAGGAACATGGTGTTTATTTACGTCAACATTTACATAAATACAGAACAACCTAGTGCCAGAACTTTCAACATACAAATTAAGCTCTGTAATACAATATAACACAATGCAATGCAATGCAATGCAATATGCAATACAGCACAACTCAATATTATGCAATACAACACAATGCAATGCAATATGCAATACAGCACACACAACATAACGCAACATTAAAACAACATAGCACAACTCGGTACTACTGTATGTAGTACGACACAACACAATTCAATAATAATAAAATATACTATACAATATAAGACAATACAGTGTAACACAACACAGTGTAGTACAATGCAGTACAAGAAACATTTCCCAAGTACCTCCTCTAGGTAGAGCACTGAGTTTGGTGCCAGAGAGCTCCAAAGAGAAATAATACCAAACCTCAAGGACCTAGTAAGGGCATAAGATACCAACAAAGATTGTATCATAACTCTCTAATGAACTTATCAAGTAATATGGTAGCAAAATGCTACATGACATCTCAAAGGGAAGGTTGTTATTGACCTGGAATTTCAGGGGATGTTCCTGGGAGAACTTGGCCTTAAAAGATGGGTAGGAATTTAGTAGCTGAAGAAGTAGAGAGAAAGAACATTCCGGGTAGAGAGAAGAAATGCAGCAAAAGCACTTTATATCTAATGAACTAATGTATTTAGAAAAACGTCAAAGCATTTGTAAATGGCATGAGCATATTTTGCATCAGGTTATAACATTGCAGCTGACAGGGACCTTAGAGGTCATTTAGGTCGCATTTCTTAAACCGTGGGTCGCAACCCAGAGGTTAAGATGTCTTGAAAGAGTTGAGTGGAAAAAGTTGAAGAAGCTCTGATTCTAGTCTACCCTCTTTCTATTATAAAAAGAAACCTCAGGGCCATAGTGACTTGCCCCAGGTCACACATGGAGGATTAGAACTAAGGTCTCCTTCATTTAATCCAGTATCTGTTTTTACTATGCCATTCTATTGCTAGATAAAAGTATCTTCTAGAAGCTTTCTTGAATAAAATAAATTGTTGCCCCATCATGGGTTTCTGACTTTGACAGAAGGGCTTTTGGTGAAGAAGAAAATTGGGTTTTGTGCCTCACAATTGATATCTAGAAAAATACTGCCATTTCCACCTCCTCAAACAAACAAACGTAAATTCGAAGATAGAGGACAACAGCAAAATGGAGAAGTTGGAGGGACTGGCATGAATTTTACTAATTTATGTAGGCAAGATAAAGAAAAATGTGAATAAATAGTAACTCACTTCAGAGTAACTAACCCTGAGATAATTCATCTTTCCATTGACCTTCCGACCATAGCCACATCAAAGTAATTCTTTTCATTAAGTGACTATTTTCTACATATTTTAATAGTCTCAGAGGAAATTAAGTGTGTTCTGCAGCTAATAGAAAGCCTGTACTTTAAGGACATTTGCTTCATTTCTTATTATGAAATAGTTTAAGGCTAAATCCGAGAGCTCTTGAAGTCTAACAGTAATGTACTCATTTACATAGAAGTGTGCATCATTCTGGCAGCTGTCAGTCAGATTTGAAGATTGATATTTAACTGATTCATGTCTTCCTGCCAGCCTGTCCTTTCTCCTGGCTGCAAGTGAGCAACCATTTAAGAGGAATGAGCTAAAGTTTTTAAGCATGGATGGAGAGGATAGTATGCTCTCCTTTTGTCCTTAGCAAAAAAGGTACTCGATGGCGCTGAGTGAAAACCAGTGATCTGAAGGTAGCTACCACAAAAGGCATCCCTTCTCGTTAAATGAATAGAAGGGAAGTTCATGTTGGCTCAAATGGACACCTTGACTCTTCACGATGTCGATGACAAAGGCTTTCTAGAAACATAAAAATTATTTCCGTTCAGCTACAAAGTCAATTGCTTTCCCAGCACCATTTTCAATGAATAACTTGTGTAGCATTTAGATGATAGATCTGCTTGAGGAACCTTCTTTGTGTGTTCTTTCTGGTAATTTTCATAACAAAGTAAGGAAAACAGGAAATTCTAACAAATTCAGAAAAATGACATGGCAGATATAATTCAAGTAAAAATGACAGTGTTTGAAAGCTACTTTCTAACTGTAGATCTGGCATAAATTTAAGTGCTAAATGTTATTAATCAACAATGCACATGAATGCTAAAAATAAAAATGTATTTTAAGTTCTTGGAGATCAGAAATTTTCATTTTTTTGTCTTTCTTCTCCTAGCACCTTAATAAATATTGATTGATAAGGATTTATTATCATTACTACTAGAAATGACTTATAATAGCCAACATCCATTTTACTATTATGATAATTATGAATATAATTATTATTCAACCCGCTATAGACATTTCTCAGAAAGTCAAAGAAATCAAAACAACATACCTTGAAATTTATTTAATGAGAATCATTTGTGGTCCTAGACTACTGTCTTCAAGGTGTATTCTCAGATAAGAAATGAAATTGTATGTTA
Source organism: Phalanger gymnotis (assembly GCA_028646595.1). NCBI lineage: Eukaryota > Metazoa > Chordata > Mammalia > Diprotodontia > Phalangeridae > Phalanger > Phalanger gymnotis. Next base: position 199,476,422 of record CM053622.1, on the reverse strand, counting down.
AAAAAATTCTTGCCTTGTGTAATAAGGCTTTGAGAGCTGAGTGGCCAAGTGGGATTTATAGTTTAGAGGGATAAGTACCCCTGCTCTTCCTAAGGCTGAGGGGGAAGGCTTATGTGATGTGGGCAAGCTGGAAAGTAATTCTGTTGTAGACAACATGTTTGTACAATCCTCAATCCAACTAAAATATCTTTAGTGATGTTCTACCAGGCAATCAGAAAAGATGACTTTTGCAAAGAAATCCTAAGAATTGATCCACTTACCATCAAATAAATGAGACAATTAAAGCTCCCTGCTGGACTCAGCTGACCATTTTCTTAACCAGTACCCTGTGAGCCAAGTGAACATGCTTTTCCCTTTCTTTTTGTCACAGGGCAGCACTGTTTAGACCCCGACGCCTTCATGTTGGATGTGTATCATGCGAACCCTCAAGCAGAGTGGGTGATAAAACCAAAGACAAGTTGAAACTTCAGGAAATAGCCTACTTCTGAGGGAAAGGACTCCACTTGTATTTTCTAGGCCAAGAAAATCCAGAATATGGTGGAAAACCAAGTGACTGCTTTTGATTCTCTCTGTCCTTCCCAGCCCTCTTTGTCTTGAGATGTTTCTCCAAGTCAGAGGGTATTGATGTCTTCATTGGTTACCAACCTGTGAACCCTAAGATAAACACCAGTGGTAACCATCGAAGCAGGAGTCTTCTTATGTCAGTTACTTGACCTACAAAGGAAGGATGATGGTACTTTCAAAGGGAGGCCAATCTGGACAATGGAAAGTTTCATCCTCTCCAGGATTTTGACTTGATAATTAAAACTGTGTCCTCTACTTGGACGCCTTCTTACTCAATCTTACAGCCTACCAAATGTAGCAAACACTACCGAATACGAGAGACGATGGGGGGTGGGGAAGGGGTAGTGGGGCGATTTTGCTAGTATTCCAAAGCAAGATTCTCCTTCACCTTTATATGTATATGTATAAAATAAGAATGCAGGGCTGTTTTTTCAGAAAAAAGTGATGGAAATGCCCAGGGTAGCTGTGCTGCATAGATGCAATTCTTCTATCCAAACAAAACTTATTTTGAAAGTAAAATATACAATATTTATGCTTCTGACTCACTCCTCATTATTTGGTTATTTTGAGGAGAAAGAACTACTGTTTAAAGCAACCTGTACTGTTTATCTATGTTGTACTGTATTGTCATTCTCATCGTTCTGATACCAATGTGTACTTCTGTGTGTCTGAACAAATTGAATTTTTTTTAAGCTTTTCATCTTACATTATGGACATAGTCTCTGAGCGAAGCATTGTCAGACTAAGGATGTGCCTGTCCTTTCATTTCCCTTTTCTTTGTCAACAGCAGTGGATTCTGTTGCCTAATCATTATCATATTATTTGATGAATGTCTTTCCATGTGCCACTCAGTTTCTCTTTTCTCCCAAACATTTCCTTGTCTATATTTTATGACCATATTTAATTATATAGCCACGGTTTTGAAAAAGACAGTACCACTTTTATCCAGGCCTAGAAAATACAGCTGCCTCTGGTTCTTACATGACATTGAGGACATTTTTCACCTTTGATCATCAATCACAGGCATGGTTAGGCACAATTGTTAAACAATTAGGCTGTACAAATCTATGTATGTTGGGTAAGTTGAGTATCATATACTTTCCAAATCTGGAATCTGTCAGATCAGTTATAATCATCCTCATTTAGGAAAGAGGGCAAATGCAGTATGTTAAAGAATCCTACAGTATTGGCTTCTCTTTAGAAAATAAAGATAGAGCCCCTTCTAGGATCAATTAAGGATGGCTATAGTTTCAAAATTGTGACAAGATATCTTGGGATGCTCTCTGGTTTTATGTTGTCCCATTTACCCCTTCTCCCCTAAACAAACTCTATGTCATCTTTCAATCTTTGGCTTGGGTTCAACAGAAAATGGATTTGAGGGATTATTTTGGAGCTATGTGGACTAGATCCTGGACCTAAATGCCTGTTTCTGTTGCAACAAAGCAGCATTGCCTGGAACTCTGGTAAAAGTTTTGCATTTTTTTACTTAGTTTCTCCTTTTAAGTCTCAGGTTCTAATGCATCTACCAACATTTGTAATAAAACTTTAAAATACTCCTGTGTCTTCCAAAAAAAAGAATGTCTTGTTTTCTCTATGTAAATAATTATATTTCCTGCAGAAATATTTTTTTTATTTTCACAAAAAGGGATGTTATTTTGAAGTAAACACCAGGACTAGAAAGCATCCTAAGGTTGTCATACATTTCTCTATTCTAATTTATCATCAGTCTACTGTTAAATATAGGGGATGCAGAGGAAAAAAAATGTTTCTGTCCTCATTTACTTTTGTATTCATCAGACCTATCTGAATCAATTATTTCATTCACTTCACTTTGTTCAAGGAAAATATCTATTTGTTACCAAAGATTTCTAGCATCTGAGGGAGAGGGGAAAAGCTTTTCTTCTAAATAGTCTCATTAGCATTATTGCATCTGACTTGAATGTTTACTTATGAGGATCTTAACCTGCTGTCAAGACAGGATTTTTGTAGTGTATACAAAAGGTAGCAAGACATAGTGGGGAGAGAGCTAAAATCCAATTTGGACCATTAGACCTGGGTTCAAGTACCACCTGCCTCTCAGACTGATTATGTGACCTTGGGTAGGTCATTAGTGCTAGTCGTAAGTAATCTTAGTGCTAGTCTTGGCCACTGAAACTATATAAATTTCAGAGAAGATGCTGACTTGCAATTAGTAGTTTCATCACCTAGGAATTTTTTATACCAATAAAATCGCAGGTCTAGTGCCTCCTCTCCCTGTCTTTATATTTATATATTAATCCTCTGAAAGAGGTAATTAACTCATTGGGAATTCTTGGTGACTAAATCCATCCTTAAAAACAGAAGTGGCCCTTTCTGCAGTTCAATTCTGGGACAGCAGCTGGATTGAAGATCCTTACTTTTGACTCTAAAGAGCATGTCACCTATATTTTAGGAGTGCTATCTTGTCAACATTTTACATTTGCCATAGTTTGACAACCAAGCTGCAAAGCTGAAAGTTTACCTGCTAACAGAAGATGATGTTAGCTAAGGGGAAACATGATGTTTTTCTGTAATTTTGCCTGAATTTTCAGTCTCCATTCCCCAGCCATCCCATTGTCTAGGGTTTTGGGGGACTGCTAGATAACCATGCAGTGAAATGTTAGAGGAAGGGAAAGGATTTTAAGAGAACTTGACTTAGACTCTGTAGCTGCCTTAAGTGTTTTTCCTTTCTCATTCTGCAAAAAAATATAAAAAGAAAAAAATGAAGGCTTATTTCGCATGCCAGCACACTTTGTTTGGCATAATGGTTCTAGGAATCAATGACCTTTGAAGCATACTGGAACCACTCATTGTCATTACAATGTACATACAAAATAAACTACCTCACTTGCCTTACTCAGACAAAAAGCATAGTGGACTATAATAGCTTTTGTTACGAAGTGTCCCTGAGTCTTATTATTTAATGTCAATCTTGTTTTGCTTTTGATATTCCTAGTTTAATGATGCACAAGAAATGAGAAAATGCTCCAAATACCAAAATAAAATATTCTGTGAACGTCGTGCTCTGAAAGCGTCAGTGCCGAAAACATATTCTCTGTCATTAATCATTTGTTTCTAGTCATGTTCAGACAACTGGGAGTCAATCCCAGGAGTTCAAATGAGGGATTAAGAAAAAAAAAAGTTTATCTTTTCTTCCAGGCATTTTTCAACTATTTTCCACAATGTCTTAACTGGATTGGAAAATAACATCATACCAGTCGATAAAGCCAATTGTTTGTATATTTCTGACCCACATGAAAGGGAAATGTGGATTGTTTGTTACAGTAACTTCCATTGTAGTTATAATAGCATATTTGTAAAGTAGAATGTGTACATTGTATTTTAACCATGAAAATAAAAAAACAAAACCCCAAATTTTTGTCACTGAGACTTCTTTCTTAGGTGAATTTTTCTTACAGTTAGAGGGTAGCAAAATATAGTACAGTGGTGGTTACATTTTCTTTGTTAGTCCATAATATGTCCCTATATAAAATTGTTTTAAAATCCTGATTTGTTATATACTTGAATAATAATTGAGTAACTGACTTGTCATATACTTTCTTATATACTTTATATAATAAACTAAAAATAGCAAAAGGAACGTAGCATTATGTAGTAGGAAGAATTAGATTTGGGAATCAAGCTATAGCCCTGTGACTCTGAAAAATTTAACTTTTATGTGACTCAGTTTCCTCATATGTAAAATGAAAATAAGAGAACCTTTTATAGCCTCTCTTAGGGAGTTGTTGGAGGGACAAATCAGATTATAGACAAATATTTATTTACACGTGAGTCTGATTTACAAGAACGTAACCATTGGGACTTCCATTGTCTAAAAAAACTCCCCTCCATCACACCCTGATTTGTGTACATAAATACATGTTTGCCATCTTAGGAAAGTATATTGGCTTTGAAGTCAGAGAATTTCGGTTCAAATCCTACCTGCCTTTGTCACTGTGGTTTTGGGCAAATTATCTTCTTTTTTTTGTTTCTTTTTTGGAGGGGAGAAGAGAAGGCAGTTGGGGTTAAACGACTTGCCCAAGGTCACACAGCTAGTGTGTCAAGTGTCTGAGGCAGGATTTCAACTTAGGTTCTCCTGACTCCAGGGCTGGTGCTCTACTCACTGCGCCACCTAGCTGCCCCAAATTATTTATCTTCTTGGGGCCCATTTTCTTCATTTGTAAAAGGAATTGGATTAGATGGCTTCTACAGGTACCTTCCAGCCTTAAATCTATGATTTTATGATCTCCTATACATCTCTCACCTTCTTCGTCCATTAATCAAATGACCTGGAATGTCCTCCTTAAAAAACAAACATACTGTTCTCCTTTAAAATTCCCTTCCTCTAATGAGCTTATTGAGAACAAGACTATGTCTCTTCATTTCTCCCAGCTCTCTTTTACCCTTGTGTTATACAGTTAAATAGTTGTTTGTTTAGATAGTTGTATCTTCATCAAATCTCTGATCTCATCTAAGTGGTATGCCCTCCACTGAAGAGCTACTCAATACACCACACATCTGGTAATATTCCACCAGAACAGAACTCAAACCAGCCCTATCTGGCAGCCGGATGACACAGAAGATAAGAGTGCTAGGCCTGAAGTTCGGGAAGACTGAATTCAAATATGGCCTCAGACACCTATTAGCTGTGTAAATCACGCAACCTGTCTGCCTCAGTTTCTTCAACTTTTGTAAAATTGGGGCACCTACCTCCAAGGATTGTCATGAGAATCAAAATAGAAATTTATAAAGCAGTTACCGTTTTGTCTGGCACTAGTAGGTGTTTAATAAATACTTGTTCTCTTCTCCTTTCTCCCCTATATTACTCTCTACTCACACTATATAACCAGTCTACAACCTTTTCCAATTATGTATGTCCTGTACAATATTTTTTAAGGCATATCTTATGTGTAAGTCATTGGTAATGTGCTACAGCCTATGCATACCTTCCAGATCCATCTTCAATTGCCATTTGGGTCACTGGCAATAATTCTTGGGAGATTTTGTTGGCCCATGATTAGTAGCCATGTAGCATCACCAGAAAGTATTGGTGTTAAAAAAATGGCTTTTTATTTGAGATTTTGGATTATTAAACAAGGAACAATTTCCCAAATCCAATACACAATGCTCTCCTACTCAAGTCAACCTACCTTCATCTGAAGTGTCTAACCAAAGTATAGGCCTCGATGGAACAACTCAGTGGATTTGCCATTCAGCTTCATTTCAGTCTGAACACTCTTGATCCACATAATTGTTTCTGTGTGGATTGTTAGGTTGAATTCTTGGCCAATCCTGACCTTTCTCAATCTGCTCTTTTTGACATGGAAATGCCTTCATCTTTCAGAAATTTGAGTCATTCCAAGACCCATTGGGACCCCTCCTTGATTTCACTCCTAATTTAACCCTCACATTTCTACCCTCAGGAACCCTGACTGCTTGCCACGCCACTGTGCATTGAGGATGTCTTTTGTTGTTCAGTCGTGTCTGACTCTTCATGACCCCATTTGGGGTTTTCTTGGCAAAGATACGGAAGTAGTTTGTCATTTCCTTCTCCAGCTCACTCACTTTACAGATGGGGAGCTTAGGGCAAGAGTGGTTAAGTGACTTGCCCAAGGTCACACAACTAGTATCTGAGGTCAGATTTGTAGTCACAAAAATGAGTCTTCTTGTCTCTGCTCAGTGTGCTATCCACTCTGCCATCTTGCTGCCCATGAGAATGTCTATCAGCACTATAACTATAGAAAACTATTAAGTGGTATCTGGATAGACTACTGGACCTGGAGTCAGGAAGATGAGTTCAAATGCAGCCTCAATACCTGACTACCTGTGTAACCCTGGGCAAATTGCTTAACCTCTGTCAACCTCAGTTTCTTCAACTGTAAAATAGGGATAATAATAGTGCCTGCTTCCGAGTATTGTGAGAATTAAATGAGATAATATTTGTAAAGTGTTCAGCATAGTGCCTGGCACATAGTAGGTGCTTAATAAATGCTTATCTCTTTCCTTCCTACAGGGAAATTAGAAGACAGACTTGACATTGTTTCTAGGCAATGTGGATGGAGATCCAAGATGAACTATATAGTTCATATAGAGTAGTCTGCAAGGTGTGGCTATAGAATCATGTTTCATCTGAAGCTTTTTAGTCAGGTGGCAGAGAAAGACTAGAGAAATATCTCAAACTTTATTGTCAAAGGGAGTATAAAGATTCAGGACCCAATTCATTCTCTTTTTGTGTACGTGCAGAAAGAAACACACATATCTATGCTGTTAACTAGAGATGCAATCAGCAAACACCGGTGGGAGGAGGAAGGGAATTCAAAGACAAAATTTTCAAAATAATGAAATGATTTAGAACCATGAACTGAAAAATAGAAGGAATAAAAGAAATAACAGAAGAAATATATGCTTAAGTCAGAATCCTCTTATGTGTCTATGTGTATCTGTGTTTATAACAATTATCTAATAGAAGCCCAAGATGAGCTTTTCTGTTGGAGTAAACTGAAAGAAGTGTTACCTTCAGCCCTCCAAGGCTTAAACAGTCTGTTCCTCCCCTGTGTTTAAAACGGCAAATTGGAAACTCACTAAGCTATCAACAAGCTTCAGAAAAAGAAATGGATTTTGACTGCAGGGATGTGTTTGAAAGGAGACCATGTGAGCAACTCGATTCCCAGTGTCAATTTGACTAATAATAGGTCATAAGGAAGACTCCATTCTCTTCAACAGGAAAAAAAGAAATGGCCCCTCCATCCAGTATTGGTTCAGCACGGGTGCTTTCTGTCACAGGGAGGATCTCTCTCTTTTTTTTTTTTTTGCCCAATATAGCAGACCCAGGGCCAGAATTTCCATACCTCAATCTCCCCACACTGCATGTTTCCATAGAAACATGACTAGAAAGGCCACCAGCAGTGCAGAGTGAGAATTCACTTGTGTATTTCTGTTGGGGGTCCATCAGCCGAGAACTGTGAATGTCAGTTTCCCGCTTTAGCTGCTAAGGTTAGTCACCTTTGGGTTGCTCCAGGTTCCATGCCCCAAAATGCAGGGTGCATCTGTCTAACCATAACTCGCCCTTACCATGACACTCTGACACTCAAGTTGAATAGAGTCTCAGTTACAAATTTCACCTCTGTCAACCACGAGACTGACAAAGTAGGATGGTGTAGGTACCACCAAAGGTTTCAGAAAACATGAAATGGGGCACCAAAGGGGCCTTGTAGTACAATGACTTCTTTTTACCATGTAATGGGATTAATAGTTTCCAAATGAAATTGAAATTTAATCTAAAACCATTCCCTCTTGAGAAGTGATTTATTACAAAGAGAGGTAGTGCTTTCCTTCACGTAGATAAGCTGAAAAAAATTATTTTTCCCAGACTCCAGGATATAAGGAGCTTTCAGCTCAGCTATGGCAACATAGCGAGAGTTAACAGGTTAACATGAGAAGGAACCAAATGAAACTTTGGAAACTAAAATTTAAAATTGCTTAGTTGGTTTAAAGGAATGTATTTATGTGGCTTTTTTTTTATTTTCCGGCTTTTCAAATTATGCTTGCTTTCTATAAGAAAATGAGCTGATTAAGGAAAACAGTCCTATTGTGGGGGGAGGAGGGGAACTTGACAATTAAGGAACTTCTAATTTGTTTCTATTGCCAAATTTGTTGTCATACGGTATATTCTGATTTTTGCTGGCCAAAGAGAAAATTAGGTCAGGACTTAGAAGAATGATGCTGAACAAAAAGATACATAAAGAAAGATTTCAGTCCCTTTGTTCCCTTTGCATGTGGCTTTGCTTGAAGGGGGGTATATTCAAGATCATGTCGCAACTGTCTCCTGCCCTCTGCTGGAATTTCAATGATGCTGGTAATTTTTCCTTGACAGAAATTTGGCATTTAAAATGAAAAAGCATTCTCATTTCACTTTGCCTTTATCATACATTGTGGTGTTTCATTTATTGTTTTTAAAACCCAATATACAAGAAAATGGAATACTGTCAAGTAATCAGTAGGAAAAAAAACTTATGGTAAACAGTGATTAAGCAAAATTTGTTTAGAGACCCAATTAATTCTATAAACATTTCAGACAACTTAGTAGAGGTATTTGTTGTACAAGTGGTTTTAGTTTTAAACACAAATATGAAAATTCTCCCTAGAAACATCTGACCTGAGTTGGAAAGTAAAAGTGAACCAAGAGTTCACAGCTACATTTTTCTTCAATTGAAATATGATAAGATGCTCCCTGACCAGGTATTTTCTCTTGGAATTTAGAGCTCAGTCCCAGGGCAGGAATGAGGGAAGACTCCACGGAGGTCAAAGGCTTTGCTGAAGTCAATGGATTCCACTTGCTGACCCTTAATCAACGTGAGCTTTCTCATACAGCCCTGGAAAGAGGTCCGGATGCTCAGACAGTTTTGCTTTGTATCAGCTGTTTAAAAAGAAGAGACAAAAGCTTGTCAAATTTTATTGAAATGACTAATGCAGAAAAGTGAAAATGATATAAATTAAAAACAATCACAAGAAAAGTGATTTGTACATCCAAATCTTATCACTCACACCCTAACCGCCTCCCCCCATCCATACTCATCGCCTCCTTTAGCAACAACATAAGGTTTTTGGAGTCCTGAAGATGAATGTTATGAAAGCTAAGAACGGCCGGATGCCATTGTTTAAATTGTATCTCTCCTTATCTTTAGATATGTCCAATGAGATCATTTATGTAAAGCACTTTATAACTTTAAGGTGTTACTAATAAATGTTAGTTGTTATTATTGTTAATAATCTATTCAGAAATATATTCTCATTTAAAGAGCATGGTATAGGGGACAAAGAGCTTCTCTTAGAACTCAAGTTGTAATTTAAGGGAGCCAGATTTGGCTTAGTTAAGAGAGCCCCAACATGCAACACATAAGGAATGTCATAATGCTTTTGGTCTAACAACTAACTCATTTTATTCAATGAAGATTTATTTCCTTTGCAAAAGATACTGTGTTAGCCACAGAGGATTAAAAAGACCAAAAAAAGTTATTTCACCCTGTCCTTAAAAGGGTTTAATTCTAATTGATTGAGAAGGGCTTTCAAAGTCATCTAATTCAACTCACGAGGCAGCTAGAGACAGAGACTTATCCAAGGTCCTACAGGTAGTAGTGTCAGGGCTAGAATTCCAACTGGGGTCCTGTAACTCTGCTTGCAACATGCTTCCTCAAGATAGAACATGTACACAGACAAGTAAATGCTATCAGAGTTGAAACGGAGTCGTGTGTCAAAGTGATGGCAGAGGAGAGGACTTGTGTAGGAAAATGGCACCTGAGCTGAGCTTTTGGGAAGCTAAGGATTCTCTAAGAGAAAGGCATATTCCAGACCTAGGAGACCATCTGTGCAATGTTGTGTAGAGGTAACAGCTAGCTGGCCAATTTGACCAGGTCAGAGACTATGTGAAGGCAATTTGAAATAACTTAAGCCAAGGGAGATGATGAAATCACCGAGGGAGGACAAGGAGACAGAATAAGAGGACAAGGCTCTGGACAGAGTCTGGTAGTGAGTAATGATGCTGCTTCATGTCTATCACATGCCCTGCTTTTGACAGGTATGATGAAGAATGTACAGGTTGCCCAATCTCAGCATTCAAAGAGTTAAATTCCAAGAGGAAAAGACACCTAGAATACCACATGTAAACATTCAACATAAACACACAACTAATGCTTTTTAATCATAGTTGCTGATTTAGTGCTTTAGCAATTTCTTTTTATCTTTTATGTTATGATTTGAATTTGGTAGAATGGGAGTTATTTCACTTCCCCCAAGTGCCCAATTTATACCTAGAATTATGTTTATTCACCCAAGAGAACCAGCTTGCTACTGTGCAAATGACACATGAGGTTTCAAAACACCTATCAACACAGCGGTTTATAGCATCAATTTTAACAGCTGCGTGGAACATTTTGAATGCAGTACAAATCTGTGTGGGCATAATAGGCTACCTCATTGCTGTTGAGTTTTGAAAAAGGTCTGGTAAAGGTGGTGGACTTAAGGAGTTACTCATACACACTTTCCTCATTCTCAGAGGAGATTTATGGAAACTGGCCTCGCTTATGTTTCCCAAGAAAAGTCCTGTCTCTGCTTAGGAACACAATTCCCGAAGGCCTAAGCCCATTACTAAGCTATGCTTATGAACAAAATTACTAAGTTATCCCCGCCAAGGGTGTGCGTGCTCTGGTAAATGTTTAACAACCGGCTCTGGACAAAATGTAGTCACGACAGACTTGTAAGTATCATCTGCATCATTAACATATCCTCCATTGCTTTCTTAAACCTAGATAATCTAGACTCGTAGCATTTGCCATTTTCCAAGGAGCAAATGCTAACACTGGAAATTTAACAATTAGGTCTTGAGAGCCTATACAAGCTGGCTCCAGCATATCCCATTTCCTCCTCAAGGAAGAAGATTCCCCAGATAGGCACAGGGTTCTTCCCCCCGGGGAAATGTCCCCTTAAGAAGTTGCAGCCTGAGTGTTAGCCCTTATTTAATCTCCAGGAATTCTCCAGGAGAGCTTTCTCAATAGGAAAACAAGGAATACGTTATAGAGGAATGGGTACCTGAAGTAGTAGTTATATTGCTCTGGAACCAAAGGTTCCAGCCTCCCTTCCCTCAGCCATCCTATCATGTCTCTCCCCGACTTGAAGAAACTGTTACTACTAATAATGGAGGCAGAAGCGTGTCTCCAGCATGGGCTTTATAGTCTCTTACTGGGAGACTAACATGCACTCAGAACCAGAGCCAGTTCCGTCGGGGAATCTCCATTCTTAGGGAATGGAAAATGAGATGGGAGAAAGGGAGGAGACAATACAGCCATCAAAGCTACACCTTTCCAAGGAGTGTGGTCCCGTGGTGACCCTGTTCTGAGCAGAAGGCAGGCCCTGCTGGAGAACGTGAGCCCTGCACATTTATCCACTCCTCACTCTGGAAGTGGGGTGGATCAGGTTGGGGGAGTATTTGCTTTGGTCCCCCAGCTCTTACCAACTCAACTTCCAAAGTCTAACTTTGATCACTTAAGAAAATTATAGTTACTAACAGATGCAATTAACTTAAAATGACTGGGAACTGTAAAGCTTTAAGGTCCCTTTGAAGTCACCCTTCCTCATTTTACAGATGGAAAAATTGAGCCACAAATTCAATTCAATTCAACAGTCATTTATTAAATAACTACTATCTGGAAGGTGCTAGGCATAAAAAGCCAGTGTCCAAATGGTCCTTGCCTTCAAGCAGCCTTGTTTTTTATAACAACGTTCTATCTTGGTAATCTCCTACCATATAATTTTTATCATTTGTTTTAAAATTTTGAGTTCCAAATTCTTTCCTTCCCTTTCTCTCCTCCCCCACCCCACCCCCAACATTGAGAAGGCAGGCAACTTGATATAGATTATACATGAAACAGCTTATTTTCTACCGGCAGTCAGGTGGTATAGCGGCTAACATGCCAGACCCAGTCAGGAAGACCTGAGTTCAAATCCTACCTCATATGTTTACTAGCTGTGTGTTTGCCTCAGTTTCTTCATCTGTAAAACTGGGATAAAAATAATACTTATATCCCAGGGCAGTTGTGAGGATCAAATGAGACCACAATTATAAAGCACTTGACATTTAATAAATGCTATATAAATCTTAGCTATTACTATCTGTTAAATTGGGATAATAACACCTACCTCCCAGAGTTCTGGGGATCAAATGATATTTGTAAAGCACTTTGCAAACTTTAAAAGGCTACATAAATGCTAATGATTATTGTTGTCATCATTATTGTTGAGGAGATAGAATGCATCCACATAGCAGCAAACCCACACCAATCTGAGGAAGAAGGAAGGAAGAGAGGGAAAGAAAGGGAAAAAGACAAAGAACAACCAATAACTGGCAGGATCAGAAAAGACTTAAGGAAGGAGGTACCTGACTTAAGGCCTGAAGGAAGAACAAAAGTAGCTTAGTTACATAGTACTTTGAGGTTTAAAAAAACCCCAAAAAACAAACTTCATATAGATTCTCTTATTTGAGCCTCCCCAACAACCCTATAAAGTAGGTATCACTTTGTATTATTATGCCCACTTTACGAAAACAAGAGGAAACTGGGACTCAGAAAGGCCTTCCCATTGGTCTTATAACTATTGAGAAGATAGGACTGAACCAAGGTCTCAGGGACACCATGGGGAGCAGCCCGTCCCCCATACCAGGCTGCCTTTAAAAAAAAAGACACGGTTGTCAAGCTCTAAGGGTTGATGTGGCTCGCAAAAGGTCACACATCTAGCAAGCGTTATTCATGATGAGATGATGACATGCTCGTTCAATCTGTGGAATAATGGGAAGCTGGAAGAACTAACATTCTGCAGGAATGAACGGGATCCAACAAAGTCTCAACAGGCTAGAGTGATGGGCCAAATGTAATAAGGAAAAACGTATAACTGTCTTCAAGTAATTGAAGAGCTGTCATGCGGAAGAGGAATTAGGAACTCACTCTTCTTGGCCCCAGAGAACAGAACAGGGAACAAAAGGCATAAGGTACAAAGAGGCAAATTTAGGGCTATTAGAAATAAAAACTTAACAAGCAGAGCCATGAAGAGTTGAGTGGGCTAACTCGGGCGGTAATGGATTCCCCACTCACTTGAAGTCCAGAAACAAAAGCTGAATGACCACTTATTGGTGACATTGTCAAGGAGATACCTTTAAAAATTTTTATTTGTGTATATATTTATTCATACATTCATTGAGAATGATTTGTGGTACTTTATTTTTTAATGGTTAGGTGATTTTTAAAATAACATTTTTCCCCAATATTTTTAGGGAAGGGTTGGACTTGAACATGACCCCATATGGGGTTGAGACCCACAGTTTAAGAAGTGCTGAAGGGGTCACGAGTAGAACGTTTAAGAAGCCCTAGACTAGATGGCGTCTGAGTCCCCTTCATACTTAGATTTTGTGATTTTGTGAACTGTATAGTCCTATATTTAGGATGAAAAATAGCTGTACAAGAGGAGAATGGGGGAGGTCTGGTTAGACAATAGTTTATACACATGAAAAAGACCTGAGGATTTTGTGAACTTTAAAATGAATGTGAATCTATAATATGAAGAACCACCAAAGACTTCTAATATGATCTCTTAGAATCATGACTAGAAGCATGATGTCCACTAAGAAAGAAGTAATAGTTCTAATGTATTTGCCTCTGGTCACACCATATTGGAACTTTGTAGTCAGTTCAGACTGCCATCTTTTTAGGGAAAACATTGAAAAGCAAGACGGTGACTAAAGGAAGACAAAATGGCAAAGGAGTTTGAAACTATGTTCTTTGAGAATGGGCTGAAGGCCTAGTGATGTTTAGCCTTGAGCAGACTCAGGCTCAGGGTAGGGTGGCATGGTGGTTGTCTTCAAATAACTGACTGGGAATAAAAAGGTTCAGTCCTGTTCTTCGCCCTACAGCGTAGAACTGGGAGCCCCAGGTAGTAGGCAGATGTAGGTTAGATGTAATGAAGAACATCCTCACCGTCCAAAAGTAGAATAGCCTGCTTTAGAAAGTAGTTTCTCAACCCTGGAGATCTTCAAGACGATACCCTTACTGGAAATTTGAGGAGAAGATTCTTGTTCCAATATAAGTAGGACTGGAAAAATCTCTCAGTTCCTTCCAACTCTGAGATTCAGTAATTTCCAGTGGAAGAGTTGAGAGATGACTCCTGTCTAATTCCTCTTTTGACTACCATGCCATGTAAGCTGAATTAACTGGTTCACTTAATACTTACTTTCAAAGCTACCTAATGGTTTATTTATTAGCATATACTTTTTGAAATTCTTTCTAGAACACCTGTATACTTTAAATAGTAATTTTTCAGAAATGAATCATAAAGTCAGGAATCTGTTGTGCAGGTACAATTTATATCTGAATCTCCCAATTACACATCTCCAGGGGCAACCACTTTCTGTAGCTTTTAGCCTTGGAAATTTAAAAAAAAATACGTTTTCAGCCTGGTAACATTAGTTAGTAGCATCGGGTCAATTCAGAAGGCTTCTTCATACAAAAAACTGGACAGAACATTCTCTAAAAGGAAAGGAGACAGTTTGAAATATGGCTAGATAACTGGGCCATCAACAAGTCATCAACACTGTAGAGAGGCTGCTGGATCCCAGCACGCTCTGTCTAGATGACTGAATTTATGTGAAAATTAGAAATAATTGAGAATTTCCAGGAAGATTACATACTTATGATCAGCATTTAAAGATAACTTTTGGAGATGTGTGGAAGAAGCTGTTCCCTCTATAGAAATTGATGAACACACTTATGAAAAGATATCTAAGTCACCATGTGAAATATTTCAATGCTATCTGTCTCAGATGATACTGTGCCATTAATAATCCCTCTGCTGAGAAATGGCTAAAACCAAAAATTTATACCATATGGAAAACCGGAGATCTTGGACAATAGCCTCTGCATGTAAAGACGGTATTCAAAAGAGGAACCCATGATGCTTTGTTTATTATAATATAATCTAGGATCCTTTCCACCCCTAAAATGAGGCTGATTGTTTTTTAAACACATAAACCCCACCTTAACTGGTATAGCATCCATTATTAAATTTCATCAAACTTAATAATTGATGTAGGCACCATAATGCAAGAGTGATTTCTATTGACTTCTCATGCAATAATATATGTGTGTGTGTGTACACTTTTTTTTAACAAAAAGAAGATAACGAAGGCCATACATACCAGGATATCCCCCAACATAGATGGGATTGTTGGTGTCTGCAGATGTGGACTGAGTGTGTGGGCTTTCAGCAGGAACGGCGTTTCCATCAACAATTAAAACAATCCGGTGTTTGCTCTTGTGGGCTTGAAGCTTGTGCCACTTTCCATCACAAAGACTACTTGCAGATTTGGGTTCATATGTAGCTGTAATCCTACCAGCTCCATTATTGACATGGAAGGAAACCTGAGTAAACAACCAAGAGATAAGTAAAAATTGGGGCAAATCACTTTCTTTGTTGTTGTTCAGTTGCTTCAGTCATATCTGACTCTCCGTGACCTCAGTTAGGGTTTTCTGGGCAAAAATACTGGAGTGGTTGACCATTTCCTTTTCCAGCTCATTTTATAGATGTGGAGCTAAGGCAAACAGACCTGCCCAGGCTCCCACAGACAGTAAGAGCCTAAGGCCAGATTTGAACTCAGGAAGATTCTAAGATCCTGGTTCTAAGCCCAGTGCTCTATCTGCTGTGCCACCTAGCTGCTGGGAAGACATAAAAGCATAATTCTCTGCTGAAGAGGAAAACTGTGTTTGAAATAAAATATTCAGTCATGAAAAATTACTTGTAAAAAGATTCTGCTTCTGTGCCCTCCAAACTAAAAAAAAAATCACAATGGTCATGCCATGAAAAAGATTCCAAACCAGAGTACGTGGCCGCAATCAAGTGCTGCCAGTTCATTGCAGGCAGAAGTTGCTTGAGGTTGCTCTGAAATGACTGAGATTGCCTGGTTCTGTGGATCTGGAGAAGAGCTAATGCATCTTTGTGCTCGCTTATCTCCTGTGTGAATTTTTAGTCTGAAATGTGACTCTCAAGTTTATGTATAAAGGCTTCGTCTGAATTGATTCAGGGCTACTAGCAGCCTACGAATACTGTTTTTCAAATCAAAGTCTTAGAAACAGGCTGTCTTTGGAGATGTGTAATTGGGAAATTAGCAATATGTATAGAAGAAGGGTTGGAGTTTTACCTCCAACTTCATGAAGATCAGAACCTAGGCATCAGGAGCTGAAAAGCTTAAAGAAGGTGCAGGTAGGTGGATGGAATGAAGAGATGGCACCTAGGAAAGGGCTTCTGCTAACTGTTTGTTCCTTTAGACCAGATAAGTTAATTTTCTGAGTAGGAGCAGAGGCCATTTCTGGTATCATTCTAATATCATACTACCATTAAAACGCTAATTTATCTCTTTTTTCTCTCTGTTGTTCCTGTCTGATCTTTCCCTTTTCTCCTTCCTCCTCCATTCTTCCTTCTGTCACTTCCCTTCATATTCTCTTTCCCTCCAACTCTAAACGTTTTTTCTTTCCTTTGTATTAACTTATCTTTGCACATATTGTTTCTCAAAATCAGAATATACAATGCAATTTCTGATGTTATTCTAACACCTCCTTAATGGTAGAGACTTTATATCATAGCACTTAGCAAGATGCTTTGTACAACAGACATGCCGATGGTGGATTATAGTGAATTGCATTCTTCCTTCTCCCCCCAGTACTAATAGATTTTGCTGACACCAAAGGCTTATGAAGAGGTTACTGAAAACTCCTTTAGTTATTGGTGGGTTTAGAAAGATGATTTTTCTCTGGAAGTAGGTTCTTACTAGTTGTATAACTTCAGAGAAGCCTCTTAACCTGCCTAAGCTTCAGGTTCTTCATTTCTATAGTGAGAACATTAGTGATACATGTAAGGTAGCTGTGGAGATCAAATGAACTCATGTATGTAAAATATCTTTGTAGCTATAAAGTATTCTATGAGAGTGAGTCATGATTGTTTTTATCCTGTTGCTATTGTTCAAGCAACATCATAACATGGAGCAGCACTTGCCCCTTTCTTGATAATTATAACATGGAATGTGGAAAAAAACACATTATTTATCCTATGTCAAGTTAATAGAGAAAATTATGATTTTATGTAAGATTATATCTTTTCGCTCCATAACAAAAACCATTTTAATTATCTTATTTTGCAGGTTTTACTATTTCACTTTATTCATTAAAAACAGTAACAATGTTTGCTTTTCAAATCTAAGATTAAATCAACTCTATCAAGATTTGGCAGATATGCGTTATTGTAATAAGGGTTCATACTATTTACAAACGGTAGCAGGGATGTTATTGTTATAAATGGAAATAGTCCAAATTTTTACCCCTAATGTTTATGTGAACTTACAAACTCAGCAAGAGTCACAATATAGGAAACAGCAAGTACCAGGCAAGTCAAACCAGTACCTCCATTTTGACCACTGTCTTCCCTCAGATCCCAATGGAGACAGCCCAGGAACATGAAAAAAGAGCCTCAGGAATAGTAATGATTCCATCATAGTACCCACAAGCACCATCTTGGGGAGCCATCCCTGCAGAGATGCAGCCTAGGTTGTTAGTGGTATTCTTCTGCTTATGAATCTTAGCTAAATTTGTTTTATGTACAAAATAAATGGTTGAATTTGTTTCAAAAAAAAGCAAGCTATCAGTGAAATGGGACTTCTGTTTAGAATAGAGCAGAAGTTGCAAGTTCTAACAACTAGAAACTCTTACAACCCAGAAGTCTTCATTTCTAGTGTGCAAAGTCATTTCTAGGTTTGGAGGACCCAGCTTTATATTTCCCTATAATGCCTTGAAATTACCACAAAAACCAAATCAATAAACAATATTTATTTGTTGCCAACTATATTATGTGCCAGGCACCATGCTAGGTTCTGGGGACACAAATGTAAGGAATGAAATGATTCTTACTCTCAAGGAGCTTATATTCTAATGAGAGAGGCAGAAACTTGTTTCCCTCCAACTAATATCACACAGCCTAAAATGTAGTATGGTAATAAACGTGTGTCATTCCTCATCCATTTCCTTCTTAAGAATTTCATTTGTCAGGCAAGAAAAGATGCTTGCCTCCAGCTTGATCAAAAACAGTAAATTAGGAAAGGAAGTGTAAACTTTACTAAAATGAACCTAGCGATGCCTAGAGCCTTGCCAATCTAATCAAAAGGGCTTTAAACTATAAAACAAAGTAAAGGGAGAAATCAGCTACATCTATCTGGCAGAGTGAATTCCAGCTGTAGGAAAAAGAAATAACAGTAGAGATTTCAGAAATGCACAAGAGACAAAGTCCAAAATTGGAACCAACAATAAGGTCCATGGCCTCTGATGTCCATTTCCCAAAATACAAGGTATGGGTAATGAGCAAAGTCAGAGTTCAACAAAGAAGGCATCTTTGGTTTCTATTCTACTAATATGAAATTTGTGAGGACTTGAGTTTCATGACTTGTGCCAGTGAGCATTATCAGAATAATGCTGATTTTGAAAAAAAAAAAAAGGTCTGTACAAATAAAACTAGTGCATTAGCATAAGAAGGGAAGTGGTTGAATAAGAAAAAAAAATTGTATCCATTTTGTTATATAAGGATTTGTTATCCAAGAGACATAAATAGTTAACATAAATTTATATACATTTTTATGTGTGTATCTTACTCATGATTGTGTGTATGTATGTATAAATCAAAAAGCCATTCCCCAATAGATACTCTGAGATATGAACAAATAGTTCTTAAAAGAAGAATTGGAAACTATTAACAGCCCTATGAAAGAACGTTCCAAATCACTAATAAGTGAAATGCAAATCAAACAACCTTGAGGTTTCACCTCATGCTCAGCAAATTGGTAAAAATGACAAAAGACTGGAGCAAGTCAATGCTGAAGGGATTGTGGTAAGATAAGGTGCACTAGAGCATTGTTGGTGGAGTTGTTAATCAGTACGAGTATTTCAGAAAACAATCTGGAATTAGGCAACTAAAGTGACTACAATGTCCATACCCAAGGAGTTCATTGATAAGAAATGCCTCATACTAAAATATTTGTAGCAACTTTTTGTGTTTGCCAAGAAGTGGAAATAAAGTAAATAGCTTATGAAAATCTTTCTTTTCCTTCTCATACCTACATCAAGGATGTCCTTGAAATGTATGTAGAATTATTCTCATAAAGATTTTATAGAGATAGGAAGATGGGCATATAGATTAGTAGTTATGGATATTCTATCACTTTTTTCCTAGGTTTTTTTTGTATCCTATACCTTTCCAAATATTTGAAAATCAATCCCTCAAAATTGTCTCTTCTAGCACAGACATCTTCTGTTTGTACTTGTTCTACTCCAGATTCTCACACTATCTTCTTGGTTTCCCTTAGTGTTCTTTCTACCTCCTCATGTAATATTTTGGGAACTACGACTTTAGAGTCTAAGTATGATGGCTCCATTATCATTGATGGAGAAGCTTACTTGTTATAGAAATCTTTGCAGATCTTTCCTTTGTCATCTGTTTGCTGTCCTCCCTCCTTAAATGTTCTCCAGATGGTATGACTTTATTGGCTTTCTCCCCAAGTTTTCAGGTAGCTTGTTTTTCCTTCCCTCACTCTTTGCTATTTTACGACCATAATTTTTCACCATTTTCTGTAAGATTTTACAAATGATATTTTAAACCAGTGTGGCCACTGGCTGCCTTAATTTTTATTTGGCAAGGGTATCAAGTGATTGCTGGAGGAATTGGTTTCTGGGCTTTTTTGGTTTCTTTGTATTTAGAATGCTCTATTTTTTCCAATACCATTAACTTTTTATTTATCCTGGATTTTTTGTAATAAACTGTGGCTCCCCTCCCTTTACCAAACAGCCAAGCCTTGGGCTTCTAATAATACCATCAAGTCAGAAACAGGGGGATATGTGTGGGGTGTTTTTTCCATTTTAAGTGAAATATGAAGAATTTTTAGATTATCTATTACTTAGAATTAACTAAACTTTTTCCCTTTCAGGAATTAAGATAATTAAAATGAGCTGTATGTGCTCTTGCATTACTCAACTACCCTGTTACTGTTATTAGAATAAAAACATCATAAAGATAAAAAAAGTGCCTACCTTGCCATTTACAATCTCTATTCCAATAGCATCCACTTTGGCACTACTAATCCCAAGGAGAACACCATTCATGGCAGTGGTACGAAACTCTAGCGTGATATTGACATCTGATCGAACTTTGTAGCCTTCTTTAACTGGAAAACAAATGTAACAGTTATGATGGAATAGGATATGAGGAACGCAGAATGTACGAGATAGTTCAGTGGATAAAGAGACAGCTTGGTTTGTTTTGCTGAATGTCAGGGTATTTTTAAGCACTCTATCATTTACACTATAACAACAGCAGCAGCAATAGCTAGCATTTATACAGCACCTTAAGGTTTATGCTTTACAAATAGTATCTCATTTTACCTTCATAACAACTCTGGCAGATAGTTGCTATTATCACTCCCATTTTACAGATAAAGAAACATAGGGAAAGAGAGAGAGAGATTAAATGACTTGCCCAGAGTCACACAGTTACTAAGTACCTAAGGCTAGATTTGAATTCAGGTCTTCCTGCCTCCAGGTCTAGCACTCTATCCACTGCACCAACTAGGCTACCTATGAAAACATCCCAGTATTTAATATCATTACCTTACTGCTTCTAAATTTATTAATCATGTCTTTTTCTGATTATAAACATACAACAAATATGGAAATGAGAGTTAGAGAAGGGAAACTTGCATCTTTACCCATGGAAAAGTCTGGGG
>CM053622.1:199439726-199454990 GCA_028646595.1 Phalanger gymnotis | reverse complement strand
ATATATATATATAATGTTATGCAAAATCTTAGCAAGATCAAATTGATTCTGTTCAAATCACAGAGAGGTGACATGAATCAATTTCAGCTATCCTTCCTTTGGGACTCTTTTTAATAGAACTTATCCACCATTCTCCCTTCCCCACCCCTAGTTACACAGCCTAGAGAATTTAGTGTCCTCTTTGACCCTTCCCATATTTAATCAGCTACCAAAGTCCTGTCACTTTGACCTCCAGAATTCCTTTTGCTTCTGTTCCCACTTTTCTATTTCTATTACCACCCTAGTTCAGGTACCCATTTTCTCTCACCAAGACTGCTTCAATAGAATTCTACCTAGTCTCTCTAGAGACTCTCCTTCAAATCGATTCTTCATGCTGTGGCCAGATTAACCTTTCTAATGCATAGGTCAGCCTGTGTTATTCCACTGCTCAAAAATATTAAGGAGATGAACTGCTGGCTACCATAGTAAGTGCTTAATAAATCTTTTACTGACTGACTGCTCTCTGGACAAATACTTCACGTCCTTTCCTTACCATCTCCCTATTGAAATCCTACCTACATATCCTTCAAGGCCTAGCTCAAAATGCTCCCTACTTTATAAACTTTTTCTGATCTTTTTTTTTCTTATCTGACGTGCTTATCACATTCTATTTTATTGTAGGGTAATCACTCAACTTCTGTGGACCTCAGTTTTTTCATCTTTAAAAGGAGAGTATTGGATTAGTTGATCTCTAAGAAGACTTAAGTCATGGTTTTCATTTTTTACATGATAGACTTTAGATCTGGAAGGACATTCATCTAATCAACCCATCTCATTTTACAGATTTTACCTCTACTAGACCACAAGCACTTTATGTATCTTTGCATCTTTCTCACTATTTAGAATAACACTTTGCACTTAGTAGGTTAATAAATGATTAATTGAAAAGAATATTGCTTACCGAGTGCAACAAATCCACTCCCTTCAAAGAAAGTACCTTCCTGTGCCACTGTATAGCATTTATTTACAGAAGAGACAGAGATTGGGTTGCTTTTGTCGAGCTGTTTGCCGTTGATCACCACCTCTCCAATGCAGGCAGGGATGCCAGAGGTAATCTGAACCAAAAGAAATATGACAGTATGTGAAGCAGATTAAAAGCTAAACCCTTATGAAACTGTCACATGGCACTGTCCATTAGTAGAGAACCTAAAGATAAGTTTGAGTATTTATGATGCCAATATATTAGAAAAGGTTCTATATTCCAATTAATTATTGTGAAAGGAATGTGGAGGGCATGGGGCCATTACCATAATTGCAAAAGAACTTTACGTTTTCTGAGTTTTGGTAAAATCACTACTCAATCATCAAAACATGCAATAGCTCAGTCTTAGTAACTAGTAACACAATATAGAATTCACGGTGTAGTTACAACATGCAATTTGTAAACATCTTTTATAAAACTGGGCCCCTTCTGAGACAATTTAAAGCAACTGAAAAATAAAATTTTCATAAGAGCCTTCCAGATCTGGGCTATGAGGACTCATTTCCTATGCAAAGTGAACACATCTGCAACTGAGACACAACACTAACATGATTAGAGCAGGTTTCTTACATTTCCAATATTCTTGGCTCTATAAGTTAACGGAAGGCCTCCAAGGTAAAATTTTCCTTCCACGTCTAAGGTGTTACCATCTCCTATGGTGTTCACCATCGTCGACTCTTGTCCATCTATTGTGATGAAGCCCTTTCTTTTGATGTACTCTGTTTTCACCTGAAATTTAAACAAAATCTATAATTTACACAAAATCTGAGCAAACAATAGCAATCTCTTCCTTAGTGATAACAGCAAAAATTCCTCACTGCACACACAACACAGAAATAGCCAACTATGATAAATTAGGGAAAAGGAACTCTACCTAATAATCAGAGATCTAGAAAACTAAGGATAATACCACTTTTCATTTTGTTCTATTATGACCCAACCATGGGGAGAGGCCCCTATGGGGGGGAGGGCAGAGGGAGAGAATGGCACTGAGTCATTTTGCTTTCTCCCCGTGGGCTCATTGTGGGGTCTGGCTATGAACAAGTAGTCCCAGCCTGGGTTCCCCAGTTTATGCCTTAAGGAAGAGACCCCAAAGGGGTCAGGGCAAATGAGCCCACTTCTTTGGATACTTTCTGGGTAAGATCAGGCTGGCAGCAAGTGAGGAATAATGCATAAATCACACTTTAATAAGGCATAGAGAGTGCAGAGGCAGGGAGTGAGGGAAAAAGTAGGAGAAGAAGGCAGACAGTCTGGGGAAAAGACAGAGAGAAGGGAGAGGGGTAACATAGTCACCTAACTGTGGATCAGAATTGGGGGTACTCAGGCATCATGGACCCACTACATAGAGGAATACTTGAGGGACAAGGTTTCGGGGTCTCATTCTTATAAGGTTGTGGTAGGGGGAGTGGCCTAACTCTTCTTCCATCTTGGCCTCAGCACATCAGCATATCAATAACTTCTCAAAGTTATTACTGCCAGGTTAGGGTTATTGAATTTTCACAACATTGGGCATATTTAGAGCTTACCTGTAGCTTACAGACTGAGGGGCTATTGTTGGGATCAAGGGTGTTATTGGGACCGAGAAGCAGTCATAGTGGGGCCTAGATGGCTTCTCCAAATTTACCACATAGCCTCAGAATATGGTCTTAATTAATTTAGGAGGAAGTTTTGAGAAAGTGACTGCTATGTTTCTATTTCTTAATTCCTATCTCCTATTTATTGTTACCTTATACTAGTTACTTCTATATTTACTCTACTAACTGGTGGGGCCGTTGGGGAGATCCTAACAAGATATGATTTCAATACATATTTGTGTGACATTTGGTAACTTTTCCAAAGTGCTAACACATCTAATTCCCGTTTCTTATCCAGCGTAGTAGCAACAACAAAAATACAATAATTGTTAGCATTTATATAGCACCTACTAGCCAGGCACTCTATATGCTAGGCACTTTATAAATATTATCTTATTTGGTCCTCACAATAACCCTAAGAGACAAATACCACTATGATCTTCATTTTACAGTTGAGAGAGACAGAGGTCAAGGGCTTTGCCCACGGTCACTGCTAGTAAATATTTGAGGCTGAATTTGAGCTCGGGTCTCCTTGATGCCGGGTCCAGGACCCTATCTACTGCACCACCTAGTAGCCTACATGTAATACACAAACTACAAAATCAATCAGAAAAAAAGAGATCGAGGGATAGTGGCAGCCTCTGAGTGAAGGTGGCACTTGATAATACTATTATTAATATTAGACTATGAGAACCTATATGTAGCAAATTCTCCTGATGATCTCTTCCATGGCACAATGAACACAGCAGGGAGCTGAATGTACAGACTGCATAAATCCTATTATATTCCACAACAGGGGCCCAACCTGATCAGAATCTATGTACATTACCAGAAACAAAAAGCAAAAAAGCAGAAAAATCCCCTAGCATAAGGACTTTTTAAGTAGTTCTTAGACTATGAGCTCCTTGAAGGCAGGGACTGTCTTTTGCTTTTCTTTGCAATCTCAATACTTATCCCAAGGCCTGGCACATAGTAGGTGCTTAATAAATGCTTATTAACTGACAGTCTAGTCCCTTTCAGAATAATCACAATTTTCAAATTAATATATTTTAAATTAGTGTTTTCCTTATATTTTCCTTAATCCAAGGTTCTTTTTTTAAACTAAATTGCACAAATGTCAGAATAAAAAAGGGTGATTTTTTCCTATTCAGGCCATCATAAACACTCTATTTTTATTTAACTCATAAATCCTGTATCTTCAGAGAACAGAGACACAGTTTCCAAGTTTACATTTATAGTAATAACTGAACAAAATGTACTTCTTTTAAAAAGCTATATATTTATAAGGATCTTATCAATTCCTTTTAATATAGCTTTGATAAAAATGAACACCAGTTTAAAAATGCTAAATTTAGATATCCATTTCAGGAAAGTTCCTTCTAAAAGTTTTGGTAAATTTATATCACTGAGTGGCTGTCATTCACTTCTCTTTAGCTTGTTGACACAGCGAGTCAGGGAAATGTTTCTGTTTAAGTAAAATAGGGGAGCGGATATCTAAGAAAGTGAATGGAACTTTGGAGAAGACAATCCAGGCGTCCTGGTACTTACCGTGTGCCATTTTCCATCACTGAGGAAAGCAGGATGGGAGGCTTTTGTTCTCCCTTTCCCGAGATCAAACATGAAATAGAGCTGTCCCCCATGAAGCTGAAGAGTTGCATAATCAACCTGGTTCTGATGAGCCATGTAGTAAATTAGACCACTTAAGGCAAAGGTCCGGATAGTCAGCTGCACTGAAAGCCTTGTGGGAGAAAAACAGCTTAGTGTTTAGAGAAGAGTAAGTTTAATCTCTTTGTAAGAAGAGTAAGTGCGTAAAGTGCTAGATTGATAGCCAGAAAGAAAGACCTGAGTTCAAATCCTGTCTCAGATACTGGGATTTGAAGAGAATTGAAATCAAGTCTCTCTAGGGGCAACAAGGTGGTACAATGGATGGAGTGCTGTGTTTAGGGTCAGGAAGACCTGAAATCAAACCCAGCCTTGGCTATTCGCTAGCTGTGTGACCCTGGACAAATTTCTTAATCTGTTTGCTCAGTTTCCTCATCTGTATGATCAGGATTATAATATCACCTACCTCCCAGGTGATTATGGGGATAAAATGAGATGTTGGTAATGTGGTTAGCATATTGCCTGCTACATATTAAGTGTTACATAAATGTTAGCTATCAATATTATTATTATTCCTGACTCCAAGTCCATTTGATATTAATTAATCTCATTAGAGGACCCAATAAGGAAGAAAGGAAAGAAATAAGCATTTATTAAGTGCCTAAAATGTGCTAGGCACTCATAAATATCATCTCAATGGTCCTTATTATAACCCTGGGAGGTAGATATTTATTATGATTTCCTTTTTACAGTTGAAGAAACTGAGGTAGATAGAGGTTAAGTGACTTGCTCAAGGTCACGTAGATAGTAAGTTTCTGAGGCTGTATTTGAACAGGCCCAATGCTCTACCCACTGTACCATCTAGCTGCCTCTAAGAGCAATAATGACAATAAATACTAGTGGCTTCTTTGGGAATGACTGAAATTCCACACCCTCAAAGTATTCCTCGTTAAGTTAAACTAAAAGTAATGGGCCACATAACAGGATTGAGACACACATACTTCTTTCTGACAGCAGATTGGTTGAAAGGCAAAACCAAGTGACTGCCCGCAGCCAGCCCAAACTGAAGGGCACTGGGAACATAGTCTGGCTCTCCATCCACCACGCACTGCTCCTGTGATGAAAAACAAAACCAAAAAACTTCAGAGGTCCACATATCTACAGCACGTCTATCCAGCCCGCCATTCCCTTGCACTTCAGGGGTCAGTCACCTAGGGCTCAGTGAGCTAAGAATAGTTCATGCATTTAAAAGTTTTATGGTATTTAAAAATGCAAAAACCATCATTACTCAAGGGCTGTACAAAAAACAGCACAGATTTGGCCCTCAGGCTGTAGCTTGGCGACCTCTGGTCTAGTGGATAAATATAATGTCTATTAATACTAATTTTTTTCTTCATCATGAAATTAAGTAGAATTCATATACGTTTGGGCTAGAAGAAAGGCACATTTGTCAAAACATAACAATAAAATCTTAGCTTGATGGACAGTTCCTTCTTACATCAAAAAAGGAAACGTCCCTTCTTATTGATAAACCTTTATCCATTTCTCCATGTTCTCTCCATGAATCCATATTGGCTCCTGGAGCATCTTATGTAAAATAGTGGTATAGTAAGGGCACAGGATCCAATGGTACATTCCCCAAAGACAGGCAGCATTCAGGAGACGTTGACTCTTGCAGATTAAGACAATTGTCAATTTGGGAAAATGCAATCGTAACAACAATGGCACCAGAGTTCCAGGCCTCCTACTGCAGATGTATGGTTTGAAATATGGCTGGAAAGGGAGGAAGCCAGGTAGGGAACATGGTCGAGAGTCCTCAAATATATTAACAAGTCTAGAAGGATTAAGGGAGTCCTGTAACCTCTTCCCACTAGAGAGAATGGGTCAATAGGGTCCCCAAAGATTTGTAGGATCATAGATCTAAAGTAAGATGAGACCTTAAAGTTTCTAATCTATTCCGACTTACTTTTCAGATAAAGAAACTGAGTGTCATGTTAAGTGACTTGCCCAAGGCAACATAGTTATTAAATGGAAAAGCTGTTGGTCAACCTCAGGTTTTCTGACTCCAGATCTGGTGTTCTTACCAAGAATTCATTGCATTAGTAACTGTCCCTACACTAACTATAGGAGTTGAATGATACTATGCAGTTATTGCTTCTAGTTCTGTATAAAAGTGACCTCGGGGGTCCCCAAAAGGAATAATTTTGAACTCAAAGGCCTCAAACATATTAACACACTACTTATTAGATGAGCACTGCATTAATAGCATGATGTTAGTATTTATTTTTGTCCAGGAAAAAAGTAAAAAGTATTACCAAAAAGAAATATTGTTATGTCCGACTCTTTGTGACCCCATGGACCATAGCACCCCAACATTGCCTGTGGAGTTTTCTTGGCAAAGATATTGGAGTGATTTCCCATTTCCTTCTCCAGGGGATTAAGGCAAACAGACTTGTCCAGGGTCACACAGTTAGCAAGTGTCTGAGGCCAGATTTGAACTCTGGTCTTCCTGACTCCAGGCCCAGCACTATATCCACTAATCCATCTAGCTACCTCCAAAGAGAAATATTAACTAACAAAAATATGTTCACCATGAATTAGGTTACATGAATCTAATACGTTTTTTAAAGACTGTTCTCCTGTATTAGCTATTATGACATTTAACTTTCATGTTAAAAAGCCACAGCGTGCTCTTGTGCCAATATTTATTAATTTGTTGGATTGCATTTGAACTGTCATGGCTTATGATTGTAACAATCAGGGTTTGATTACATAGAGCTATTCTTACAGGACTTGATAAGGGGTGCGCCTCTGGCTGGAGTTCAACGTCCTCGACATGGGTCACTGTTGGTCGAGGCTTTTCTGAAAGCAGGCAGCTGTCCATGTCCACTTGCTCATAACTCATCGCATTGGTAAAATCCAAAAGCCTAGGCAACAAAGAGGGTTCCAGAAATTAACCTACCATGCCACAAAAATATGCAGAAAGAATAATTTCTGATACTGGATTATTTCACAAATAACTGATAAGATTACTCTGGTGGGTTTAATCTTTTTATAATGTAGTTGAGACATATTATGACAT
Organism: Phalanger gymnotis; assembly: GCA_028646595.1. NCBI lineage: Eukaryota > Metazoa > Chordata > Mammalia > Diprotodontia > Phalangeridae > Phalanger > Phalanger gymnotis. The sequence goes on along the minus strand of CM053622.1, from coordinate 199,447,711 downwards.
TATTACATAGATTCATGTGTTGTAGTCCAGAAGTGGTTCAGGACATTTGGGTGCTTCAGGTTAAGAACTGAAATGAAAAAAGATATTTGCAGACCATCTAATACTTTCAAAGAAAAGGAGGATAACAGAGCTATAGCTTGGAGAGCATATGAAACAAGGAAGCAGGTTCAACTCAACTGAGCAGTTTCCCAGCCTCCATGTCGGCCAGTCCTGCCTTCTTGTGGTCTGACTTTTGTATTCAGACCTCCGGGAAGCTACAATCAGTGTCCTGAAACTTGGTCTCCTGAATCAATTAAGTCTCCAGGATGGTTTCGATCCCTTTTAAGGAAAAACTAGCCAAGCCACATAAGATAGGTCTAGCATGAGTCAAATCACAAACCCTCAGCCCTAACTCTAGATCTAGTAAAAGCTTAATAGTAACTCATTTTTACCACTTTTAGGTTCACAAAGTACTTTCTTGGAAACTGCCTTTAGTTTAAACATGGCAGCCCATTTCTGCAGCTGTGATTTTGGTGAAGAACTCAATAGAGCAATAAGCCTGTGGCCCAAGTTCTCAATGTTAGTTTCTTCTCAATATTTATCAAAATTTTAACTTAACCTTTGCAGGCTCTTCTGTAATCAAAGAATCAGTTATTAAAAAAAAACAACAACCACCATTTCCTTCTCTTCTAAGTACAACCTGGGTGGCATAAATAATCTGACGTCAACTTCCTAGAGGTTCAAAAATGGAGTTGAATAATTGGGTAACTTTCATAATATCGTACTATAGTCTATTTGTGACTCAGGTACTTATAAAGACTTAGATGATTCTCAGATACTAAAATTGGGCTATCGTGTAATTATGGTTCTATGGAACTTGAACTTTGAGATATCCATGCAATAGAAATGGGTCACAAATGACTAATGTTCATGTTCGAGTAGAATGTTACAAGGAAAAGTTATTCTTTTGAATGCTTTGATTATATTTGACTTACTCCATATTGAAGATCAAGTTTTTAATACAGCCGTGAAAAGATTTTCTCATTCTGAAGACAGAAATGCCCTCGCCTTCTGGGATCCCACCTATATACAGGTTAGATACATTTATGATCTTGCCTTCTGCCAATGGCCCAAATCTCATTTCTGTGTGATTAGCCTCGTCTACTTGGACTGTGATGATTCTGAAAATTCAAAAAACAAAGCAAAAAGTTGGGTTTTCTGTTTCTAAATGGACAAACCAGTAGCAAAGGATTAATCCATTCCATTAATTTGCTAAAACAAAAAATTTACAAAACAATGTATAAATCACTACCAAACAATGTATTAGTGAACTGATAATATGATTTCTACTTGAGGATGCATGATGAATTTTTACAATTTAACTTTGGCAATTAAAATACTTCAGGTATCAGTGAGATTGTTTAAGTATTAAAAACAAAGACTTTTATATTTCTTGCTGTTTATTCTTTAAACAGTTAAATGCACACACCCTTGTGTAGGGACTAGATTAGGAAAATTCAACACTCTAAATATTCCTAGTACTCTTTTACAATCTTCTATTGCCTAAATACAAATATCCTGGCACCTTCATGTAATTACACCTTATGGAAGGGAGAAATTAAGCATAAAGACAATCTGATAAAGCTTCCAACCAAAAGGGGTTTGGCTATTGCAATACCAAACGGAGCTTATTATAAGGTAGACACACTTTTAAAGGAGCCCTAGAATATGGGTTCCTAAGGATTGTATTATATATACTGAGACTTCAACATATGATCAGATAAGTAAACTCTCTGGATATTTTGTGAAAATAACCATAAATATTATTTCAATGCAAGAATCATTATAATTAAGTTATTAGTAATGGGGACATTTTCATCTAATGATGATATGCTTACTACACAAATGTGTATATATGTGTCTGTGTGTTTCCTTATGTATGTTTTCAATACCTTTTATTCCTGATCAAGACAATGGAATGTTCTTGCCCATCACTGTATGTTCCTGTGGTTGAATGGAGGGCAGCTTTTCGAGTGATCATTCCATCCCCGGGATTAATATGTACTTCAAGATGGCCCTCAATCAGTACAATGGAGAAGAAGGGCTGTGAAGAAAGATGTCACATTGAGAGACGTTTTCCATAGGACATTAGTTTTCTCATTTTAATTCTGAATATTCTCTTCATAAAATTTAATTACTTATTTTTCAAGCTTTTTTCAAGAAAATAACAGCTAGTATTCTTATAAAGTATGTAAAGTGCTTTACATGTTTCATTTGATAAACAAAAAGAAAATAGCATATGCTAAAGAGATATATTCTTTACAATTCACATACAAATATCGGGGAAGCTAGGTGGTTCAGTGAGTAGAGCACTGGCCCTGGAGTCAGGAGGGCTCGAGTTCAAATGTGCCCTCAGACACTTGACACACTTACTAGCTGTGTGACCTTGGGTAAGTCACTTAACCCTAATTGCCCTGCCTTCCCCCTCCAAAAAAAAAACCAGATAAAACATCTAAATTTGAAAAGGAATTGAGCTTTAAAAAGGCAATTTCAAGAGAGAGTATAAAGATATTTCTATAAGTAGTCAGAAAATTAAGGAAAATTCTTGCCATTTTGATTATTTATGGTTATTTATATGGTTATAAACATTATTTTGTTTTTGTAAAATTTGTTCTACTTGGAAATAAACAGCATGCATATTTACACGATGGTATAATTTTTGTTAAAAAGAATAGCTTTGTTTCAGAACAAGTGAATTTATTTATTAGCTAATCCCCTGTAGATGCAACACTCAGAATTTTAATACATACTTAAACCCTAATTATTTCTGTTTCCTCATTTTTCATGATCTAGAATGACATGGTTTAAGCAACTAGGGGAAAAAATTATAGGGAGTAAAGCTAATAAATTAGAGAATTTTAATCCCTCCTTTCAGGTAGTTTCTATAAAGTGAAACTAGGGAATCTTAGGGACAAATTCTAACATATAGGGAGAGAAATGTGAAATAACTCTAGAAAGGCAGGCTAGAACCAAATTATCAATGAGATAATACTTATAAAAAGTTTTTGGCAAAGTGCCTGACACATAGTAGGTGCCATATAAATGCTTATTCCCTTCCCTCTTTACATTGTGGCCCAATGGAAAACATGAGACTTCTAGAGAGGCCTAACTAAATTCTTCATGTTCCAAAAAGCACACATTAACACTTCCATTGTGGGAACAAACTCAAACTCATACACCAGAAAAGGAAGACCTGGATTCCTCAACTACAGCATGCAATAATTTCCTCTAGTACTTCAGTCTTGCATGAGTTAGCCAAATCGTACTGCTGGGGTTTTTGATCAGTTCACCAGACCTTTTACCATGATTCTATTGACTTGGGTGGTGGGGAGCAAGTTGACCATCTTTACTGGAGTAGGACCTTAGCTGGGGTGGACAAGTCCCATTCACATACCACCGAAATTTCTTCTCAGCTACACTGCTTTCCCTGTAGCCTTTCCAATGTGGTGTGGCTTCTCCCTACTTGCCTATGGGGCAATTGTTTCTTTAATGCTAGTGATAGCAATTAACCTTAATTGCTTGCCCTAGTTCTCCTAGTGTGGTTGAGGATCAGTCTGCAATTTTGTAAAGAAGGCACTTTCCTGTTCATCATTCTCATATGGTTTACTTATTAGTATATTTTCCCTTACTAAAACATTAATGCACAATAATGATTATTTTTTTGTTTTTAAATTTATTTAAAATTTTTTTTTCAAGGCCATCGAGGTTAAGAGACTTGCCCAAGGTTACACAGCTAGTAAGTATCAAGTGTCTAAGGCCACATTTGAACTCGTCCTCTCAACTCCATGGCTCATACTCTATCCACTGCACCACCTAGCTACCCCTAACAATAATGATTTTACTGCAACTCCATATAAGTTTGAGTTTGTAGAACTTGACTCAGTTTAACTCAAATAACTTTAATTTCTCCCTGATATTTTTAATATTTTTATATATCAGATGTACATTTTTTTCCTGAGTCTTTCAGTCCCAGTGTAACAGATGATGACAATGGATATTCATGTCAACATTCCTCTAATAAATACTATTAAAATTCAATGCTTGACATTTTAACATTACAAATGAATAGTAAGAGTCATAAAATACAGGGGCAGCTAGGTGGCATAGTGAGTAGAACATTAGCCCTGGAGTCAGGAGGACCTGAGTTCAAATCTGACCTCAGACACTTGACACACTGGGTGACCTTGGACAAGTCACTTAACACCAATTGCCCTGCCTTCCACCCTCCGAATAAATTTTAAAAAAAATTTTAAAATAATTTTTAAAATTTTTAAAAAGAGTCTTAAAATTTTTAAAAAGAGTCATAAAATACAGGAAGAAAGTGGTATGGAAAAAAGGCGGGGTGGGGGGGCAAGAATGAACCATTTTCCACCTTTATCTTCAGTCATTTAAAGTAAGGATCATGCAATGTAAGGAAACCACTGCTATGTGCAAAAGCTTATTTTTTAATTAACGCAAATTATGACAGAAACGACAAGGAATAATGCATTATATTTTTATATTGTAAAGTAATCTTAAACCTCTTAGTTTTTCCAAAGATCTTATATCTTCGCTGCATCTCTTAAGGGAATAATTATTCTTCCAGTTAACCCAGGTTGTCAACCAAAGGAACCAACCCTTCACTACCCCCTTAACCCTCACACCCAATTACTTACCAAGTTGACTCTATGTGTCCCTTGCATTCATCTCCTTCTTTCCAATCACAGGACTACCATCCTAATTCAGACCCTCATAACCTTTCATCTAGACTGTTATAATAGCTTCTTAATTGGTCTCTCTGCTTTCTGCTCCCGTCTTCAATTCATCTACCTCACAATTGTCTCAGTTTTCTAAAGCCCAGGTATGACCGTTACTGGCCTTCTGAAGGCACTTCAACAGTTCTCTATCACCTCTTGTATAAAATCTGTTGTTTGTCCATTTTCAAAGAGGATCAATGACATCACAGAATCGTGTTTGGATTTAAGAGAGGCAGAGTTGCCCAAAGTGATTAACCTCGCTCTCTCTTCCAGAGTCACGAGAGTACAGTGACAAAAGTGAAGACAACTGGCGATGGCCCAGCATGCAGTGGATGACCTTGGCGTTTTGGATGCTCCACCTTCATGGCCATGGAACAAACTGTTCTCATCCACCCATTCTACTGGAGGAAGTTTTCACACACTTGGGGTAGCCATCTCTCCTAACTTGAGGCTTTTCAGCTCCCCTCAACCTGGTTTAGCCTGCCTGCCAGGATGGTTTACCAGAAGGTGACCGCTAAGCATGCTACGGCTTCTTGGAGCCACAGGTGAGGGTCAAGTGCCGGGCAGACAACAAAGGTGGACGAGCAGCCCTAATAAAGGCTGAGCAAGCCCGCACATCAGAGTGTGGAACGGTCCGACTCTAGCCTGCCTTTCCAGAATCAGCGCGCGTCGCTTTCACGCTACCTTTCAGACGTTCCGCCTGCCAGACAAACCGATCGACTTGCTATCCCCTTCCACTTCCTGCCTGTACGTGCATATCTGAAATACCTTCCCTTCTCACTACTACATCTTTATGTTTCTAACAACTGTTAAGGCTCAGCTCAGGTGCTACCTTTCTTGATCTCTTGGGTTTCTCTACCCTGACCAGAATTACTTTGTACACATACATTTAATTATTTGTATACATATTGCACCCCTTTTCCTGACCCCCGATAGAATATAGTCCCTTGAAGTCAGACTCCTTTTTTTGAACTCTTTGTATCTTACTCATAGCAGGCACTTAATAGACGCCTCTTAAATGGAATTAAATCGATTCTGTAACTTCATAGCATTTAGGATAACTTACCACATGGGCCTGTCGACGACTTCTCTTATCTTTACTCTTGCTAAGGCCAGCCAGGATGATGCCACTACTATTCTTAGTTGCAAATGTTGCCATCAACTCAGACTCTATTAACAGCGGCTTTGGTGGCAATTCAACGTACCCGTTGTTCAAGATGCTGACACTTCGAATAGGCTGTTTTATAAAAGAGAACAATTTGCTAATTACAGCTCATATTTAGATACTTCTTTAAGGTTTTTGAAGCACTCCCCTCGCAACAGCTGTGTGAACTAGGGAGTGTGAATATTATGATCTATTTTATAAGCACTGAGGTGGTAAAGCAGATGAAGCACCAGGCCTGGAATCAGGAAGACCTGAGTTCAAAAATACCCTCTGACGCATAATAGCTGTGTGACCACGGGCAAGACACTTACCTCCATTTCCTCAACTGTAAAAGGAGGATAATTGTAGCACCTCCCTCCCAGGATTGTTATGAAGATCAAATGGGATATTTGCAAAGCACTTAGCACAATGCCCAAATATAGTAGGTAGCAAATAAATGCTAGATATAATGATTATTAATAATAATGATAATGAAACACCTCAAAGTCATGAGAAGTTACATGATTTGTCCATGGTCACACATCTAACGGGTGAAGGGATGTGGATTGTCTACATTGAGATCCAGAACCACAGCTCTTAGAAGTCAAAAAGACAGCCGATATGTGAATTTGTTTTACATGGCTATATTTATTTTATAGAAAAGAATGCTTTTCTTTTTCTTCTTTTTTGAGCGGGAAGAGAGGAAGGGAGCAATGAAAGTAGGGCAGTAGTGATAGTAGTACTAGAAAAAAAAACATTTTAAAGTGTCAATGAATCATTAAAAAACACAAGAGAGCAGAATGAATCCAGAAGGAGAAATAGACAAGCAGGGCAGTGTTAAAACTATTTAAATTTGAATTCTATAAGACATAATTATTTAGTGGAAAAAAATAAATTCAGTTTCACATACAATTCTGTTTTTCTATGTTTGTAGATGTTTATTAAACTCATAATAAAAAGAAGAAAGATATTTTTAAAAGAAAAATGTTACAAAAATTCAGGCTGAATATCCTGGGGTAGATGAACTAAAATGGATATATAAATGTCAAGGGTTTTTGTTGTTGTCATAAAAAATTAGCTATTTGTCCTAAATGTAAGAAAAAAAATCCCCCCAAACAAAATCAGATCTTCTCATTCCAAAACAGCCTTTTGGTTCTGTTCTGTCCCAGTATAAGCTCAATAAACTCCTCCTCAGCATAAATCAATAGTCCAATTACAGGAATATAATCTTAACAAAAATACTCCATACCTCCAGTAAACACCCTTTTCTCACTCCATAGGAGTTTCTGAGTAAGTCAAATGTAGATCTGGATATTTCCAAGCTTTTAATACAACCCACATATGATCTGCTAGTAAGTCCTTTCCTAGAGGGAAAAGAAGAAAACAAAAAAGCATTTATTTGGTTCACTTTCCAATTTCTAATTTTTGAAAGGATGAATAAAAATAGACCTAATACGGAGAAGCTACTTCCTAGTGTAATAAAAACAACGTATCCAAAAATGAACACATGGCTAAGATGAATTTCAACTTATTACACCCTTAAATCAACAAAAAGATTTTACCCAGGGACTAAAAGAATGAAACTAAATTTGCTTCATGTAGTTATATAGACATCTAAAGATGTTTTTGACCCCCATGAAGCTCTATAATGCTAACATTTTTGCCACCTATAATAAAATAGAGCCTAAGTATCTTAAAACCTCAATCTGTCTTACAGAAATTGCGTCACAATAATTTTGTGGATCACAGACTTTTATGTGTGCCCAAAGACCCAAACATGACAGAATAAAACCTCTGTGAGGGCAAGGGCTGGTTTGTCTTTCCATCCCCAGCACCTAGCACAGTGCCTGACACACAGTAGGTACCTAATAAATAGACCAACATCAAACCTATAAAGGGATTTGAAGAAACGTGAGTCTGATACCCAAGGAGAGACTATGCACCAACACCTCTTGAAAATTTGAGTTTCAGTTTACTAAAAAATGCTGGGCTCATAATAATTGAATAAATTTAATAATTCAAGACATTTATTAAGTATTTACTATGCTAGTTGCTGGGGGATTTTT
>CM053622.1:199387069-199439226 GCA_028646595.1 Phalanger gymnotis | reverse complement strand
CTTAGGGAGGGAGGGTGGGTGGGTGGGAAGGGAAGAGGGGAGAGAATTTGGAACTCAAAGTTTTAAAAACAGATGTTTAAAAAAAAATTTTTTGCATGCAACTAGAAAATAAGATACACAGGCAATGGGGTGTAGAAATTTATCTTGCCTTAAAGTCAGGGAAAAGGGGTCTGGGAGGTGAGTGGGGTGACAGAAGGGAAGGGAGAATGGGGAACAGGGCAACCAGAATATACGCCTTCTTGGAGTGGGGGGGAGGGTAGAAATGGGAGAAAATTTGTAATTCAAACTCTTGTGAAAATCAATGCTGAAAACTAAATATATTAAATAAAAAAAAAAGAAAAAAAGAAAAAGTGCTATGTGAGCTCCCAGGGGAAAAGCAACTAGCTGTATCAGGGGTTGGGGGTAGAAGAAAGATTGGGTAATGGTTCATAGCAGAATGGCCTTTGAATTGGCCAGATAAAGAGATATTACAGTATTCCATACATAAGGAACAGAGTGAGGAAAATCCCAGAAGTGAGGGAGCTTAGAGCATGCTCAGAAGACAGAAATCAAGACAGTTTTGCTCTCCCTCCCTATAGTGTAAATGGCAGGAGGGTAGTGCTGCATAAATCTTTACTTGGGGCTACTAAAGGATTGAGGGTAGAGAAACAACGTGACTAGAACTTTACATACAGAAGATAGGATAGTAGTAGAATGTAGGATGTAGGATGTAAGAAAAAGAAAACAGTGGATATTGGAAGACTCATGAGGAGTCTAGTGCAATCAAGCCCGTGGATGACTAGGGCTGGGAGGGGAAGAGGAGCAAAAAATGACAGATGTGAAAGATTCTGGGAATGTATAATTGACTGGATTTGGCAACTAATTGCATATGAAAAATGAGGGAAATGGAAGAGTCAAAGTTAATAATAAGGTGATGAATATGCGAGAGACTGGGAGAATTGTGGTACCACTCTCAAAATTATGAACTCTAATTATGATAAACACTGTTCATTTTAGCCACCAATTTCTCTACTACATAGCAAACTGGTTTGCTGACTAAAATCAGGTAATCAATAGAGGAAAAAATAATTCTCTTTTCTAACATGATACCTTACAACTCTTGTTCTGGGCAATCCACCAACATAAATTGGATCCTTATTCAAGCGATTTAGGTCAGATGACCCTCCAGGAGATTCGCCTTGCTTTGTTTCTTTAGAAGTGGTATTATATGCATCAAAAACAGCTAAGAGTCCTAAAAGGGGAAATGGAGGTGCACAGACAAGAAAATCAGAAAGCTTTCTAGACCAACATTTTTTTTGTAAAATATCTTTATTCCTAGTCTAGGCAGAGAACCGTCAAGTCCCAAAGTGTAAAATCTTTTTTTAAAAAATACTTTGACATGGACTTTGATAGGATTATGAGTTTATAAACCTGTTTTACATTGCAGTACAAAATTTAATATATTTGCATATATCTCTATATTTGTCTGAAAAAGAAAGTTAGATATATTGGATACATTTAATATTCATTCAATAAATTTTAGGATCATAGAAAATAGGATGGCAGATTTAGAGCTGGAAGAAATTTTAGAGATCCTTTCATCCTCATTTTCTAGATGAGATCCAGAAAGATTAGGTAACACAAGCACTAAGTAGCAGACTCAGGATTTGAACTCAGGGTTCTCTGGTCCAAATCCGGCACTTTTTCCGCTGCTCCATGCTGTTTCCTTACATCAGTTGAGGCTTTAATAAATGTAAATACCATGTAGTTGATTTTTTATTTCCTTTCAACTTTTAAAGCTGGAAAATAGACTATTTTCAATAAACAAAGCACAACATTCAATTTTATTAAACACCATTTTAATGTCACCATAACTTATAGGACAAATACTACAAAATTATTTTCATTACCATACTGTTCAAAAACATTCAAAATAAAATAAAAGTTATATTCCAAGAAATATAGTGTTCCATTACAGTTATATTAGTTCCAGTGCATTCGTAATGTTTCTTACCTTGCTTTTTGTTACGCTGGAATGCAATCTTGTACCAGGTTCCATTATTGTAACGTCTGTCTGTAATAAGAGCAAGAGGCCCTGAACCCAGGTCAACAGTGAGTTTAACTTTACCATCAACCAGCTCAATAGAGAGGAAATCTCTCTGTTGAAGAAAAAAAGAACAACAAAGGCAGTTATCTAATGGTACATTGTCATGATGAGACTTTTCACTTACAGTAATATACTTTCAAAGGAAAAATCTGAGAAGACTGGACACAGTCAAATAACCAACCGCCATGTTTCTTGCTGTCTTGACATCAGTCACCAGAGAGTGCCCATCTAGAATCTTACAAAAATCCAGTAGGAACAAAACTCAACTTTTATTGAAAGCCATGATGCTACAGAAGGATTTCACTACTTGGCATTCTTCTCTTAATGGATTACGCAGAATATTCTCATAGCCAATTGTGAAGTTGGCCTTCACTTGAAACTTGAGAGATAGCTATTTTTAGCACAGAAAATTCCCATGAAATCATAGAATCTCAGACTCTTTAAAGCCTTCAGAAGCCTTCTAGTGTTAAAGCCTTCTAGTGAAAACTGCATCAAAGATGGGCCCCCAAATTGCAGAATCCTCTTGAAAACCTTCAATTATGAGAAACTCATAATTTTCCAAGGAAATGCATTTCCTTTTTAGACAGCTTTAATTATGACAAAGTTTTTCCTTACCATGGGCTGACATCTGTTTCTTAGCATGTTATACCCAGTGCTCTTAGTTTTGCCCTCTAGTCTAGAGCAAAACAAAATAAATCTAATTCCTCTCCGGTATGTCAGTCTTTCAGATACTTGAACACCTAGCAAGTTCCCTCTCTAAATTAAAAAATTCCAAGCTCCTCCAAATCTATACTTCCAAGGCATAGCTTCAAGTCCTCCCACTTTCCTGTTTGTCTTGCTTTATCCCCAGCTCCAGCAGGACATGTTGCAGTTTTTAAATATTCTTCATAAAATGTGGTGCCTAGGCCTGAACTTAATACTGCAGGGTGGTGGGATTATAATAAAAGACAAGAGGATTATCACTTCCCTTAGTCTCGACTCTTTTTTTTTTTTTTGGCTGGGAGTGTGGGGGGAAGCAGGGCTAGGATGGACCCAGAGATATGATTTCATAAGAAGAATTCCCATGTAGAACTTCCCTCCATCTATGTAGATCACCTGTAACTTACAGTCTTACAACACTGTTGGAACAAGTTTTTCAAAGAACATTAATAGATTATGAGTTTGATTAGGCCTGCTGCAAAGTTTTGGATATTATGCTATTCCAGATAGCAGACCATTTAGAAACAACTTTATTTAATGGAAATTCTACATACCCAGCATACTATGATAAGTATACTATTTCTAAAACAAATACTACTTGCCTATTCCATGTATTCCCAACATTCAAACACATCTGATCTTGAGCTCACAAAGAAACCAACAAAAAAAACCTGTTCTTATTAGAGAGAAACTGTGTGTATTGCCAGACTATCTAGGCTTGTGATTCTTTTTAAGGTTCTCAACAGTGTTGTCAAATGTTGAGTGTATTGTGCTGCCTCATGGCAAAAAATATCACAGTAAGAGTTTAAAAAGTCTGAGAACCACTGTCCTACAGAATCTCCTGAGACACTGACAGGTTAGGTGATTTCCATAAGTAAGGAACCTAGCCAGTAGAGTCAGCACTAGGACTCGGCCCCTGCTCTCCCTGACTATGAATAAAGCTAGCCTTCTATCCAGAAAACCATACTGTCTCTTCACGTCTATAAATCCTCCTTCTCTTAACATCGCTGCGGATTATATTAGCCTTTTTGGCTGCCGTGTTAAACTGTTTGCTTGTATTGAGCTCGCAAACCTTTTCGACGAGATGAGATGGGTTGAATGAGAAACTCAAATGTCAAGTTCCAATGGCGAGAAATTCACAAAAAGCCATTCTAGGCTAACGTTCATTAAAAAATATGCAACAAATGGATGTGAAATACACAAATAAAACAGGAAGCCATTAAAATCCCAGGCATTTATATAATAATCTAAAAACACAACGAGTCACTATATAAAAAGTTTCTTACTGTGCCATTAGAAGCAAGGTAGAGGAGAAGCCCATTAGGTGAAAAGGTACTGAAAAGCATTATTATCTGAGTCACAGTAGACCGCAATGTCTTTTCCACAATTGAATATCCACTACCATCAAAATAAAATGAGGAATCTTCATTCTGTGAACTACAAAATAAAAGAATCAATTAAAATACACTCTGTTCCCAGATAGATGGCATGTTGGTTGTTTTAGGTTTTTTTTAAATCATTAATTCTATTTCTATTTTTCCAATACAGATTTTGGTATAGCTATTATGTTCATCATTTGATAATGAATCCAAATATTAGGAATTTGATGTTTGGCATGAATGATAGAATCAAACCATTTAAATATCCATTTTGCTTACATTGTTTCAGATTTGAGAAATTTGGGAAATGAAAAGGAAGTTGATCTATGCAGGCTTCAACTAAAAGGCAAATTCTCAAATGGACAAATAACTACGGTAATTCTTTCTGCTTAAAGACAGGAACACTATTATAAATGTCTTTTTCTCCCCGCCTTACTATTTTTCTCCTTTTTGTATTATCATCTATCGCCCTCTGCTGGTTCTAAGTAATCCAGTAGCTAAGCACCAGCACACAAACGTGCTTTTAAGTGTCATAGAAATTATTTATAAGTGATAGATGTTGGAAAATTGTTGCATCATGTCAAAGTCATACATGTCAAGTGATTTCAGAGATTTGGAAATTCTCTCTACCAATGCAAATTGCAAGAAACCTGTCTAATAAATTGGCAGTTAAATCTTAGAGATTTGTCTGGGTCTCAGTCATGCATGATCATAAGTGTTCTCGTCTTCACATCTAGCATCCTATCGACTATATTGCTTATCTCAAACAACCCTATTTTAAGGCAATCTCTTAGACTCACAATAGATTATCAATGTTCATTTCGGCCAATTTGATCTCTTCAACAAAAAGAGTGAGAAGGGCAGGCAAGAGAGAATGTATATGCATTCTAATCGTTAAGCAAATAAACAAGTCTGCACGTAAGCAAAAAAAGTGTCTGTAACATACATTTAAATTGTTTACTGAAATGCTTTGAACTTGAGAATTCATCCATGCCAAATATGGAACCATTTTTTTTTCAATTTAAAGTTACATTTTCAAATATTTATTCTAAACAAAACTCACATTTAAAACAGAAACACCAAGGAATAACGGTGGGCAGGTGGGATCTGTAGTGTGGAAAATCTCAGTTCAAATCCTAATTCAAATACTTACTGTGTGCTCCCTCGTCTGCTCCAACTATTGACCTCCTAGGCTTCCTTTAAGTCTCAACTAAAATCTTAACCATCAACAGGAAATCTTCCCTAACCTTAATTTCAGTGTTTTCTTCCTTTCAATTATTTCCTATATATCCTATATACGGCTTGCTCTGAATACATTTTTGTTTGCATGTTGTCTCCCCTGTTAGACTGCCAGCTCCTTGAGGGCAGGGATTGTCTTTTGCCTCTTTTTGTATCCCCAGCACTTAGCACAGTGCCCAGCACATAGTAAACATATATAAATGTTAGATGCTGTTTTTTTAAATTGTAAGCTCCTTAAGGTCAGGGACTGTCTTTTGCTTCTTTTTGTATTCCTAGTACTTAGAACAGTGCCCAGCATATGGTATGTGCTTAATAAACATTTACTGATTGGTTGATCCTAAGCAACTTCTGAGTTTCAGTTTCCTCATTTGTAAAATAAGGGGTCTGGACTCAATGATGCCATCCAACTTCGTCTATAATCCTATTAAACATTGCCAGACTGTTACAGGTTTATGATTGTTTTTTTTTAAAGGTTTGTGGAAGCATCAAGAAGAGGTAAGAATCCAGGGGAATTCAGATGTATGTCTGTAGGGATGTGTATAGTTAAAAAGGAATTAAGTGTATGTGCATGCGTGCCTGTGTCTGAGGTTTCCCAGAGGTGTTTACGGAGGCAGCTTCTATTTGCTGAAGGTAATCCCATCATATCTAGAGCACCGAGCCTCACATTCGGGCTTTTCCTTGTGTCTTACTGCACGCTATGCCTGGAACCCATTATTTCAAGCTCAAGACCAACATCGTCTCCCAATTCTCAGAGCCCTAGCTCATTTCCTAAGATGGTCCTGATATTAATCATCCGCCTCCTTTCACTGGACTTCAGGTAGGACACATATGGGCTGGGTGCCAATCTGCAGGCTTTGGTGCCAATGCCTTGGGAAATGGAAGTACTCCATCAGTAAGGCACATACAGATAGGTCCTGGACCCTGGTAATAAATGGGCTTAATTTTATTGGCAAGAAATAGCTCCGGCTCTACTGATTAGTTAATATCATCGCCCTTATTTCTCTATTACTTCAGTCGAGGAAAGAACGAGCTTTTCTGGCTGCCAGAGCCTTCTTTCTTCTGTCTTTATAATTGATACTCAGGGACACTTTAAGAGATTTCCTAGAACATATGCTTAATTATCCCAGTGAAGGCTAAAGTTTTCCTGTATTCATTTAACTTCTACAAACTTTGCTCATGAAGAGAGTGGTTTGTGTCTTTGTCTACATACACTTGCAGCAAAATATATGGTTGGTATACTTCTGTTATCCTGTATATCGCTATGCTTAACACGCTCAATGCTATATTATTTAGGGACATCTCCATTCCAAATGTTCATGTGGACTATTTGTGCCCGATTTGATGTAGAGCATTCCAAGATCATATTGGTCTGATCAGTCACTCAGACACACTGAAACTTGACTCCAACATAGTGGTGTTATTCTGGTCCTCTTTGAGAATGAAGGACAATAACCAACTATATCTTTTAAAGTGTTAAAACTATTTTTTTGGAAAAATAAATAAAATTACTTTACAGCAGGGTTTTTTATTTTTATTTTTAAATCTTACACCCCCTTTAGCAATCTATTATTAAAGCCTGCTTATGCCTTTCTCTGATTAAAAAAAATCATAATGGAAGGAAATGCTAGGTTTTGATTTGAGGTTAATGAAAATAAATGAATAATTTTTTTTCCTAAATATATAGACACTTTGAAATCTATCCATGGACCTCAGGTTAAGATCCTTAACCCTGCATAGACCGAGATATGATTCAAATTTAATTGATTGAAATTGAATAATTTAAAATCAGAACAATTTCTTAAGTGCTTACTGTGCACAGAGTACTTACAATGCTAGGTACTAGGGGAGACACAAATTTGAGACTCTATTGTTCCTATCCTGTTGCTGACAGTTGGATAGGACACAGAAATTGATAATCATACTTTGGTAGTGCTGTGCTTCATCAGTGTGGCTGAGTACTAACTTCTCTGACAGCAACTCTTCCATGAGCTAATAGAAGATCTTCATGGGCTTTTGTAGTTCATTCATTTCTGTTGCATCTGACTCTCTATAACCCCCTATTTGGGATTTTCTTGGCCAAGATATTGGATTGGTTTGCCATTTCCTTCTCCTGTTCATTTTACAGATGAGGAAACTGAGGCAAACAGGGTGAAGTGACTTCCCCAGGGTCAAACAGCTAGTAAGTATCTGAGGCTAGATTTGAATGAGGAAGAAGAATCTTCCTGACTCCAGGCCCAGCACCCTATTTGCTGTGCCACCTAGCTGCCCTTCCTGGATAGCTGTGGCCAAAAAATTCATTACCTTGTAGTCAGTTTGCTGGAGAGCTTTTCCAAGTTTGAGAGGGCCAGTCTAAAGACATCAAACACGTAGTCCGTCACAAGGTTCATAAAGTCCTACGTGCACTTTACTAAATCTGTGATCTCTTGATCTATTGGGTCTACTTACCGTTCCCAATATTCCATTTCTCACCCTTGCTATCTTTGTAGAGGCAGCATTCCGTGCCCGGAAGAGATTCTCTGCTTCCTAGAATCTCTTCCCTGAAGGCAGAACACAAATGTCTCCCTGTTACTAGAGCTTTCTACCTCTTGAAACTGCGTTTATAAAACATTGCATTTATTTATCTGTATACGTGTTCTCTCTCCTCGATAGATTTTAAGTTCCTTGAGGGCAGGGACTATTTTGGGGGTTTTGTTTTTGTATCCTCAGTGCCATACATATAGAATCTTGTAGATAAAAGGCACCTAATAAATGCTTGTTGAATTAAGTAGAAGTTAGACTCAAGATCTGGTTCTTTAGTAGCACTTGGATTAATAAAATGGTGGGCAGAGAAATTTGCCAGTGTCCTTCCAGTAGAATAAGCTTCTTGAGGTCAGGAAGACGTTTACGTTTGCCCTTGGGTCTCCAATTTCTTGCACCTAATAAGCACTTATTAAATACTTCTGGAATTGAACTGAGTGTTCATCTACTCGAACAGGGGAGGAAATTAGAGAATTGTTTTGCCCTGACCTTCAAAACCTTGAAACAACAAAATAATAATAGAAGCCAAATGAGAGATCAATATATTGATGAATTCCGCAAGATGTAAAGGACATGATTGTATTTAGATTGCAGTTTTTAAGAAAAAACAACCCAAACCAGATATTGATCCAAATCAATACTGAATGGCCTGGGAACCAGAGGAAAAAAATTTGATGTAACAGGAGGTTAATTGCCTCATTACACTGAATATCTTGATCCTAACCTTTGCCCAATAAGCAGCCTAAAGCAATTAGAAATATCAGATTTAGGTGAAAAGGACTCAATTAATTTAACAGTATGGACTGAAGTGGGTTTTAAGTCTCCACAATATTAAAATAACTGAAATGAAGTCAGAAAGGTCTAATAATAGCTTCATGTTACAAAAAGCTTTCTGTTAGCTTCATCCAGGTGTATCTGACCTGCTTAATTACAGGAGCACAAAATCACAGATTTAAACCTGGAAGGAAACCTTCAAGGTAACCTTGTACAACTCCTTCATTTTACAGATGAAGGAACTGAGACCAAGGGAGGCTAAGTGACTTGCTTACTCTCACATGGGTAGTAAGCGCCAGGGGTAGGATCTGAACCCAGATTCACTGGCTCTGGACTTATTCACTTTCTATTGTATCATGCTGTCTAATAAGGTCAGGGATGCTGGGATCTGGTAAAGGGTATATGATACCTATCTTTGAAAAAGGAGTTATTAATAAAATGAAAATATGATTCCTATTCCCAAATGCAAGTGATAGTTAATTTCAATAAACCTACCAGAAAATGAAAAATTAAGACAGAAGAAAAACATGGGCTATCCTAAGAAAGGAAGTCCTTCTAAACAGTTTCCAACTTTAGAACTATCAATAGTCACATCACTTGTTGTTTCAGTCAGAAATTACAACCAAATCTGGCCCCTTTAGATTATGTGATTATCGTTACCAATTAACAAAATTTAGATTCTATCAATCGTTTAGAAATCGTATTAATTCTCTAGTCTTGTCATTGCTCAACTGTCTACCAACTAGAATTCAAACCTGGCATCCTGGACCCTCCCAAATCTGACCTCCCCAGTAAGCATCAATAGAGATAGCAGAGTATAGAAGGCTGAGGGACAGAGAATAGTCATCTCATGTTATATTATCCCGTTCACTCGCTGAACATTCCAAACAGAGCCACTCTTTCTCCCAAACATATTCCATGCTTTCCTACCTACACACTTGTGCTCACATTGTTCTCCATGCCTTTCTCTCTGCCCCTATTAAAATTACTATCCATCTTTTAAAGCCCATTGCCACCTCCTCCATGAAGCCTTCCACAAATGCCCCATCAGTACAATCTTTGGACCTCCCCAAGAACTTAATTTTTTGCCTCTTTAGTGCTCCTATTACATAGTAGTGCATATTGGAGAAGAAAATGCAAACCACTCCAGTAGCTTTGCCAAGAAAACCCCAAAAGTTGGAGACAACTGAAAATGACTGAATAAAGACAACTGCATAGTACTATTATCCCTTCATGGTATCCCTCTACTCAACTGCAAGTTCATTGAAAAAGCAAAGATTATGACAATTCAACAAAATTCAATTCTACAAGCACTTATGAAAACCCTAAAAATGCTAAGCACTAGAGAGACAAATGTAGAAAAATGGCACCATCTCTGCCATCAAGGGGCTTATCATTTAATAAAGAAGAGCCAATGGATACTCAAATAGTATGATAAAAGGTAGAATGAATTAGGGGCAAAGATGAAATATGGACAAAATATTCTAGAGTAATAAGAAGACTTTCACTTGCGGGGGAGCTGGGAAGACTTTATGAAGGAGATGGCAACTGAAATGGAACTTGGAGGGCAGCACAGTATAGTAGAATATAATCGGATTTGAGTTCAAATCCTGGCTCTAACATTTAATAGTTATGTCACCAGAGAAAAATTACTAATCTGTCTGAGCCTCAGTTTCCTTATCTGTAAAATATGGATGATATTTACACTCCTGAATCTCAAAAGCTTATTGTAAGAAATGTGCTTTATAAATTTTAATGTAATCTATGAATGTGAACAGAGAACATATGAAGGGGAATAAAGGAAAGGGAAGTGAATAGGCATTTATATAACAACGTTTATGTGCCAGGCACCATGTTGAGCATTTTACAAATATTATCCATGTGATCTTCACACCCTGAGAGGGAGGTCTTCTTATTGTCTCCATTTTATAGTTGAGGAATCTGAGGCAAACAGAAATTAAGTGACTTGCCCAGGGTCACACAGCTAGTAAGTGTCTGAGGTCAAATTGGAAATCAGGACTTCCTGACACTGAGCCGATCACTCTAGCCACTCTGCTGAAGACCTTTAAATGCCAAAACAAGAAGTGTCTATTTTATACTATAGATAAGGCGGAGTCACTGAATGTTTCTGAGCAAGAGAGGGCAACGATCAGGCCCGCTAATTAGAAATACTCCTGTTTTGACAGCTTTATAAAAGATGGATAGGAGAGGGGAAAGGAGAAGAGGAAAGCAAGGAGACCAATGAGGAGGTTATTGCAAGAGGAGAAGGAACCTGAGGCATAGTACTGTGGAAATTATTACAGCATGTCTGGAGGCAGAGGAGTTAGGTTCAAATTCCACCTCAACCTGTAAGACCTTTGGCAAATCACAACCTGCCATGACCTCAGTTTCCTCATCTGTAAAAATAAAGGGGTTAGACCACATGGCATGTGAAGTCCTCTCCAGTCTACGTCTATGATTCTACAATCATAGAGTAATTTAATATGGATGGATGGATGGAGAGAGAAAGAGAGAGATGCAAAGGTGTGCTGGAGCCAACTGAAAAGGGCTTTAGAGTTGATTGTTAAACTTTCAGTGTGAGTATTGACACCTCAGAAATCAGCAAACACTACAAATGAGGGCTTGATTTATTGTCTTGTTGATTATCTAGGCCTAAGAAATTAATTAAGAAAAAGTTAATAACAAGATTAAACTTTACTGTGTTGTGGGTGGTCTTTCCTCCCCCTCTCCCCCAGGAGAGCCGGTTGTTACACATTTAACAACACACTGTTGGACAGATGTAGAAGATATGATGAGGAAAGAATCAAGAATTAGCAACTGATTAGATATGGGAGATGAAGGATAAAGAAGAATCTAAGAAGTTAAAGGTGAGCAACTGGGAGATTTGTGGTACAATGAGCAGTAATACCAAAATTGAAAGGAAGAGTAAGAGTAGGGATTTCAGTTTTCAAAATACTGAGTTTAAAGAGCTGGTGGGATTTCAAGGATGTCTAATAGATAGCTACAGATATGACACTGGAGGTTGGAGCCGGATATAAAGACTTGGGAACCACCTGCATGAAGGTAATAAGTACAATCAGAGGAGTGGATTATATTCCAAGGGTGAGAAGATAGAAGGGGAGCAAAAGAAAAGTGAGGAAAGAGCCGGCAGGGGAGAGGGGAAGGATGATAAATTAGCAAACAAGACTGAGGAGGAGCCATTAGACAGGTAAGAGGGAAAACAAGAAAGAGGGATGTTGCAGGAGAAGAGAAAGTAAGCAGAAGGAATAAGCAGTGAACAGTGTCATGCAGAAGACAATTCAAGAAGGATGAAGATTGACAAAAGAGCATTGGATTTTACAATTAAGAGGTTGTTAAATGACCTTGGAGAATGGGGCTTCAGTAGAATGGTGAGGACAAGTCACAGAGTTGACTGAATGGGGGAGGAAGGAGAAATAGTGCATGGAGAAGACTCTTCCTAGGCTAGCAGCTAAGTGTGTTTCAGATCATACACTCGTTCTCAAAAGATGCAATGATCTCAACTGCTCAGGATTCAGATCCCTTCTTCTTACAATCTGTTCTTTTGAGTTTTTCATAATGGGAAAGACTAGCAACTAGACCACAAGTCCTATGACCCCACTATATATATGTACATGCACCTACATCTGCACACAAATGTACATACATGCACATATACATGGTATAGCAGTGTTCTTGGCCTCCATACTCACTTTTCATTCTGGTCTCGTGTCACACCTGGTGCCAAGCATCACACCTGCATATCTCTCTCAGAACAAAATGCATACCCAAAACATCCACTCAGCAGACCCACTGCTTTAGTCATTGCCTTTCCAGTCATATTGTTACAGTCACAGCACCTGGGATGGGATCCATCCACCCTTAATGCCACATACTCCAGCCCTTTGCTTTCTTTCAGATGCCTCTAAACATCTCTGTGGAATTAATTAATTACAATAATTAGTCTCCTTTGCAGCCATCCCCACAACAAGAAGAGCTGGAGAGAAAATATTCTCGTGAAAAGAACACCTGGGTCTGACTTACTCTCTCTCAGCCCTGTAGCAACCTAATCTCTTGATAAAACAATTTGAGGATTGGCATAATCAAGGACAAGGTTTGTTTAGTTTGTTTTTCCTTTAGATTGGGGTGGCAGGGGTAATAAGCAGGTTAGTAGGCACAGGGAAGGAACCGACAGGTAGAGATGGTGGATGAAAGAGTGAACTGGGGAGGGTTTTGTCTCTTCTTCGAGTAGGGTACTCAATAGTGCTAGAGTGCAAGAGAAGAAGGGAGAGGGTGAGGGCAAAGCAGGCTTCATAGAATCCCAATAATTATAGTTGGAAGGCACCTTAGACCTCATCTAGCCCAATCCTCTTATTTTTAGAAATGAAAAAACCAAGGCTCAGAGAAGATAAGTTATTGCTGAAGGTCACCCAACTATTAAATAACAGAGCTGGCATTTGAAATAAGGTCCTCTGCCTCTGAATCTGGTTGTCTTTCCACCATACTCTAGCATTGGATCAAGCAGGTTTAGAAAGATGGGTAATGAAAGATAAAGAGAGCAGAGGGCTAAGGATACAGAATAGTGCCTTATTGAAATGGCTAATAACAGGGTCAAGACAAAGGGAGGGAAATGAAGCTAGAACCTGAGTGAGTGATTAAGAGATCAAGAAGGATTTAACTCTGTTATCTCCTTCAGGTCCTGGTTTACACTTCTGTTCATGATAGGTTCTTAGTTGATGTTGGTTGAATTTAATTAAGAAATATTACTGATACTTTGAGGACTTAGCTATAAATACACAATCACATGGCAGGAAAAATTTACATTATCTACAAGTACCTAAATACAAAACCATTTGGCATTCCAACTTTTAAACAGTAATATAAAGGGAAAGAGTGGCCACATAAAAAGCCTGAATTAAATAAACTCTAAACTATAAATCACATAACACAAATGCAACCATAATAGTGACTTAAAAAGTAAATGACATCCATAAAAATGACAAAAAGAGGGAGTTTCAAGAAGCAATATTGGTTGCTCAGTGACTTGTCTTTTTTCTAGTTAATTATTATGTATCTGAACCAGAGCACATATTCAGGTTGAGTTCCATTAGGTTTTATAGAAATGGAACCCATTAAATGGGTGAAATTATATCATAGGCTCATATTTCTTTAATGGTTGAAGGTGCTCTGCCATGGTGGCAAATTCTAGGAAATATGTCCTGTATGGTTAAAGGGAATAAGATTGCTTTTGATGGAAAAGAGAAGTATAAGAGAAGGTTCACTAAGTAAATAGCAAGATTACGTAGGGTGCCTAGAGGACACTGGACAGTTGTTTTCTATTTCCAGCAGATCAAAAGGAAGAAACTGATTTTTGGCTATAGCAAATTTGAGTTGGATTAGATAATAGGAAGATCTTACATATAAATGATTGAATAAAAAATTAGATACTTTAATTAGCTAAAATCTTTATTATCTATCTAGTCTAATCTAATCTATCTAATATTTTAAAACCTACCCAAAGATAGATTTTAAAATACCATATAGACTTCTTTATGCTAGGTGGCCTAGGTATTTTCTAGGGCACCTAGGCGGCACAGTGGAGTCGGGAAGACTCATCTTCTCAGGTGGCACAGTGGATAAAGCGCCAGACCTTGGCAAGACTCATCTTCCCAAATTCAAATCTGGCCTCAGACACTCTATCCAGAGACAGGGAGATTCTTACAGATGAAGTTTCAAGATAAATTTATACATGTAGAAATTTCAAAATATCTTTTATGATTTGTGTATAAATTATACAACCTGTAGCATTCCATGCTGCTACAAAGTACTGTATTTCTTAGGAAGATTTTAAAAAATGAAACATGCTTCCAAAGAAAAACAAGGTTACTATAAAATTTAACTGGCAATGGAGCAGGCAGCATCAAAGATTTGTCATCCTTTTAAAAATATTGATATATGTATATGTAAATATTCAGAGAGGTAGCATAATGTGCTGCCCTTGCTGTGGGACAATGGACAAGTCACTTAAACTCAATATCCCAGACATTTCTATAAGATCAACACTTTGAGATAAATTGCTTATCTACAACCACAGACAGGGTTTCCATATTGGAAGCAGTCCACACCACTGAAATTGCAGGCCCCGCCCAACATAAATCAATCACATTGTTATTGAACA
Source organism: Phalanger gymnotis (assembly GCA_028646595.1). Taxonomy (NCBI): domain Eukaryota; kingdom Metazoa; phylum Chordata; class Mammalia; order Diprotodontia; family Phalangeridae; genus Phalanger; species Phalanger gymnotis. Next base: position 199,424,357 of record CM053622.1, on the reverse strand, counting down.
CTAAAATGAGGACATCGTACATGTTAAAGAGGGCAAATATTACCTTCCGAAACAGCCATTGCATTTTCCCTCCCTTTCAATATAGTTCCATAGGCCAATAGATTTTCCATTCAAAGATGCCTCTCCCATGCATCCTTTAAAATGAGTAACTTTCACAGCAGGTGACTTCTAAAACAGAAAAAAGACACAATATTTTGGTGAAGCAAAATAATATTAAGTATCAGAAATTTTATAGCATAAATATTACATAATATTATGTTACTATGCAGCCAGAATAAATCCTTATGTACAGTTTTGTGAACCCTATCTCTACTTGAATTTGATGCCTCTGGCCTAGACAATTACCCCAGCCTGCTCAAACTAACTGATAAGATCCAAAATCCTAGATACATTTATTAGGTGAGAAAACAGCTTAATTGTTCATTTGGTGTGAACAGAATCTAAGCATCTCACTAGGTGCTAAAGAAAGTCTATTCTGATTGAGTGAGAGACTGGGAAATATCCCTTATAATTCAAAGGAGCTACTTTAGAACCCAAAGAGCTGAATTTTTGAAAGCATAAAGGAGAGAACATTCCTGCTATCTCCTGAGAAAGACTCTCTGAGAAGGGGAGTGGAAGGGACAGCACAGAGCCCCGAGGCTTGTCCTTAGTCTTGGTCTCAGGTTCCTCTTCTCACCCCTTTGGCCAGAGGATATGTACTTCTGGTCTTTCCATCTACATCCTAGCAGCACTGATAGTGTTTGAATTAGACGCCAAGGAGAAGATGTGGCTCCAATGCTCTACAAAGACCCTAGCAGAAAAGTTACATTACACTTAAAAGGAGCATCTTGAGGACTCTAGCAAAAGCATTTCCAGAACCTGGGAACCTTTGCTACATATGCCCTAGCTTGAGCCCACTTTTTCTTGTGTGCACCGACAAGGGAATTTATCACAGATTTTTGTGGGGGATGTTCTGTACAAACCTTTCAATACCTACTTCTAATATCTAATTAATTCTAGATGATTAGTTGATATCAGCTGATAATAATGGCAGGGAACACTCCAGCAGAGGCTTGTGAGTTGTGAGTTCATGAGAACAGAAATACAATAAAAAGTAATAGAACCAATAGAAAACAACTCCCCAACTCCTCAGGGCCATCGGACCTCGAAGGGAGAGGAAGGAGCCACCTTTTATGTCAGTGTGGTTAGGGATAGGGATGGTCACATCAGAACATGAGCTACATCAGTCTCTTCAAGCTTTATTTGGTGAGAAAAGTTTAAATTTCTCGGCTAAGTGGTGCAGTGAATAGTCCTGGAGTCAGGAAGCCCTGAGTTCAAAGTCAGCCTCAGACACTTACTAGGCATGTGACCTTGGTAAAGTCACTTAATCTCTGCCTGCCTCCATTTCCTCATCTGTAAAATGGAGATAATAGAAGCACTTACCTCCCAGGGTTGTTTTGAGGATCAAGTGAGATACTATTAGCACAGTGCTTGGCATACATTAAGTGCTTAGTAAATGCTCCCTAATGAATTCAAAGATGCTACTGGGTAGCTCTGATTAAAGCCCCAAACTATCGGATAAAGAAGAAGAGATCCTTATAGAAATATGAAATTCCAAAACCTCAGACTTTTTGCCCCCTTGAAAAGTGACTCCAACTACCAAAATAGGTCATGGGTTCCTACTCCAGATGAAGACCAACAAACAATTTATTCCTCAAGCCCTTTGTTTACCTATCTAAACTAAGCACGAAAGACAAGAGTGTCTTATTTATTGAGAAAGTAATTCATTTGCAAGTAAAGTCAGCATGTTATATAGAACTTAGTAAGTTTTACCTTTATTTGTCCTCCAAGTCCTCCAACAAACATTAATGTTGACTCGTTCACATCCAGCACATTAGCTGTCCCAGGGGATTTAGCAGTTTTGGTTAATGGCTTCTGGGTAGAGCTCATTTCCTTTATACTCAATGAGCCAGTGTTCCCAAATCTAATAATCACAAACAATTACATAATAAACACTTCCTGAAGTTCAACTGAGTTCAACTCAACAAATATTAAATATCCACTCAGGACAGAGAACTATTCTAGATGCTGCAGAAAACCCAGTTCCCCCCTTCAAGGATCTTACAATTTAGGTGGGGTATGGGAATAGAACTCACCAAAACACACAAAAAAGAAACAGATAAACAATAATACATAACAGTATGTGATTAAGTGTCAAAATATGCATCATAGGCAATATATATGAGTGATGAAAGGAAGAAGATCCTCGGGAAGACCTAAGTTCACATCCGGTCTCAAACACTAGCCGTGTGACCCTAAGCAAGTCACCCAACCTCTGCTTGTCTCAGTTCCCTCATCTGTAAAATGGGGATAAATGATAGCACCTACCACCAAGAGTTGGTTATACTGAAGACCAAAGGGGATAATAATTGTAAAGTGCTTAGCATAGTGCCCGGCACATAGTAAGCACTTTATAAATATTAGCTAATTATTATTATTGTGGGCCAGAGGCATCACAAAAGACCCCAAAGAGAAAGTAGAACATGAACTGGACTTCGAAAGATAGGCGAATGTTTGATCTATAAAAGAGTTTGGAGAACAGAAAGTTGATGTCGTTAAATAAGGCAGATTACATTTTGCTTTCTCTATACTGGTTTAGCAATCTAGATGCCTCAGGCAATCCAAAATTCTAAGGATAATTGGAATAATGTTTTCTTTGATATATATGCATGCATATATATATGTATGTATATACATACATACATATATATGTGTATATATATATATATACATACACACATATATATACACACATATATATAAACCCTTGCCATTCCACATAGCAGAGAAAAACAATTCAGCAACAAATATGCTTTCCTACTGACGAAGTTGAAAGAAGAGCCCTGAAGCTCGTTTTAGCATAATTACTTTGAAAGATCTCCATTACCTGGTTACATATATCCGGTGCCATTTATTGTTATCTATCGGAAAGTCTGAAAATTCCAATCTCGCAGACCCAGAGCCTACATCCCAAAGGAAGGCCACTTTGCCGTGACGCATCTCAACAGCAAGAAAGTCAGCCTAGGAGTGAGGAGGAGTGTGGAGAAGACATTGAAAATGAATGAGTTTTGCATAATGGTAGGTTTTGTTCAACCAATTTCATTTCAAAGCAAGTGTTCTTTAATTATTTCATATTTTAAAAACCATATACCCAATTCTCTTTCTTTAGTATTCACATGCTCACTTTACTAGCAGCTACAGTAGCTCTTTACCTTGAAAATCCATCACCCTACTTCTCTCCTGAACACACACACACAAAAAAAAACCTCAATAAATTTTTGTTTCCTCAAGGTTACTTGCAGCCTGACAAGGGTTTTTTCATGGGTTCTGTTCCCTATTTTTAAATCTAGGAAGCACTAACTGAATCTGACTCTGTATTGTAGGAACAAAAAACAATAGTAAAACGTATCATGAACATGGATCACAGACACATTTTTAAAGTTAATTCTTAAAGCTACATTTCACTGTGATCCAATTGAACACTAAGAAAAGATGACATATACTTTCTCAAGAACATAAGAAAAGCTTGGTCCATTCAAAAAATTTCAGGGGTGACAAGAAGAGTTCCCTTAATATAGCAGAAGGTTAAGGCGAAAATTAACTGCACATTCAAAGGTGGCATGTTTATCCTCATAGTACTGTAGATACTTTTTGGCTAATGCCATCCCTCCGGTAAAAAGACGGTTCCATCGAAGCCTAGTGATACTATTCTTCCTAATGTCACCAACCCCCATTTCTGCCACCCACAAAAAACAATGAGTCGACTCTACCGAAACATAAAGTTACAAGTCGATTCTTAATTTGTATTCCATAGCCCTGATTGCTTACACTGGCACTGCTACCCAGGTAGAAGAGGAGGTTATCAGGTTCACTGGTTTTAACATTTAACGTTAAGGTATTATAGTTGGTAGAGGATATCTGAGGCTGGTAGGCACGGATACAGTCTCGATCTGCAGATACAGCCACTTTAATCTGAAAAAAAGTAAAGGGCAAACATATTTCAGTTATTTAGCACCAAATGCTCTCAAATAGCCAAAAGTGAAAACGAGAAATGTGATTTAGTAACTGATTTACACTAGCAGTCACGGGCAAATGGGTTTCCTCTCCCGACAATTAGATAATGCTATGGCTTTCACAAAGTGTGTGAACAGAGCAGATTTAAAAAAAAAATGTAAGAAAGCTTAAAAATGGGAATTGCATCGTTGGATGTTAAAACACTATTTTATATGGGAAACATTTTTTAATGAGGGTTTTAAGCATTTATGATCAGGGAATCTATACAATTATCTTATTAGTTAAACTGTAAAGGACTTTAAAAGCCAAGCTGAGAATTTTTTTTTTAATCACAAAGTAATTAAGTGACCACTGAAACTTCTTGAGTGGGGGAATGATATAGCTAGCTCTGTGCTTAAGGGATATCAATTTGACAGCATTATGTAAGACAGACTGGAGAGGTGAGAGGCTGGTATAATGAGACTAGTGAGGAGTCTATCACAATAATTCAATTTAGAGGTGACAAGAGATGGAATTAAGATGGTGGTCAAACGAATGGCAGAAAAAAAAGTCTTCATAGATTACTCTACCTGAAAACACACTCTCCCTCCTTTGAATTCCTATGTTTTTAATAGCATTTATCATATATTTCATTGGCTGTTTTTAATTTTTTTTTCAGGTATGTCTGACTCTTTGGGATGCCACTTGGGATTTTCTTGGTAAAGATATGGGAATGTTTGTCATTTCCTTCTCCAGCCCATTTTACAGATGAGGAAACTGAAGCAAACAGGGTTAGGTGATTTGCTCAGGACCACACAGCTAAGTAAGTGTCTGAGGTTGGATTTGAACTCAGGAAGATGAGTCTTCCTGACTCTAGGCGTGGTGTTCTTATCTATCGTACCACCCAGCTGCCATATATTTCCTTATACTCTAGTAATGTTTGTTACTATTTGTATATTTTCTACATATACTTTACTATGTCTTATCACTCCTACTAACTTGTAGACAATGAGCTTTATTTACCTTTGAATCTCTTATAGCATGTGGTCTAGTGCCTAGAGTTTAGTATATTCTATGAACATTTATTGGACAAATGAATGTTTTAAGTGGTTTTTAAACAAATCGTTGTCAGAGAGGCAACATAGTCCAGTGTGTAGAAAGCCAGCCTTTTAGCCAAGAAGACATAGGGTCAAGTCCTGCCTTCTCTGACACATTCTAGCCAATCAAGTCACTTAACTTCTGGGTCCTAGACAACTCTCTAGGCCAATAAGTTGCAGGGAAAGTGCCCACCTGCTTTGTTAGAAGGAACTTCTTCAGCCAGGAAGTCCTTTAAGACAATAAAATCACACCTCTAATCCCTATCTAGTATCAAAAAACATTTAAGTGCTTTTTGATGCTGTTAGTTTTTTGTTTGTTTGTTTGTTTGTTTTTATGAGCAGCATAGCTAGGTATTATTTCTCAAAACTGAGGGAATCTAGATAGCCTAACCGTGTCTCCAGGCTAGAAAGGGTAAAGATGGTAGATATAACAGTCATTGATATTGCTACTCTGTCCAAGGACAAACTAACAGCAGACAGAAATACCACCATTTCACTGAAATATCAGTGCCACAGAACTATCATGAATTTCTTTTGTAGTAAAACCATGTGGCCATGTTTCTCAAATATCGCATTTTCTTCCAATATGGGTGACACTCTCCATCAAATATATATAATCTGTGGGAGGCACAAGATTTATTTGTGAGTGACCTTCATTCCCTCCATTATGTATTCTTTTTTTTAAATTTAATTTATTTACTATATTCAGTTTTCAGCATTGATTTTCACAAGAGTTTGAATTACAAATTTTCTCCCCATTTCTACCCTCCCTCCCACTCCAAGATGGTGTATTCTTAAAACATTGCAGAATGCAACATTTATTGCACATTGTCATTGCCAATCATGTTTGACTCTGTTACTGTTTTTTCGGTGAAGATATTGGAGTAGTTTGCCATTTCCTTCTCCAGCTCATTTTACAGATAGGGAACTGAGGCAAACAGGATTAAGTGACTTGCCCACGGTCACGCAGCTAGTTAGTATCACAGGCCAGATATGAACTCAGAAAGATGAGTCTTACTGACTCCATCCACTGTGCCACCTAGCTGCCCATTTAAAATGTTATAAACAAGGGAAAAGACAGGAGTAGTTACAAAGTAACATATGAGAAATAACGAAGCTGATAAAACATACTGATTCTCAGACCCATACTAACAGGTTATTGAATGAACTTAAAAAAAAACACAGGAACTAGTCTGCATTATAAGACTTTTGTGTGTTATGAGACTTCTATAACCTGTGCACAAAAGCAGGAATTCAAAGACACGAAAGCTGAACGTCTTAGCTTTAAATATCCTTCAAATGAAAAGGGCACAAGGAGCTCTTTATCACTGAAAGCTGTTTCTGTATTTTTGTACTTACAGATGCTGCCTGCTTTCGGGCCTGACTGATCAACTCTTTAATTTCAGACAGGTTCCTGTTCAAGTTCTCCTCCAGCGTTTTCAAAGGCTTCAAACGATCAAACAAAAGATTGGCTTGTGTTTTCACTTCTTTTACTTTCCTTTCAACCAACACAGCTATGAAGGAAAAGAAAGGAATGGAGAGAAATTAATTGCTCATTACTGGAATGCACGGGACAAAATTCTGGGCAACCCTCTCAACAACCTTTAATAGATGTGTGAAAAATTCACACAGAGCACAAAGAACTAAGGAAAAGTTTATTTTTAAAAGTCTGCAGTCTACACATTCTTCTTTTCATTATGCAGACTCTTTTTGGATCATAGACTGAATCATGATTTTGTGCTTGGCAAGAGGAAAATTTTGCATTTGAGCAAAGGTTTTCCTAAAGTGAAGCAAGACTTACTAGCCTGTGATGAGTCACTGAGAAGCTTATTGGCTTTTCTCAATGTTTCATTAATCCTGGACAATGCAGATGAAGTGTTGAGCAGCTTCTGATTGAAATCCACAACGTCGTTCAAAGTGCTTGTGGCACTCTCGTTAGCAGCTCTTGCCATCTCTTTGGTCTTTAGTCCTGTCTCCTGGGTACCTGAAATGCAAATATACGTGTGCCCCCTCATAATCACACAAATTGATTGACCCCTCTGCAAGAGGAGCAAATAATTTCATACATTATCACAGCATGGTAATATTCCTTACGAATTACAGGAGACAAGACCGGAAATCTCTTAAGGCTTTCTTTTGCAGAAAGTTTAGTTTTATGACATATTATACCGATTTCTTTAGTAACAAATGCAATACTTTTAGTAAAAAATATCACAGAATATGAACTTTCTTTATTAGAGGCAAATTACGAAGTGCCTTTTAACCACTGAAAATAGGGTCAACTATTTTTAATAACTGGAATCAGGAAGACCTGAATTCAAATCAAGTCTGTGACACTTACTAGCTGTGTGGCCTTGAGCAAATCACTTAACCTCTGTTTGCCTTAATCCACTGCAGGAGGAAATGATAGACACTCCAGTATAAATTTGCCAAGAAAACCCCATACCGGGTCACAAAGAGTTGGACATGAATGAACAACTGAACAACAAATTTCAATAAACTTTACTTTTCAGTAGTCCTTTTCTTCTCATTTCAGCCTTGGAATAAGAAAGACCCAAGTTCAAGTCCTACTCCTCACACTTGATTTCTCATTGTCCCCTCCACCTCTCAAAGACTACTACATAGAAGTTTCCAGTCTGCATTGGTAGAGGGAGTTTCCTTACTGGGAGGGAGGTCACAACATCAGTGAACTCACAGGTCTTATTCATAACAGAGGCAGCATGGAATGGTGGGGAAAGGAACAGCTTTGAAGTCTGAAAGAACTGGGTTCAAGTCCTAAATCTTATTCATAATAACTATGTGACCATGGGTAGGTTGCTTCTCATTACCTCAAGTAATTCTCTAAGAATCTAATTGGTCGGTGAATTGCTCATCTGCATTAGTGGAGGTAGCTTCCACTATGGAGTTCTCCATACTGAAGAATTCATGGGTCTCTACTTCCCCATACCCCACTCCAAAGATAATAAAGTTCACATTTACATAGATCATAAGATGTTAAGATCTAGAAAGGACTAAAAATGTCTGTCAGTCATCATCAAAGTAACAATAAACAAGTGATATCTATATAGTACATTCTAATTTGTAAGCATCTCAATGAAGCCCCACAACAGTTCCTATGTGGAATGGAACTATGGATATTTGTTCAGTCATGCCAGTCAGGTCCAACTCTTTGTGACCTTGTTTGGGGTTTTCTTGGCAAAGATATTGGAGTGGTTTGCCATTTCCTTCTACAGCTCATTTTATAGATAAAGAAACAGAGGCAAACAGGGTTAAGCAACTTGCCCAGGGTGTAGTAAGTGTCTGAGGCCAGATTTGAATTCACAAAGATGAGCCTTCCTGACTCCAAGCCAGGCACTTCCCACTACTCCATCTAGTTGCCACTATGGATAGTACTGTACCCATTTTACACATGATGAAACCAAGGCTGATTGATAAGGTGACTAAGTGACTGCCCGTGGTCACAAGGCTATTAAGTGAAGGGACAAGAATCAAACCCACCTTTCTCCTTACTCTAACTTCAGTGTCCTTTCCACTACATGGATCTATATCTACTGCTTCAATCTAAATCAACCACTTCATTTGGCAAATGAATAAACTGAAGTTTGAACAGGTCAAATGGCTAAATCATAATCAAACATCTAACAAGAAACAGGACCTGTGATTTCACTGATATTGTGACCTCCCTCCCAGTAAGGAAACTCCCTCTACCAACCCAGATTGGAAACTTCTACGTAACAGTCTTTGAGAGTTGGAGGGACAATGAAACATCAAGTCCTGTACGATATAATTCAGACTGCAAAGTGAAACTAAATATCCCTTTCAAAATAAAATGAAATGTGGAAAATATCCATTTGGATATTTAGTTTCGGTTTACGGTCTGAATTATGTTGTACTGCAAAGACGGTGTGCCCATATACCATTAAGAATATTGATAACAGAACAGAATAAAGAATTATTAATCATCACAGAGAAATCAAATTCAGAGGTAGTCTAGACAATCTGGACAAGCCAGTTAAAATACCATTTTATAAATAGTCCTTTATCGCTTTATTATGATTTTGTCCTTTTCAAAAATCCCACTGGTTTGACAAAGCTCTGTTAGTTTAAAGACTTGAGTTTTACCGAGTTTCAAACAGTAGGGCATTCTCTACTTAAGGTAGGAGGCATCTAGTTAAATTAAATTGGGAAAAAAGTTTGCATCTCAGTGGAGAAAAGAAGATTGCTAAATAAGAGAGAAAGATACGAATGGGTTCTGAATCACAGTATAATCTATTTGCCTTACATTGTTAATGTTTTTACATTTTTTAATTAATGTTACATTTCCAACTAACCAAGGCTAGATGTGACTTAAGAACATGAAAAGTCTATTTCAGGATGTTTTATTGCCTCAATAAAGGAGATAATAAAGAAGGAATTCTTGAAATCCACACATTTATGACAGACTTAACATACTCATGCAAGCCTCTGATGATTAAAGAAAAGAGAAAAACAGATTATCATAGTGGGTTTTTTTGTTTGTTTCTTTACCTTTCTGATAGTTTAACAAATTTCTTATCCCTTGGGAGACTTGACTTTTGTAGCATAAAATGTAAGGGTGTGTATAAGACAGCACATTTTTTAAAATCGATTCAACGAATGTTTATTAAGCATCTACATTGTGCATATTAGAAACAAGATTTAGAGAAACAAACAAAAAAAGAAACAAAACGAGACAGAATGGCTGCCCTCAAGGAGCTTGTAATCATTAAACATTAAAGGGAATGTCGATGGCAAATTTTATTGTTAAAGAAAAACAAGAGTATCCTCCACCCCAAGCCCTACTCAGACACTTCATTAAGGTACAGAAGTGACCTTGAGCTCTCAAAGGCTGTGCCATAAATATCATAATGTCTGCTACATTCCATTACATTGAAAAAGATTTGTGGATGAATCTTTTAATTACAGACTTCATGTCTTCCACGTGAGGACCAGGTTGGCTAAGTTCATGAGCCACGTCACCAGTTAAGTTTGGCCTTCAGGTAACAATTTGTCTGGGCCACAGTAGCTCACTGATTATCTCCTAAAGTGTGGATGAGTTATTAGTAGATGAAGCATAGATATGGTTGCAATCAAGAATTCTTGAAGTTTTGAAATAAGTAAAGAAACTTGAAAACTAAGCAATTTCAATGGTTACATAAAATCTATAACTTGGGTCCTTTGTATTTAAGAGAACAGATTTAACATCACAGAAAATGAATATCATCACTCCCAATTCAGATTCCTTTTACAGCAAGATACTAAATCAGTCTCCAGGCTCATTTACAACAAGGGTTCTTAATCAGGCTTCAGACAGGACTTTATTATGCTTGTCGGTAATGGCTTTGCAATGAGAAGGTTTTCATTAAATCAGGACAAATCCCTCTCACTTACCATCAGGCATCATCACTCCAAGCATCAGCAGTGAATCATTAAGTTGCTTAGTAAGTTTATGAGCACGCTCCTGAAATCTGTTTACCTTTTTTTTCAATTCACTCATTTTGAACATAACACCTATCAGGACAACAAAAGACATGGCTTTTATTTAAACTTTTTACTAAACTTTCATCCAAAAATAAGTGTAAGTAAAAGCTTTATTAGTTGTTCCAAGACCTTTATAATAAGGATTAAGACTTCCCCACAGAGCTTACATGTCCCTCATTACTGGTTATGGAAATTAACCAGTGGATCTTCTTAGTCTAAGTCTCTCTGACTTTGATGGCAGAACCCTTCACTAGCACTGACTCTTAAAGTCTCCTCTGAAATTTAATCGAGGCTCAGTGGTGTGCAAGATAGATCATACGAGGGAGATGCAACTCACTCAAATCTTTTTCAGATTCACTAGTGTCTCCCCTGTCAAGAGAATGAGATGCTATGGATTTGGGAAAAAGAGGTAAGGGAGTTCCCTCTACTGTTGTCACAACTGCAGGAGCAGCTGAGGATGGAGCAAATGAGTATAAATCTTTGGAGGGAGTATTTGGACACCAAGAAGCAAGCAGATTTTTGATATAATCATAAAGCCTAGCCTGGGTGAAGAGAATAGGGTACATGTGCCCTATTGTGGTGATGGTGAAAAGAGGTTAAGGTGGGAAAGGCAAGAAGGTGTAGCAGCTAGCACTTTGGTTCATCTTTCCCTGTCACTGTGAAGTGTGTGTGTATACATGCATGTCTGTATGTACATAAATGTGTCCATATATGTGTGTGTACATGTACGTATGTGTCTTATATCAGGCATTTGTCTTAAGAATTTGTGGCTTGGTTTCTCATAGGCTCATAGATTTAGAGCTAAAAAGAACTTTAGAAATCCAAGGACCTCATTTTTACAGATAGAGAAACTAAGGAAAAGCAGGTTAAGTGTCTTGTATGGTTACATAGCTAATGTGTAAGCCTTCCTGATTTGGGTTCCATACTATGAATGTCAGTGTGGGAAGAAGAGACGATGATAGATAGCTATGAATTCAGGTTCAATCTAGTACATTATCTTAAATGTGTCAGCTGAGCTCCCTTCTGGTTCCTGTCCCTGTAGAGGCATCCCTTGGGGTCCGGGGGAAGGTATTACAATTAAATATACACAATCTTCAACCAAATCTCATTTAAATTTCTTCTCTAATTTCCCAAAAGTTTCATTTGGAATTCTTCCTTCTCGCTCATATAATCTGCCATCCACTCCTGCTTTTGCTCTATTTTTTTCAACCCTCAGGCTGACAAAAACAGGTAAAAATTGTTAAGCGTGCTTCCCCCCAACAGAAGTTCTTTTTATTCCCTTGAAAAGTTTCTTAAATTCTTTCTACTTTTCCCCCCATTTATAACAGACTATCACATTTGGATTGTAAGGGGCTGCTATAACACTAAATCACTGCCGAAATGCATTGTCTTCAGATGATAGCTCTGAATTAAACATAAACAGCCATGACATTCTGTATTTCACAGGCTATGAAATACTCTTCATTTTTTGTATAAACTGAGAGTATAGCTCCCCTCCATTTTCTCCTGGGGTTTATATTCAGTGCTTGCTTTATTTTTTCATGTGATGACACAAACAATTTTACATGTTTTGTCACTTTGAAAGAAAATAATTGTTATTTTTGTTGTGTTGCTCATCTACTCACGGGAGAAGACAGAAGCCATGAGGTTCTATTATGGAAAAGAAACTCTTTTAGAAGACAGATTTGATTGTGACTCATTGCCAATTTCTGGGGGAAAAATGTTTTGATGGGTTTGACATTTAAATAAGACAGTTAAGGTGATAAGTACATTCCAGGTCATGAAAATTGGTAAGCTTCTCCTGATATATGACTTGTTTTCAAATTATCTTCAAACATAAAGTAATTTTCACTTGTTAGATTTCTCAGAGGAATGACAAACGAAGCATATTAGCTTCCTGTGTGATATGAGTCTGCTATCTGGGGGATCTGCTGCCCTGAGTAAAACTTCAGATATTAAACACAATGAGAAAATGAACATTATGCAATTCAATCAGAATGTATTGAGCAGCTGCTATGGGTCTAGGTTAGCACTGTGTCAGCCTCTATGGGAAATCCAACAGAAATAACACCTGGAAAAGAAATACTGTAATACACTTTTGTAACCTTTCTGAAGGGCTATTTTTTTTTCCGTCACAAACAAGGATTTTTGTTGATTGAAAAACAACTAAACATAATCATTACATGAATGTGATTGAATTTATGTAATGTGTGTGGAAGAATAACCTTTGGAAGCAGAATTAACAATAATAAATATTAATTGTCTCAATTGATTAAGTTTATAGAGTAGAAAGGAAAACAAATAATAAAGGAGACCAATTTACCGTAGTCAAAATAGCAAGGAAATAAAGTCCCTACTTTCAATTATGGCAGTGTTGGGGAGTCAATACTTATACCCATGAAACAATGAAAGAACAGTGGAGGAGAGTATACGATAAAGTACTAAACATGAATATGATTAAATGTCTAAAAGAGTGACAGGTAATAAAAGCTCTAGGAGCTCAGGATGGGAAGAACTCAATGTTTGCTGTAATTATCTAGATGGATTACAGTGACTGGAAAGAAAGCTGTGAGTGCATAGTTTAATGGATACATGTGCTATGATTTAATAAGCAGAGTTTGCTTGATTTTGAACTGGGAAAAATGTGATGGAAAATGTTAATATCTCTCAATTAAATTTTGGAAATGGAAAAGAGGGCCCTTTTAATCATCAAAAAGGCATGGCCCATTCTCTCATCAGAAGGAAGGAGGAACAGCAACAGGATAGCTTTCATAATACATCCATAGGTTTGCTCATTTTTATAATAATCTGAACAGCATCCATTTTAAATGACTGACCTTTAGTTTTTCCACCCAGATTGTTGGCCTCCCTTAGAAGTTTGGCACCTCTCTGGAGAGCTTCTTTCCCATTAGAAACAAGGGGTTCCACTGACTGAAAATCAGAATCAAGCCAAACATGGTCAATGCATGTGAGCAAATTCCTTGTTGGAGAAACAAGTTTATTGTTTCAAAAGTACTTTCCCTGCAGCAGCAGCATGAGGAATAAAGTATAATATTATTGTCCTCATCTTACGGTCATGGAAACTGAGGCTCAAAAGAGGTGAGATGAATGGCACGCCCACGTTCACATAGTTCATGAGAATAAGTAACAGGCTTTTACTCTGACTCTAATCTGGGTGCAAATAATGAGTCCCCTGAAGAGATCACATTATTTGAATTTGTATGGCATATTTCCACTGGGTGGAACTGATGACTGTATTTTACATAAATATAACTCTAAATAGTTCAAATTTGGATAGATATAATCATTTGGGGGGATTCGTTATTGTCGTTCAGCCATGTCCCACTCTTTGTGACCCCATTTGGGGTTTTCTTGGCAAAGATACTGGAGTGGTTTGCATTTCCTTCTCCAGTGCATTTCACAGATGAGGAAACTGAGGCAAACAGGGTTAAGCCACTGACCCAGGGCCACTCAGCTACTAAGTGTCTGAGGCCAGATTTGAACTCAGGTTTTCCTGACTCCAGGGTTGGTGCTTTATCGACCATACCACCTACTCACACTAATCAGGACCTAGCTGTATGCCACATTGTCAGTATAGTTTGTCCTCTAAAGTAAAAATATAAAAGGAAGAAGTGTCTTAAAAATTCATAAAGAGAAATCAATCATCAATAACAAAATTGGGCCATGCATACAAAAGATATTTGAATGTTAACTGGAATAATAGTCATATTAGGAAAGAAAGCAGTAGATAGTATCAAAGGGCTTCTCTCTTTGTAGGCAGCTATATGGTAGTGGATAGAGTCTTGGATCTAAAGTCAGGAGGCCCTATCTTTATGACTCTGTACAAGTCACTTAACTCCTCTCAGCCTTAGTTTACTTAATTGTAAAATGGAGACAATAATACTGCACAACGAAATAGTTTGCAAAATTTAAAGCGCTACATGAATGCATCATTACTTCCCTAATTATTTTTATTATGTAATAAACACATTTTAACTATAGCTAGTTAAAATGTTTCATGGTGATATAAATCTGTAGAATCTATAAAAGATATGTTGCCAAGCACAAATTTGAGGTTCTCAGTCCAACTGTTATGTACTTCATGGAATGTTCTGGAAGAGAAGGTCCTAAATAGCAAAAAAGCTACTTGCAAGCTTTAAAGCCCAGTGGTTCTTCCTTACCAAGTTTGTGATCTCTGTTTTCTGGAGAGCTTCTGCTGCCAATTTCTCTGCACCTTCGATCAAACTTTGAATGCTGGAATGGGCATGGACAGCATTTGTTGCATTGAGAGAAACATCTCTTACATCTGTAAGACCCCTGTGGAGGAAACAAAATTAGAAAGCTCTTGCTACATATTAAACAAATAAAATTAGCTCACAAAATTTGCTCAGAGAAATTATAAATTAAGTTTCTTAATGGCCAATTGGAACGGCCTTTTCTCAATCCTCATCCTTCTTGAGCTCTCTGCAGCCTTGACACTGTCAATCAATCTCTTTTCCTAGATATTCCCTCCTCTCAAGATTTTCAAGTCTGCTCTGTCCTGGTTCTCTTACCTGTCTGACCACTCCTCAGTCTCCTTTATTGGATCTTCATCTAGAACAACAGGGCTGTCCAACCTTAGGTTTTTATTGAAAAGAGTGAGGAAATAATATAGCACCAAATATAGACAGTGTATTTTGATTTGCCATTTTAGTGAGAGTTCTGTGTAGCACAGCTTCATTTGCTACAGCATTTATGCAAATTTCTATGCTTGTAGGAGGGCCACATAAAGCACAATGTGGGCTGCATGCAGCCTGCAGGCCACATTTTGGACAGCCCCGATCTAGAACATTCCACTAATCATGGGTGTCCCCCAAGGTGGGGGACAGTAGCCCAGCAAATGTCATATGATCTATAATCTAGAATAGAAACTCTACTCTGGGGATAGCTGCTACCTCCAATATTACAAAAAACAAAAACCCTTCTAGTACCATGGTCAAATAGCTGTTAGAACCCAGTGAGTATGAGAACTGTTATATTTAGAAGCCTGTCCTGAGCCCTCTTCTCTTTTCCCTCCATGCTATTTCATTTGGTACTGAATTAGTTTCCATAGATTCAGTTAGCACCTCTATGCAGATGGTCCTTAGGTCTCTGTCTAGCCTCAACTTTTCTCCAGACTCCCAGTCTCACATCCCCAATCTCTTGTTGGACATCTTGAATCAAATGTTCTGTAGACATTTTAAACTCAGCATTTCCAAAACTTAAATGTCTCCTCCCCTCCACATCCTTTCCTATTCCTTACTTCCCTATTATTATTATTGAAGGTACTACAATCATCCCAAGCATCCAACCTCACAAACTAAATGTCATCTCTGACTCCTTCTTTCTTTCCCATATCTGATTCATTGTCATGTTCTGTCAATTCTACCTACACAACTCTCACATGTGCCCCTTTCTGTCCGCTGACATTGTCACCACCCTGGTGTACACCCTGTCACCTCATTTGTGGTTCAATCTTTTCAGTCACATTCAACTTTTTGTGACCCCTTTTGTGATTTTCTTGGCAAAGATACTAAATAGGTTTGCCATTTCCAGCTCACTTTGCAGACGAGGAAACTGAGGCCAAGGGGGTTCAGTGACTTGCCCAGCTAGTAAGTGTCTGAGGCCAGATTTGATCTCAGAAACATGAGTCTTCCTGAGTTCAGGCGCTCTATCCACTGCATCACCTCATGCCCGGACTGTGTCAGCAGTCTTCTGATTGCTGTCTCTGCCTCAAGTCTCTTTCTTCTCTAATCTGTCCTCCTCTCAGCCGCCAAAATGATTTTCCTAAATTACAGATCTGACCACGTCACCCCACTATTCAATAAATAGCCAGTGGCTCCCCATCCTTTAGAACTAAAAACAACGTCCTCTTTTTGGCTCTTAAAGTCAGTCCTTCAGCACCTGGCACCTTCCTTCCTTTCCATTCTTCTTATGCTTCACTCCCTCCTCCACAAACCCTGTCATGCTATGATACTAACTTCCACCTCCTGACTCCATGCATTTATAATGGCAATCTCTTATGCCTGGAATTCACTCCCTCCTCGTGTCTTTACTTCCTTCAAGTCTCGGCTAAAATCTTACTTTCTATAAGAAATCTTTTCTGGCACCCCTTAATACTAATGACTTCCATTTGTAATTATCTCCAATTTATCCCATAAATACCTTGTTGGTACAGTCATTTGCAACTTCTCTTCTCCCCTTCTTCCCATTAGAATGTGAGCTTGAGGGCAGAGACTGTTTCTGTTCTTTGTGTCTATCCCCAGTGCTTAGCATAATGCTTGGTAGGCTGATTTTAAAGTTCCTTTTCCTTTTTTGGAGGAGGGGGAGGAAGGCAGGGCAATTGGAGTTAAGTGACTTACCCAAGGTCACACAGCTAGTACATGAGACAAGTGTCTTGAGGTCAGATTTGAACTCAGGTCCTCCTGACTCCAGGGCCCGTGCTCTACTCACTGCACCACCTAGCTGCCCTGATTTTAAAGCTCCTAACGTCACTTTTCAGGGCAGCTAGTTGGCGCAGTGGATAGAGCACTAGGCCCAGAATCAGGAAGCCCTGAGTTCAAATCCGGCCTCAGATACTTACTAGCTATATGACCCTGGGCAAGTCACTTAACCCTGTTTGCCTTGGTTTCCTCATCTGGAAAAGGAAAATGGTAAACTGCTCCAGTATCTCAGGCAAGAAAACCCCAAAAGGGGTCACAAAGAGTCTGAAACAACTGCACGACAACATAAATTTTCAAAATAAGTTTGCCAAGTGTTACAGCTATCTCCTTTAAGCTTTTAAAAGACCTATCTGAGGAGGAAGGGCAAGAGCCTTAATTCTTATGATCCGAGCTGCTTAGCCATGATTTTTGTTTAACTTCATCCAAGGGAGTGGGGGCCTTCCGCTCTGCCACAACTCTTCCTTCTCCTACCCAATCTTCCCAGCTCTTTGAGCCCCTATTTCTCATTACCTTGTTCTAGGTCTTTAGCCTACAAATAGGTAAGGAGTGGTGGGTGAGAAGGAGGAATGTGCCCTGCATAAGGATACTGATTTTACTGTGCATTCTATGTCCTCAATCATTTTCAAATAACTCTGCTAAGCACATATAAAGTTGCTTCTCATTCAACAGGCATGTCCTAATTTGATAGGATTCACTTGAGATATTTTCTGGCTTATCAGTTGATATTTCAATCAGTTGGAATTCATTTTCAGTAGGCAACAATTCATTTACAAACTTTCCAATGGGTGGATGGCACAATTTCATACCACTCTCTATCTAGAAAATGAAATCTGACAATCAACACATCCCCTAGGCCTGCAGAATAAATCACTTCATTTTCTTTCCAAGGTTATTGAGGCAAGTCATCCCCCAAAGAACATCAGCATTTATTACTTGCAACCATTTGGCTGGTAAAATTCAATGATTTATAGGTACAAGATGGTAATCATTCGTATTTTGAGTTCAATTTCCTTTACCATTCATACATTAAGTAATCAAGGCTATAACTTGGCTGTAAATGCAATAAGATTACCTTTACATTTTCTTCTTTTTTTAGGGATGGATGAAAAAAGTGAGGAAATCATATAGCACCAAATTCAAATTTTCTCCATTGGTTCTGTGGTTTGTATCACACAAATAAATAAGTGATTGTGTACTATCCACAATAATGCTGTTCTTTAACCATTTTATGTGTGTTAAATCTTGTGTCATGAATAGTAAGTTGGCTCTATTCAAAACTGTCAAATAAATGAAGTCTATTCTTGGGACCCAAGTATCTCCTTTAAATGCCCTTCCCGGGCTTGTTGGTGCCTCTCCTTTTTTTATAATAACCTCTTAATCTCCTATCTAATATCGAGATAAGCTCTCAGAAAATAGTCTGGGAAAAAAAGGAAACTAGAAGGTGGCATAAATGACTGGTAAGATTTATGTTTTAGGTCTATTTTCGTTTTTCTAGAGAACCAACACAAATAAAAATTCACAAAGTATTTAATGAAAATAGTGGAATGTTAAGCAACAGTGAATGGGGTTAGTATTTTGGAGATCTGAGGGTTTTCGTAGTGGCCCAAAGGACATATCATGTGGGCCTACATCATGACTATAAGCTCTTTTAGGACAAGGACAGTGTATTTCATTTATTTTATATCCTCCTAAAGAACTTCAAAAAGTGCTGGGGACACAGGGCCTATTCTATAAATAACTGTGGCAACTAGTGGTGCAGTGGTCAGAGCACTGGAACTGGAATCAGGAAAATCAAGAGTTCAAATCCAACCTCAGATATGTATATACATAGCTATATGACCTGGCCAAGTAACTTCACCTCACTCAATCTCAGTTTCTTCTACTATAAAATATACTTTGCGATACAGAACCACATAGGCATTTTGACAATAATCATCCATATTGTTGTTATTATCTTACTGATATAGTTGCACAGGAAGTCTGATTGGATTGAGTCACACTTTATGGAACTTGCACAAACAAGCCAACAAGTTGGACTTGGGGATGTAAGCACGGGCTTGGAGGACAGCATCTCAGCCTCCTCTTCCACATTTGCTAGGAGGAAGACACTGTGGACTAGAGAGGGTCAAGGGTCTGAGGATTTGGATTTTGAAAATTGGAAACCTAGCAGAGTCCCTGAGGGAGCACTGGCTAGAGGTAGTGTGTCTGTATCAGGAAAGGAGGACACACTAGGCATGATTAGAAGGGGCAGATTCAAAGCTCCAGAAGGAGCCCAGCAGACAATTACACTGTCTATGAGCAACATCTCAAGGACTCTAGGAAAAAGACTCTCTGAAGCTGTAATTTGCCCCCTTTTGCCAAATGTTCTTTCTAAGCTGGAACCCATTTCCCCCCAAACTCTGTAGGTACTGGATGGAAAATGTGTCATAGACTTTTGGAGGGACATTTTGCACCAGTTGTTCTTACTTTATAACCTTAAAAAACACACCTTTCTGGGACAGCTAGGTGGTGCAGTGCATAGGGCACTGGACCTGGAATCAGGAGGACCTGAGTTCAAATCCAACCTCATTAGCTATGTGATTCTGAGCAAGTCACTTAACCCTATTGCCTCAAAAAAAAAATGTACCTTTCTAAAAGCTAATCAAGTCTGGCTGACATTTATATCAATCAATAATCATTAAGGGGTGGCATGGTTAAAGCATACCAGTGGGGATTCTCTTGGGCAATAGCATCAGAAAGATACTTTCCAGCCCCTCAGGGTCCACCAAAAACTTTAGCAGCACAAGAAATATTCTGGTGCTCTGGAGACCCTACCTGTCTGTGCAGGTGAGATTTGGGAGCATGAGCTGAGAGCATGTGCCACAATTGAATATTAAAGGGTTTCCCCAAATTTTACACAGATGAAAAAAAAGATAAACCTAATTTAAGAATTAACTAATACTTTAAAGCATATCCAGTCCTTATATTCCTATAGACTTACCTGTCTAGCACGTCCGCCAATCTCATCAGCTCAGCTGCATGATCCTCTGCCCTGTAGACAAGGTCAAGGGCTCCTCTCTTAGACATCTGCATGACTAATTCATCCACATGGTGTCTGATTTTGGCACTCCACAAGAGCAGTTCATCACGATGAAGCTCTAACTTCTATACAGACAAATGAATATTTTTAATGTGCACATATGTATACATAAATATCTATGCAAGTATATTCTCATATGTGCTTACCTCTGTAGCATTTTTGGCATCCTTTGCAAGTGCAGCAACAGCTGCTATGAGTCCTTTTCCTTTCTCAATTAACGTAGAAGAGAAATTTTGGTTTTCTAAAACATGCAGTTTTTTATCCTTTAAAAGAAATCATCTGTTAACAGAAACTTCATAAAAGCACCTTTTTTTCCTTAGATGTGTTTACTTAATGCTACTATTTTGCATTTATACTTAATTATATTTAAAATTTTATGTGTGTGTGTGTATGTATTCATTTAAATCTGAGAGGTTTGGGCAGGTTGGGTCCTTTTATTCCCGAGCTTCATAACAAATTTTATTAAAGGCATCTAACTATTTTATAGGACATAAACACTAACACTCACCTTCTATATTGGTGTACTAAACAAATGAGATATACTAAATAGTAATTGTTTCTCTTTTGGCCAGCAACCCTGAGGGTCTTCTCCTCCCAGTTTTTTTTATTTTTTTTGAGAGGGAAGGCAGGGCAATTGGGGTTAAGTGACTTGCCCAAGTTCACACAGCTAGCAAATGTGTCAAGTATCTGAGGCTGGATTTGAACTCAGGTCCTCCTGACTTCAGGGCTAGTGTTCTACTCACTGCGCCACCTAGCTGCCCCTGTTTTTTTTGTTTTTGTTTTTGTTTTTTATTAAAGGGGCTATGACTCACTTGTTAAAGAGGTCTGTTCACTGAATGGGCATTACTTTACTCAAAGTGAGAACCTGAAAAGACCTTAGCCTAAAAGGGCCAGGGTCTCTCATTGCATCCTGGGTCATTTCCAGTCATCCTGATGAATATCTGGCCACTGGACCCAAATGTCTCTGGAGGAGAAAGTGAGGCTGGTGACCTTGCACAGCCTTCCCTCACTCAAATCAAAGCCAACTGCAAGTCATGTCATCTCCCTGATGTCATGGTCTTCTTTGAAAAAAATGAAGGACAAATATGACAACCAACAATGATAGAAACTCTAAGTGTGTATTTGAGCATAGTGAAAATACAAGGAGATTTATTTTCAGATTCACTACAAAATTCTCTGTGTAATGTTAGAGTAGATTTTCTCAGTTTTTAAAACAACTTGGTCATACTTACATTTAGTCCTTCTAAATTAGTAGTGATAATAAGCAACAGATGGTTGGTCTCTTTGGTTTTGACATCTGCTTCATTGACTAAAGCTTGTGCTTCCTGTAGCTTGTTGCTGTACTCCAAAAAGTGGTTATTTGCTTTCTCTTTCAGTTCCTTCAGATCTCGCTGTGGTTTCTGATAATTCTTCTGAATTCGTGACAATAAATTCTTTGCAGCTCTGATAAATGTAAATGATACAATGATCGGTAAATGGCTGCCTTGATAAAAAGGTAGTAGGGGTCTCTTCATATGAATGTATCAAGTCTCGAAATTAACCACAAAAATGTTATTGAGGTTTTCTTGATGTCAGGATGTAAAAGTGGTTGTTCTCTAAGAATGGGGAGGGTAATGACTTTGCTAATAGTAACAACAGCAGATATTTATGTAGTTCTTTTGGGTTTTTAAAGAGCTTTTCAGACATCTTATTTATTGAGAGAGAGAGTGATAGCCTAGAATGTCATTCTTTTTTGCATTTTAGCCTTGATAAGTAAGGCTGCCTTAAATTTAGTAAATATTGTTGAAGTTTGAGACTTCCATTCATTAACAATTTTTTAAAACAGCTTCAGAAGAAATTGTATTTTTTAGGATACACACAAAAAATAAAAACTATTCTAACTGGATTAACCATTCAATGGGGTGTAGAATCTGTAATTTTACATTTGCAAATAGAAATAACATGAACAAAGGAGAACATTTTTCAGAGTCGACATGAAATTATCTGTATATTTACATGGTATGAGTTTCTGTAATCCCCCGAGAATTTTATCCTATGAAACAAAATTTCAAGTTCCTTAAAATCACAGAAAAATCACTTATATAATATACCTGAATGATAGGAAAGCAAAGGTGTCTCTCTAGTCCTTGAAAAAAAACCCAACTATTTATTTAAGTCAGTTTGAACTTTCAGATACAAAACATGATAAACTCTCTACATGGCAATCTCTTATAGTGGTAGAATGTACCTTATCAATAACTAATTTATATAAAGCTTTAACATTTTCAAAGCACTTCACCAATATGATGTCATTTAATCCTTATAACAACCCTGTAAGGCAAGTGTTGTCATTATCTCCATTTTATAGATGAGGAAGCTGAGTCTGAGACGTTAGGTGACTTGCTCAGGGACATGAGTGTCCAAGACTGAATTTGAATTCAGGTCTTTCTGACTCCAAATCCAGCACTCTGTTCACTGTGCCTCTTAGCTAAATATTTCAATCTGTCAGGTGAGTCTTTAAAAAGTTTTAAAAGTTCAATTACAAAGCTCCAAAACCTGAGATTTTATAAGTGTCAGCTTACCTGGATCACATACAATGAAAACCTATTATAACTTGGAAGGTTTGAAAATAATCATTCCACTTATTGTACATTTTGGTGACTTTCTACTCTGAAAAGATCAATTAGACAATGTAACAACCAAGAAGCACTTGAAAAATTATATAGAAAACAAGTATATTTCTGGCATCTGACCTCAATATATCATCAGCAACATTTGTTATAATCAATAGGGTTCCCAGCTTTGTCACTTGTCATTCATGTTATGTTGGGCAAGTCTTTGAGTCTCTCTTGCCTAAACTAGATAACCTTGAAAGTCCCTCTGAGCTGTCACTCTAGGATTTTATGCAATGCAGCAAGAGAGGACCTATAGTCATAGATAATTTTGGTCAAACCTATAGTATAGTCATGTCACGTGACACAGTCAGGTCATGAACACGTGGTCCTAACCACTAATTAGCTTCTTTTCTAGATTTCAGTTTGTTATCACAATAATAATAATAGCTCACATTTCTGTGAAGTTTACAAGTCACTTTACTTATATTACCTTATTTTTCCCCCTCATAATGCCCCTTGTGGCATTATTATAGCCATTTCAACAGATGGGGAAACTGAGGATCAGAAAAGTTACAAGACTTGTCATTAGTCGCACAGCTAATAAATGAATAAATACTGGAGGCAGGATCTAAAGAATATTAAAATCAAAAGGGAGTGTGCACACCATCGGGTCCAAACCTACTTGAACAAAAACCCTTTCTATAACATATCTTACAAATGGCTTTCCAGCTTACTTGAAGAACAAGAGTGAAGAACCATTGTTTCCCTAAGTTGCCCATTCCACTCTTGAATAGTTTAAATTGTTAGGAAGTGTTGTTCCCTGACAGGGTTTAAATTTACCCCTTTGCCACATCTATCTATTACTTTTTGTTCAAATACTTGGAGATAACTGTCATTGTCCTCTCTGCCCAACTAAAGTCAAGGCTCCTCTAAGGTAAACACCTCAAATTCTTTCAAGTAATCCTCATCTGGTAAGATTCCTAGGTCTTACACCATCCTGGTTGCACTACTCTAGATGCTGTGTAGCTTATCCATGTCCTCCCTAAAATGCCTTTTTTTGCACAGCTCAGCGGGTCTGGCTACAAGGAGTGTGTGTAGGGAGGAAGTAAAACACCAGAGCTGGACAGCAAAATCTGGAAAAAGTGGCTGAAGTTTCAAGGGAACAGAGGATGAAAGTGCAATGTTGCTCCTTCCTGTGATGTGTCACTGTGTCCACTCACCCTGTTCTGCAATAAACTAGCTATAAAGAGAGAATGAGCTGGAGTTTCCAGTCAGTGAGAGGTCGGTTGAGGCTAGTAAAGGCGCTGACCTTCAGGAGTTTCATGCCCCATTCTGAGACACTTGGATCCAGAGGTCATGAATCTTCATTTGGGGATCAGCCTTATTGGATATTTGAGATGAACTACATTTGGGAACTGACCGGTATTGTCTGCATTCCTTTACCCATTACAGGAATTAAACTGAACTAAAGAATTAAATTGTCTCCCCTAGTATCCCCATGTTCAGAATGGTTTATATGCTCTCTATGGACTGCCAGAGTCTAGGAGAGGCAGTGTGGCTGCAATATGTTATTATGCATTGTTACTACAAATGAATTATGTGCTTCTATTGATTCTATACCTAAAACAAAGTATCATCTGTGGTAAAACATGTTCATAGGCTTTGTGGGCACCCATTTCCATTATACTGAGATCACACAGCTGGGGCTCTATGAAATATAAGAAATTTATAGAGAAAGTAGGGTTTTCCAAAAGTGGGGCCCCAGAGTGATTTTGATTCAACAACAAAAAAATAAAATAGGTAGAGTCAGTAAACTCCTAGAGAAGGAAGTAGAAATCATCTTCCTTCAAGCTGCTAACTCTTCTTAAGCCTACCTGATCTCCCTCCCAGTTATTAACATTCTCTACTTCCTCAAAATTACCTTATGATTATTCATCTGTGGCAGTCCAGTGGTAAAGTAGAGAAAGAGATAAACTGGCAATCAAATGACTGGGTAAAATGGTGTCTCTGATACTTATTACCCTTGCCTCTCTGGGTGCTAGTTTTCTTAGTTCTCAAGAGAGAAGTTTGGAATAGATGACCTCCAATGTCCCATTTGCTCAAAAGTTATGATCTATGTTATGTACCTCAAGGAAAATATGAGCTACTTGAAGGCATAGACTATTTAATTTTTGTCTTTGTTTCCCCCTACTCCTTAATTCAATTTAATAAGTATTTTTAAGTGTCTACATTATGAAAGACATTGTGCTAGGTTCTGGAGGTAAAAGATCAACTAAAAACAGCTCCTACTCAAAAAGGACGTTCTACATCACAAAATTCAGCGAGGAACTGCACAGGTCACCTTATACAATCACCACTCTGGATAAGTGATCATTCAGCTTCTGATTTAAGATTGAATCATGGGGAACTCACTCTCCTAGAAAGCAGCCCACTTGTTACAGGATAATTCCAATTGTGTGGAAGGTGTTTTCTTTAAATGAGTAATGCAAAGCTATCTTCCTGTAAATACCAGTATCTGAAATTAATTCTGTCCTTCAGAACCAAGTAGAACAAAGCTAATGTTTCTTCCCTAGGACAACCTTTTAAAAATTTGAAGATGATAATTGTGTCCTTCCTAAGTCTTCTCTTCTCCAGGAAAAGCATTAGAATTTCCTGAGGTTGAGCCTTGGAAGGCATATTTTTGAGTCTTCCAGGTATCCTGGGTGACCCCTTCTGGAGGCACTCGAACTTGTCAATTTCTAAATCATAGGGTCTAGAACTAAACAAACTATAGTTATCTCTTCCACATTGCAGCTTTCCCCATCAAGGTTTCAATATGTTGAGGGTCAGCATAAGAAATTACTGTAATTGGGAATTTTTAGGAGTTTTTCAGAAGCCGCCAACAACATGGGAAGGCCAGCAGACAACACAGAAAAAGTGTAGAAACTCAGAAATGCACAAAATATGCCTATGACTAAATACTTAACCCAAATTTTAAAATAAGCTACTGTAAATACCCCAAAAAACAAAAAAAAAATCAGACTTCTGCTCTGGTATGAAAGGAGAACCAAAAAAATTTTACATGGATTTTCTAGATTGCTGGGGCGCTCTGCCCCTAATCCCCATGATGTGGAAGTGATAGCTGTAGTACAGATATGAACCAGTGAAGGTAGCATCCTGTCAGACTATGGTTTTCCTAACTCTGCATATTATATTTCCTTTAATGCCACATAAGTTGGTTTTTTTGTCCCCAACAAACAAATTTTATAAACCACTAAAAACCCCATGTGATTTCCACATTAAAAAAAATCATATAATTCTTTGTCAATGTGCCTCAAAGACATATAACGAGCTGTGTTATTATTATGCATATTAGCTTGTACTAAACTTTTAGCTTTAATTGGCATTTCCTCTAATTTGCATGTCTCAAATCCTCTCTGACCTTTATTACATTCCTAAATGAAGACTTGTTACAATTTATTCATTTCTTGTGAAAATTCCTTACCCCTTTTCCCTCATACCCAGAGAAAGAGAGTTCATGTGGAAATATGATTGCTTGGATTCTAAATTACACTTTTGAGACTTACTTGAGCTCAGTAGTAGCATTTTGGTGCAACTGCATGAGATTCCTTTTCTGTAACACTTCCAGCATGGATGCAATGTCCTCTTGCAAACTTTGCAGAGTAGCATTGGGCAGCTGCTGATTGATACTCCAAGTCTCATTTAGGGCTGCTGCTTCTTCGACAATGACTATAAAGGAAATGAGTCAAACTGTTAATAAGTCATTGACAACAGTATGGGAAGATCATTAGAACTAGCTGCATTTTTGATCTTACTGTTTCTAGTAACCACATTCCTCATTCAAATATGTTTAGCTTACTTTTGCCCTCTAATGCCTCATTTTGGTATAACACAACTCGTGTCTTTATCCTATACTTATTTATATGAAGAATTAAAATATTCTTGGAAGGACAAAAAATAACATGATAGCTAAGATTTCTAAATTGAGAAGTGACTTGAAAAGATTTAATGTTTTGGCTAAATTATGGTGTCAAGTTTAAATAAAACAAAAAGTGGTTTTCTTAGTTGGATGTTGCCAAAAATATGAATGAATTTGGGAATCCTGTGATATTTCTGGTTCTCGTATCTACTCTGAGATACAATAAAATACATTTTTTAAAACAGTTGTGCTCTCTAAAATTAAATATTATGTACACTACCTTTTATATTAGTCCTAAGTTTCTCAATAAATGTAGCTAAATCTTGACTCTTCTTCAGCATTCTTTCCGTGATGACATTCAAATGCTGGCTACTCTCTAATACCTGAGTGAGCTAATAAAAAAATAAAATCATGGTTAAAAAATAATGCCCAAGATTTAATTTAAAAAATGAAAACAATAACTCACATTCGTCACCCTACCAAACTGTACTATTTCTATTCAAATCACCATCATCCTTTTCCCAGGTTTGTAACCTTGACATCATCCTCAACTCCTCAATTCTCCCGCACTCCACAAACCCATTCAGTTGTCAAATCTTGCTATTTCCACCTCTACAATCTCATTCAACCAATTTTTTTCTCCTCTTAAAGAGTTACTACATTAGTTGGCCCCTCATCATCTCTCAAGTAGATTATTTTAACAGCTTCCTAAATGGTCTCCTTGATTCAGTCCATCCCAAACAATACTGCCAAAATAATTTTCCTTAAAGACAGACATAGTTACATCATTCCCCCACTCAGTCATGTCCAGTGGCTGCCCATTGTCTCTAGGATCAGATATAAACTTCTTTGTTTAACCTTTAATGCCCTTCACAATTTCTCCCCCTCCTATACTCTATAATACAACAAAATTGGCTTTCTGTCTTTTCCTCATACATCCCCTTTCTGTGCTTGTCCACTTTCTGTATGAAATCTTTCCTAATCCACCTAGCTGTTGGTATACTTCCTTCCAAATAACTTAATTTTAACTATTTAATTAACTATTTAACTAATTTTAACTACATGATATTTATTCACTTTTTATTTATTCTGTATACACCTCTATATATACCTGTTGGCTTCGCCATTAGAGAGTAAGCTCCTTGTGAATAGGAATTATTTCATTCTTTGTATTTGTATTCCTAGGGCCTAGCATAGCACCTGCACAGAATAAGCATTAAATAAATGCTTACTGGTTGACAGAAGCACTAGGTAAAATGTTAAGAGTCCTTTTCATGCAGTATCTAATTCGATACTTACCATAATCCTATGAGGTCAACAGGTAATGCAAAAATTATATTATCTTTATTTATAGAGAATGGAAACTGAGGCTCAGAGTAAGTAAGTAAAATACCTTTCCCCAGGCAAACAAGGACTACAGTTTTATAGTTGGAATGAACTTCAGAGAACTCATTTTACAAATAACTATACTGATATTGAAGAAGCTAGATAGCTATAGGACCTTAAGTAGATTGCTGAACATCTCTGGTCATGAATTTTGTCATATCTAAAATGAATGCATTAGACCATAATAGCAGGTATTTATATAATTCTTCAAGGTTTGCAAAGTGCTTTGCAAAAGAGATTAACTCATGTGATCCTCACCACTCTGGGAAGGTCGGAATTTATTTTATAGATGAGGAAACTGAGGCATGGGGAGGGTCATACAACTACTTAATGTCTAAAGTGGAATTTGAATTCAGGTTTTCTTGATGACAAGTATTAACCACTATGCCCTTAAGGTGCCTAAATAACTTCTTAGGACCATTCCAATGCAAAAATTCTAGGATTCTACAGGCAACTTGCCTAAGGTCATCCAATTAGTCTAACGTGGTGAGAACAGGAAACCAAATCTGAATCCTAGAAAAGTGCTATTTCAACTACAATAAAACAGCTTTACAAATTTTAAAATTAGTTTCCTTAACATAGAGTTGAGAGAAATGTCCTCTAGAACAGAGGTGTCAAAGCTGAAGCAGACAAAAAAACCTTGTACATCAGATTAAAATGTGATTTGGAAATGTTTCACAAAGTAAATAAAAATACAGCATAAATAAAATGTTAATTGTAGTTTTCTAAGTGAATATGTGGCTCACAGGGATTCTTTTCTATTTGAGTTTGACACCACTGGTCTAGAAATGCTTCTCACATGGCTATCTTCACAGAAGGAATAAAAGATTTCATGACTCACCTCTTTCTGCAAATTATCTGTGTCTTCTGAAATACCTTCAAGTTGTTTTTTTGCCCTTTCCAGTGAAACTGCCATTTTATTACTTACTAATGACTCCTACAAAGGGCAAAGGAAACAAATTACAATTTTTCTATTAAAAGTTTCTAGTTCTCCAACAGATGTTCACTCGAGTTTCTTTTTAAAAATTACTGATTTCCTTTCATTACAAACACTACTTTCCTAGAATTACATTAATGAAAGATTAATTGAAGTCCTTTTTTTGACCTATACCAATTTCATTTTGTTAGTTTTAAATCATAACATAAATCCGTATTAGTAGGTTCTTTCTCCATAATTCATATTTTTTCGTTTTAAATTTATTTATTATTAGTTTACAACATTCAGTTCCACAAGCTTTTGAGTTCCAAAGTTTCTCCCCCTCCCTCTCTTCTCCCTTACCCAAGATAATATGCTATCCAATACAGGTTCTGCATATACCTTCACATTAAATATGTTTTCATATTAGTCGTGTTGTAAAGAATTATAACCAATAGAATGAACCACGAGAAAGAAGAAACAAAACAAAAAAGAGAGAGAGCGAGAGCAAATAGTTTGCTTCAATCTGCATTCAGACTCTCTAGTTCTTTCTCTGGATGTGGATAGCATTTTCCATCATGAGTCTTTTGGAGTTGTCTTAGAACTTTGCATTGCTGAGAAGAGCCAAGTTTATCAAAGTTAGTCATCACAGATATAATGTGCCTGTAATTGTGTACAATGTTCTCCTGGTTCTGCTCCCCTCACTCAGCATCAGTTCATATAAATCTTTTCAGGTTTTTCTGAAGTTGACCTGCTCATCATTTCTTTTATCACAAAAGTATTTCCATTACATGATTCATATACCACAACTTGTTCAGCCATTCTTCAAATGATGGACATTCCCTCAAATTTTTAATTCTTTGCCCTCACAAAAGAGCTACTATAAATATTTTTGTTCATATGGGTCCTTTCTCCATAATTCATATATTAATTTGGGCAAAAGAAAACAATTCATCCCTTTTATTTTATAGATAAGGAGAGTGAGATCCAGTGGGACTAAATGTCTGGCCCCAGGCCTCACAGAGGCAGAATCAGGATTCAAACCCGGAACCTCTGACTCAAGGTCCTTCTATTATTACTTCCCAAAATGTAATCTTCAGCCTCTGGAAAAAAATTAAAATATGAAAAACACTTAAAAAAGACAGTTCTTTCTTTCATATTGAAAGACCCCAGAAAACATGAAATCTGTTGAACGTAGTTATTCTGAATAGTACTAAACAAGCATCATGAACCAGTGGACGATCATGTCTGACTCTTTGTGACCTCATTTGGAGTTTTCTTGGCAAAGATATATTTCCTTCTCCACCTCATGTTACAGATGATGAAATTAAGACACACAGGGTAAAATGACTTGCCCAGGGTCACACAGCTAGTAAGCGTCTAGGCCAGATTTGAACTCAAGAAGATGAGTCTTCCTGACTCCAGGCTCAACACTTTATCCACTGTGCCACTTAGCTGCCCAGTCGACAATTAATGATTATTTAATTGCATGGATACATTCATTAATTATTATATATTATAATTGATTAGTTATTAATTCCATGGATCTGATCTCCTGTTGTAGTCACCAACCGATATAAATGTAATTGATATATCAATATTTCTGTATTTCTTATCCAACTATTCTCTTTAGTACTAATAATTATAGTACCTACCCTGAGATTTTTTGTTGCATTTTCCAGGTTGGATAAAATTCCATGTGGGACAGGAATGATGCCAGTGAGATTCACAGAGGAAATGGCCTCAGTGATATTATCCAAGTCATTTAACAATACACCTACACATTCATCATCACAAGCTAAAGAAAAAAGATGTTTAAGTTAGTTCAAAGTTGTTTGTTATAACGTACTCAAAAGACAAAAGATTGAAGTGAACCTCATAATTAAATCATTGGGGAAAAAAAAGCTGTTGTGATTTTCTTTGCTGGAGTATGTCAGAATATGTTGCTTCTACCAACCTAAATTTACTATTTGACCAATTCCAATTAATTCTGAAACGTTTTCTTTTTTACGAGTAGGCTATAGATTTCTAAGTCTTCCAGAAACATCACAAAACAATTTTTCAGCAGATGCTGATGGAACAGATTATTGCCTATCTTTTATTTATTATAAAAAATTCCTTATTGTAATAGCCCTGAACTTAGAAACATGTATTCATATATTATTTCTACTTTCTCCAAGGACTTTGTTACTATGGTGAAGAAAATCTCCCAAATCTTCTACCTGATTTTTTTTGGTTGTTGTAGGTAAATCATGTCTACCAAAAAAATCTGCAATATTAAGTTGAAGAACCTGTAGGCAATTTGGATGGCACAGATGGCCATCCAAAACTTGTTTTTCCTCCACCGAATTCATTGAACCATTGTTTCATGTGGATTACATTGACAGATTTACAGGATAAATTATAAAAGTGAGTAAAATATGTGAAACTTGATAGTTTTCCCAGAGGACTGTACAGATATATACCAACACATCAAGCAGCTATGATTTCATTGGTGTGAGAACTTACTCCATCAACACAGAAGAACCCACTTACAATTCAATAGATTTAAAGGAACTGATTGAGGTTTAGAGCAATTGAGTTACTTGCCCAAGAGACAGAGGCAGAATTTGAACCCAGATCTTCTTGACTACAAGTCTAAAACTCTACTCTGTATACCATGTAAATGTAGTTGTTCTAGAGCTTTCCTTCTTTCCTCTGTTTCTTTCCTTCCTTCCTTTCTTCCTACTGTCTGAGGTCACATTGGAATTCAGGTCTTCCCGACTCCAAGGTTGGTCCTCTATCCATTATGTCACCTAGCTGCCCCTCAGAACCCCTCCTCTTTACTAAAAAATATCCCACTGAAAGTTTAACCTATTCTAATCTAAGACTAGCTTAAAAAAGAGGCCACTTTTTACATCATGGAGACACGTCACGCCATCAAAGGTGTTCCATTCTTCACAAAGTACTCAACTGAACTGATCACAAGAAGATTTTTAAAAAATTAAACATTAAAGGAAAGACACGTACAAACACATTTGCTTTCCACCAGGATGCGCCTTGGTTCGCATTCATCACAGGCACGGCCAGTCACACCTGGCTTACAGATACATTGCCCAGACGTAGCGTTACAAAAACTGTCAACGGAGCCGTTTGGATCGCAGTCACATAGCCGACAACTACCGCCCACCTTCAAAGGATTTCCATAAAAGCCAGAGGAGCACCTAGAGAAAGAGGGGAAAAAAAGACCAAATACACAATTCAAGTTAGTAACTTATTACAGCTTTCTTCCACTAAGCACCTCTTTAATTTTTTTTTTTTTTGGTGAAAACAATTTGTCAACATTCTTAACAATATCATGGCATAGAGGTACCCCATGGTCCTTAAAAATTAGGTCAAAGGAGCACATGCCTTGCCAAGCCTACCATCTGTGGGACTGCAGAACTAAGATCTAAAGAATAAGTGTTAAATTTATTTTGGTCACAGTAACTTACGAAGATTGTATACAAAGGCATGAAGGGAATGAGGCATGTTTTGATTATCCACACAGATGAAAACACAGATCTCAATATAATGAAGCACAGAAGTTACATTCTTGATAATCATCTGTCAGCCAAGGAGAGCAATCCAAAGAATGTAAGCTCTTTTGTTTTCTTTAATATTTATTTTCTAAAGGAGAGGATTGTGTGGAGGGTATTTATTTGTCAGGCTGAAAAATGAAGGACTTTGCTTTATACCTTTAACATTCATAATTATTATTGCATATGTCAAATTTAAACTTCCTCCTAGGTTATTTCAGTAATGACATCTCTATTTATTATAATACAATATACTTATCACAATAATTATATTAATGCATAATGTTAATTTCTATAAATTAATAGTTTCCAGAGTCATGGATTTATTACAGGATTAACTATGCAAACATGTACAAAAATTATAGGATGATATCTCAACTGACTTTTCACAGTATTGTCCTTCATATCCTGGAGAGCAGGCGTTACACCGGAAATCGCTGTCACCTTCCAGGACACACGTTGGACTGTAACTGCAGGAAGAACAAGAGTTGGTTACTGTTCTTGAGCTTCCAGAGATCCAGAGATTCAGAACTCTAAATATTTCTCTTAAGATTCACATTTTGTGATCTTAAAAGTAAATATTGAAAGACAGTTTGGAAACTTGCATTACAGTGGCAAGAACTTGCATTTGTAAAACACTTTAGAATTATTTTCACTTATATTATCTCATCTGAGAATTTGGTAAGTAAAAGAGTTTTTATTCTCCTGATTTTACAGATAAGGTAATTGAAGTTCACAAAGACCAAGTTCACAAAACTAGTAAATATAGGCACCCGGGACTCAAATAAAAAATCTACGAATCCAACGTTGTCTTCAACTTCTATGTTGTAGGGAATCATACTAGACAGACATATAAGCATTTGGTTTAAAATTTTTCTTTTAAAAATAGATGGGCAGGTAAAGAGACATTTACAATCTGCCAAGTTATTATGTACATAAGAGATACTCAATAAATATTTAAATGAATATATAGCAAATATATGCATTTAGAAAAAATGTGAATTTATAAAAAAATATGTGAACTTAGAAAAAAAAGGATGTTAATAGATTAGTGATTGATCTATATTAATTAGAAAACCTTCCCAGGAGAACAGGTGAACCTTGATTTTTAATGAGCAGATTTCTCAAATAAATTATCAGAGTACTGGATACTTTCAAGTTTGTAAATGTAGCACTGTCAATGCCCTTTAAGGAATGAAATTTATACTTAGGTAGACTAATTTCTTGTGTTAAGATGATGCTAAACACATATTTTTATCTGATTTAGTCTTTGATGAAAGCTTGTGAACATATTAAACTGCATAAATGACATCTAGTTTATACTAATCCTTTGAAGCAGTAATAAAAAATTCAAACCATTGATCCATATATGAATAGCTACTATGGACACAAGTGAAAGTGCCATTCATTTACCTTTAGTATGTAGAGAAATCAGATCCATCCCATACTTACCTGGCATTGGTTCTGGGACAGGCACAAAGAGAGCAGTCATCAGCAAAGCCAAGTACTTTTCCATAGTACCCTGGAGCACACACATTGCAATGATCGCCGGCTGTGTTATCTCTGCAATTCTATTATCCAAAAATAAAATATTGATAACAAAAAGGTAAGTACTTGATTAGCAAGTCTCTTAATGGATTTTTTTCTTCTCTAAAGTCTTTCTCTGCCACCTCAACAGGGTTTTTTCCCCCTAGTAATGGAAAAAGGTATTATGGAAATACATATTATATATACATATATATGTGTGTGTATGTATGTATATATACACACAAATGCACACATATACAGATCTATCTATATATGTATTTACAAAAAATAATTTAACAAGATGGTGGATTCCTCTAACAGGATACATTCCAGTGCAAATACAGAATGCAGCATTAGTGTTTATCCATAATGATCCCCTAAAGTCCTCCCTCGTAAAAGTTATAAGCCATTTAAGAGATTCCATTTCACTAATTCCAAGACCTGAACAGTGCAACCTTGTTACTTAGGAAGGCCATTCTCATAATCGCCCCTTTGTCAGGGCAAAGAGGAGTCTGGTGTTGAAGAGAGAGAAGCAAGCAGAGTTTGAAAAATGTACAGAAGGAAGTGTAAAAAGAAAACAGTGTTGAGGAAAGTTCTTTGAAGTTGAAACTCTAGACCTGACTCAGGTGACCTGGTGCTATAATGGCTATGCCAGTAGCCTCTGATGGGCAATATCAAGCTGGAAGGGCCTCAAATCAAGACTGATGATGTACTCCATTATTTAAGGATGAATTCGGATAAGTTCAACCCTACATGGTTAGCTCTGAGACAATTAAGGTTATGTTTTTTATTTCCTCTCCAAATAGTCTACTGAGATGAAAATAGATTGAAATATAGTGGGTGCAGAAAGTACCAATGAAATCATAAATCCTTAAAAGGTGTGATATTTATCAATCATAGGCAGCTGAGTGGTTTAATGGCTAGAGCACTAGACATGGGGCTGGGAAGACCTTAATTCAAATTCTGCCTCAGATATTTCCTAGATCTGTGCTTCTGAGCAAATCACTTAATGTTGCCTGCCTCAGTTTCCTTGTCTATGAAATGGGGTAATAATAGCACCTACCTCCCAGGGTTTTGAGGCTCAAATGAGAGAACTATTGTGAAGCACTCTGCCAGCCTTAAAGTGCGATACAAATGTTAGTTGTTGCTATTATTGCTACACTCAGTATCATCATATTTTGTTGTTCCTAAGACAGAGCAAAGGAAGAGAAATCTCATGCTCCATATGTTTCCTTCTCTCTTCTTCCTTATATACATTTTCTGGTATGCTCATTTCATTTCTATTCTGATCTTTACAAGTTTTATTAAAGATTTTTCAATAATTCAAAAGGGGCTAAAAATAAATCAGGAAATTTGGAAGACTTGAAAAAATTTATAGCTGTTCCCTATAAACTATGGGTTATCAGAAACTTGGGAGTACATTTTACTTTGAAAAGGTAGGCAGGCAAAACAAAATGGGCAAAGTGGGTACTTTACACCTAATGCCTTTATTAAGCAATTTATTTAAGGACTCCAAGAATAGAATACATGACCTGCATGTACTACGCTCAAAGTAACCAGTTCATCATTTTTACCTTTAAAAATTTTAATAATATTATGATAGAATCACAATATTATTGATGGAAAGATTTGTCATTGATATCTGCAACTAGAGGTGGCACAGTGAGTAGAGCACTAGCCCTGGAGTCAGGAGGACCTGAGTTCAAATCCAGCCTCAGACAATTGACACACTTACTAGCTGTGTGACCTTGGGCAAGTCACTTAACCCCAATTGCTCTGTCTCCTCCCTCTAAAAATAAAAAAAATAAAAATATCTGCAACTAAAAACAAGATATGTTTATCACTATGCAGGCTGCAAAGTTATGTTTTTAGCCATCACAACTCCTTAGAAACATTCTCTCAAGTAATAGGGAAATTACAGTATAAGACAAGAGACAGACAATGAAAATACTGTTGTATTAAAAGAACTAAAGAATCTAATAGGATAAGGACTAGAGGCCTGCCGTTTCATTAACATGGGTAATTCCCAAATAAAGAAATCTTTCTACCAATGTAAGTTATTTGCATCTTCTCTGCAACCTCATAGAGAGGCGTCCAGAGCAAAGATTAAAAAACCTGCCCGATCAGTATCTGGCAGTGGAAGGATGTCTTGACTCTGAGGCCAGCCCTCTATCCCGTATTCCATGTTGACTGTCTACCAAATACAGGAAAGAAGATTAAAGGCCAGGAGCCCCAGGTCACATTCTATTAATTTGCTTTGAAATATAGATTTTAAAAATAATTTATGAGAATGACGATGTCATCTTTTTATATTTTGTACACATAGTGAACCTTTCATAATGATTGCTTTATGTTGCCATGTTACCACATTACCACACAAATTACTGCCCAAAAGGAAACTTCAAGAGTGCAGAAGAATGAAGGATTCGAAATAATGTAGTCAAGCCTGAGTCTAAAAGCATGCTTTGTCTTCATCATCCTCCCACTTCTAGTGTATGCACTTCTTTCCAACATTTGAGAGAATGAGGACTCTCATGTTACCTGGAATTTGTCCAATTCTAGAGGAAAAATATCTCATAGAAACTTAAGCTAAGGCTTTTTTCATTTTTTAATTTTTTTAATGCCTATTGTCTAATCTCCTCCTAGAAATACTTGCATTTTACAAGGGAATTTTAAGGAGAGGGCTATGCTTTACACAAAGAAACTGATCTCTAAAGGTAGAATTTTGATATTACAAGTTTTAAATGAGGTGATCCCTTTTGAGACCGCTCTCCTCATCAAATCAGATCACTTAGGCTGATCCTGAATGTAAATAATTGGTGAGACTAAGTATGAAAAACCAAATGACTCATATTATCAAAGTGTGCCATTTTGACATGTGCAAGCAAAAATTCCATTAAAAAGTTAAATTCACGGGGGCGGAGCCAAGATGGTGGCTGGAAAGCAGGGACTGGCGTGAGCTCCCCACCAAGTCCCTCCAAAAACCTATAATAAATGGCTCTGAACCAATTCTAGAACCAATTCTAGGGAAGCAGGGCTCCAGCCCAGGACAGCCTGGATGGTCTCTGGGTAAGGTCTGTCCCACATGGAGCTGGGAGCTGAGGGGAGCGGAGCTGAGGGAGCAGAGTCCAGCGTAAGCAGCGCACACCAACGAGACTCGGAGCCGGGCCGAGTGTGCCTTAGCGTCCTGAATCAGTGAGCTGCAGCAGTTACCATACCTC
>CM053622.1:199346069-199386569 GCA_028646595.1 Phalanger gymnotis | reverse complement strand
TTTTTTTTTTTCCATGTAACTAGAAAATAAGATGCACAGGCAATGGGGCATAGAAATTTATCTTGCCCTACAAGAAAGGAAGGGAAAGGGGGAGGGGAGCGGGGTGACAGAGGGGAGGGCTGACTGCGGAACAGGGCAACCAGAGTGTAAGCCATCTTGGAGTGTGGGGGGGGAATGGGGAGAAAATTTGTAATTCAAACTCCTGTGAAAATCAATGCCGAAAACTAAACATATCAAAAAAATAATAAAATAAAATTAAAAAAGTTAAATTCACAAAATATTTCCATTTTGGTCTTTGGTCTAAGAGATATGGCCAAAAGACCATCCTTTTATTAATAACCTCCTGGTCTTATTAGTAAAATGATTAAATACCCAGAAAAAAGATCTCCATTCCCTTGATGGCACAAGCACGTTCACCAAAGTCTTCTGTTAGAAATGGCCATCAGATTTGAAGTTTATGCAAAGGCAGCTCAGTATACAAGGATACGTATGGATGGAGATGAAGAATAATAACCAGATCTATTTTAAATTTAATTTAATCTATCAAATTAATTAAATCTAGCCAAGTTAGAACATCTGGAACAATCCACATACCAGGCACTTCCCAGTCTCTGGATGACAGATCTCAGTGTGGTTGTTGCAATGGCAGGGAATGCATGGTGCTATCAGAGGGCGGGGTTCTCTGACACCAGCTTCTGAAAGTTTTGCTCTGTAGTACCCAGGGGCGCAGTCCTGTGGAGAGATAAAAAAGAAGAGGTATTTGAGCCTTCTTTAGACTGGGTAGTGACAATGAAGAAATGTATTTTTAGTCAAAATAAGGAAATGCTAAAAACCATTTTCAACAGTTATTTCATACCTGACATGAGAGTCCAGCAAATCCAGGAGGGCAGTCACAATTCTCTAACAGGTATGCCACCTGTCTATTGGAGTGCATCTCTTCAGTCTTTACTCCAATTTCCATTGAGATATTTGCAATTCTAGGAAACAGGTCATTAAGAATTTAGAAAAAATAATAAGACTTAGATATAAGTATCATGAAAGCAGCTTGGTGGCACAGTGCCAGGCCTAGAGGCAAGAAGACTCCTTTTCTTGAATTCAAATATGGCTTCAGACACTTATCAGTTGTGACCCTGGGCAAGTCATTTAACTCTGTTTACCTCAGTTTCCTCAACTGTAAAATGGACTGGAGAAGGAAATGGAGAACCACTCCAGCATCTTTACAAGAAAACCTCAAACGGGGTCATGAAGAGTCGGATATGACTGAAATGACTGAGCATCATCACATCACAAGTATAATGTGAGGTCATTAATTGAATCTACGAAAAGAGAACATTAGTCAAAGAAACCCCAAAACTTTATAGGAGGCAATGGAGCAATTTTATAAATATTATCAAAGCAACACTTATAGCAAAGCTTCATAATGCTGAGTGAAGTTTAGTGATATTTTATTATGGACATCATTGTGATGTAGTGTTGGTCGGTGCAAATTTA
Organism: Phalanger gymnotis; assembly: GCA_028646595.1. Lineage (NCBI taxonomy): Eukaryota > Metazoa > Chordata > Mammalia > Diprotodontia > Phalangeridae > Phalanger > Phalanger gymnotis. The sequence continues at coordinate 199,385,078 of CM053622.1, read as the reverse complement.
TGTGGTTTATGTGTGTTAGAAAATTTAGCATGCAACAAAATGATATTTTGCATATAGTAGAAAACCACAGTTTTTCCTCCTCATGTAGGAGACTTTCCTTCCCAGGAATGCAAATGAAGTGTGCTAAAGTACATTGATACTACCATCAGAGTAAGGTAGTGATACACGAAATTTTTAAAAATCAAACAATTTAAGAGAAGTGGAATTAAAGCACTCTAGAGATATTGACTAGCTGGGCAAAAAAAATTAAACAAATTAAGCATTAATAGACTAACATATTAATGAAGAATAAGCAATGCTCATTCTATACTTCTCTGAAAGAATTTCTCATCACGTCCCACTTCACCCTCCAAATAGAAGGAAAAAATACCAAGAGATGGCTATTATTATTAGTGTTGTTGTTGTTGTGTTGTTAATTAGAGTATTTTGTAATTGTGCAGTATTTCTGTACCTCACTTCATAATTACTTTATTAACAGATTACAACAAATCTCACCTAAATGTCACAAGACACTATTCTATTGTTGCCCTGCTGTCCTCTGATGTGGTTTTTGCCTAAATTACCAATTTCATAGGACCACAAAAATAATATTCCCCAAGAAGGGCAGCTAAATGGTGCAGCAGATAGAGCAGTGGCCCTAGATTCAGTAGGACCTAAGTTCAAATCTGGCCTCAGACACTAGCTGTGTGACCCTAGGCAAGTCACTTAATCCCAATTGCCTCTGCCACTCCCCCCCCCCAAAAAAAGTACTTCCTCCAGGAATGGTTGGAATCATGCAGCTTGCATTCCTTTTCTAGCCTTATTTTTAGGTGATTTTCACATATATTACTTTATGTGAAAAATGGGCTAATGTTCTATATCATTTTTATGATAGAAAAAAATCCTGGAAATTTACAGAGCTAGGGAGTATTTAAGATAGCTTAAACCATACGCTTCCTCCACTCTTCTCTCCACCTCAAATACTTTATTGGTGAGGAAACTCAGGTCTCCAAAAAATTAAATGATTTTCTCAAGGTCACATGGCTAATTAGTGGTAGAACTAGGAAGAGATAATACACATAAAGAAAAGCATTAAGTAAATATAGAAGCAAGGCAGGAGACAGAGAGGATCATTTTTTAAAAAGTTCTGTCTCAGGGAGAAGAGAGATATTTGAAAAATTTAGAAGTATAAGTTAAGAATGTCTCACCTGCTCTGTATTAATCCTTGACCATACGAGGCTTTGATAAGAATATAATCAATGTTGCTAAGAGTTGACATAAAGTCTGAACGTGTTACAGACTTTTCAGACACAGAGTTAAAATATTTCCAAATATTCTGTGGATGAGAATTATATTCAATCAAAGAAAAATTCACCCCCCAAAATTCCCACTGGCATATTCACACATAAAGGAAGTATTCTTTTCATAGTAATTCCCCCAAATACCCATCTGTACATATTTCTGTGCCTAGCACCAGCCAAGTTTCCCCAACACAGAGTACACTAAACAATCCTCACATTCAAGCTACATTTGGAGACCTTCCTTTTGCCCATGTTCATGCCCTAATGACCATCATACCATGAAAAGAATTCAAGAATCCTTTACTACTGAACCTAATTAAAGCGAACTTAAGATTCCTTTGAGGCTATAAAGTTTAGACCATTTTCCAAACACCTCCCCAGCCCCACAGTGATCACAATTCATGAAAGATACTCTTGGTCTTTTTTCATATCTCCTGTACTATAATCTTAACCAACTCACTAATGTGATAATAGATAGTTTTACATTTCTCAAAGAATCTAAGGATTCTTTTTATTTTATTTATTCATTATTTATACTTATTCTATTCACCTCCTTCAACTCTACTTCTTGTTCCTTTCTCACTCCATTCTCTGGAGCAGGGATGTTCATGTAAATGACAAGCTTACTGGTGCGGCCACCCTTGATCAGAATCTGTGGCTCTAAGTTGTAAGTCCCAATGCCATCTGATGAATAAAAAGCCACTGTGTACTTCAGTTTTCCACCATAGGCCATGAGCTGTTCAAAAGATAAATTGTTATATTTATTTCTGTAAAAGAGTATCGACTTAAAAATATTTTACTTTAAAGTTCCTGCCATCATTTTTTAAACTCACAATAAAATTTTAAGAATTTAATTTTAAAAGGTCTTTCAGCAAGGTTATGTAGCTATTCTTAAAATGCCTAATATTTTTTCTCCATGTCTTTCAGTTGTCAGATGTTAAAAGGCATGCAATATTTACTCCCCGATATTTCCTACTGTTGAGAAGTTTCTCTTCTTTCTTTTAAACTTTCCTCTCCAGTTTTTCTTTTTTATCATGAACCTGACAAATACCATTAAACATAAACATTTCCATAAAAAAAACGTGAAAAGAGGATTGAACATGAAACCATGAATCTCTATTAAAAACTAAGCTTTTTTTCCTTAGGGTACTCCATACTAAGTATTATACAACTGTAGAGGAAGATAATTTTTTAGAAAAAGTTCTCATGAACATTTAGTTATAGTTTACAACTACATTTTAATCATAAAATTGGGAACAAACACTTTTAGGACACAAACTTAAGGGCATAAAAGAATTTCATCTTCTATTTCTGATTAATTATAAATGGCAAGGCTGGTTATAGCAATGGTTCTTCTGGGTGGTATTTCAAACAGCAGCTAATAGAATTGTCTCAAAATGAAGGTTACTGAATAAGCATTTTTCAAGCACCTTTGACTTAGAAAGGCATTTTCTTGGAAGATTTTTATTTGTACTTACTCTAAATGCTTTATATTTTGAGCAAACACATGTCCTTCTGATCTCAGTATAGCCTAAACGTGAATGCCACTTTTAAAGAATAGGAAGGAAGGAAACAGGGCCTACTACGTGCCAAGCACAGTTGCTGCTCACTTTACAAATACTATATCATTTGATCCTTAAAACAATCCTGGGATATAGGTACTATTATTATCTCAATTTTACAGTTTTGGAAACTGTGAGACACAGAAAAACTTGTCCAACGTCACACAGCTAATAAGTGTCTGAGGCTGGATTGGAACTCAGGTCTTCCTGACTCCAACCTTAGCATTTTATCCATTGCACATCTAGTTGCTTCTAGATAGAATCTATTGTCAGGTACTTTCATCCTAAAGAGACTAAAAATAAAAATCAGTAACTTTGGTGAGGTTTTCAAAATTTAATTCAAGACTCTTGACAGTGTATTGTATGTTAAAAAAAAAAAAAGTTCCAAGGCAGCTAGGTGGTACAGTGAGTAAAGTACCAGCCCTGGAGTCAGGAGGATCTGAGTTCAAATCCAGCCTCAGACACATGCACACTTACTAGCTGTGTGACCTTGGTCAAGTCACTTAACCCCAACTGCCCTGTCTTCCCCCCTCCAAATAAAAAGTTCCACTAGTCTCTAAAGGAAAAATTATATTTTTCTTAGTTTATAAGTCAGCTAATTATATTTCTCCATTCCAATTTTAAATTATCTTCTCTGCCTTCAGGAAAATCTACGTTGTCTCTAAATGTCATCTCTTACCTGGTCTCCCAGAAATTGATTGGGTAGCCTCCAGTAAAAAGGTTCTGCATTCACATGCTGCCTGACAGTGGCAGCATCCAATAAAACCTCAGGGTGCTGGTAATACACCCCCTCTGTCGTTCCCTCAAGATTGCTTTGGGAAACCACACGCAGAATAGACTGATCTGGGGTGAGGGTTATCTGTATATCAAAGAAAAAAAGCCATTTGATTGCAAGTGCTAATGAATAATACATATGAATTTCAAGGACAGAAAAGAGTTCTACAAATAAATAAATGAACAGTAAGATAGAAGATAAATAATTTGTCAGATTAGTACGTGAAGCAATTACATGTTTAACATAAACACAAGGATTAAAATTCTTGAAAGTACTTTAAGCTGTTGCACCCTATAAATTGTTATATCAATAACTATCAGTTATATGACCTAAGGGGGCAAAACCAAAAACTGAAATCTCAAACTCATGCTTTAACACATGTTTCAAGCCTCCTGTACTACTGTGATTTATCTCACTCATTAACTGCAGGAAAATGGAATGGATTTGGTATCATAAAAATCTATTTAATTCAATAAGCAATTATTAAGCCATATACTGTATTAGGTACTGGGGTGTACAAAGGAAAAAAAGTTTCTACCCCCAAGAAGCTTACATTCTACTGGGGAAAAACAATCTGTACATAGATTTTAAAAATAAAAAATACATGTGAGATGAATAAAAAAAATGATTTAAGGAGAGCTCTCAAAAAGGTAGAGGAGTTGAGGTCTCTTGCAAGAGATAGGAAAGAACTGAGCCTTGAGGAGATCTGGAATTCTAAGAGGGGAGATGAGAAGGAAGAACCTTCCAAGCATAGAAGACAGAAGGGGCTAAAGCATGGAGGTAGGAGATAAAACATTGCAAATCGAAAAGAGCAAACAGACTGTTGTAATGCAGAGAGTGTGGAAGGAAGTAAAGTCCAATAAGCTTAGAAAAGTACATTGGAATCAGATTGTAAAGAGCTTCAAATGCCAGATGGTGACGTTTGCATTTTATCCTAGAGATGATGGGGGCACTGAAACTTCTTGATCACATGATGTGGTCAGACATGTGTTTTTAGGGATATCAACCTAAGAACTAGATGGAGGATGGATTGGAAAGGGGAAAGCCTTGAGGCAGGGAGGCTAATCAGGAGGCTGACAGAATAGTCCACTTGAAGTGTGTTGCTTGCCTGGATGAGGGAGGTTTCTGTATGAGGAGAGGGAAAGCGGTACATGTGAGGGACATTGGGAAGACAGACAAAATGTGGCAACTTTTTAGATGGGGTCAGTGTAAGTGAACATGTGTTGACCTAGGTGGCTGGAAGAAGTCTTCTTTGACAGAAACAGAGAAATAAGGAGTTTGCAGTGGCAAAGATAATATTTTTTTTTATATAGTTAGAATAAGATGCCTATGAAACAGTCAGGTGGGTATGTACAGCAGGCAGCTGGTGATAAAGGACCAAAGCTCAGAGGAGAAATGAACTGTGGGAGTTATCTACATAGAAATAATCATAAAGACATCAGGAAAAGAGAATATACTGAGACAAAGAGGAGAAGGCTTAGGGAAGATTCCTGGGGTGCCCCCTGGGTGGGGGCAGGACATGGAATATGACCTCACAAAAGAAAACGAGACAGTTACTAGTAGGACCAATGGAATATCATGAAAACCCAGGGAGGCAAAAGTATCCAGAATGAGGGGGTGGCCAATAGTGTCAAATGCAGCAGAGAAGTAAAGAACTATTAGGACTGAGGAGAAAAAAAAAACCATAATGGTTTTTAATCAGGAAAGGACCTCAGAGATCATCTCATGTGATTCTCATCCAGTTCCCTCACATTATAGATAAGGAAACAAATTTAGAGGTTAAATGACTTGCTTAAAAAGTCAGGCAGTAAGTTGGTGGCTAAAATCTTTTTCTCCAATTTTCCAGTTCAAGGTTTTTCTACTATACTGTGTTTTCTCTTTTCTGTTTCCTTTTATTTCCACTGCCAGTTATGGGAGGAGCAAAAACTTTCAACGATTCCAACCCCAAATGCCAAGTCTCAAAAAGTTGCCTTGACAAAATAATAAGATTTAATTTATTAGTCTCGATGTCTCTGCACAGCCCTCATTCCTGCTATGAAAAAGGTGGAAAATAGTTACCAATACATATGGAATGGCAAAATTCAAATGCCAAGTTATATTACTTACAGGGATTCTAACATATCCTTCTAATTCTGAACAGAAGTGTGTCACCCCAAAACAGAAACAAGGAGAGCAGCCCAAAGGATTGTCATCATGGAGGGCAAAAGTTCCTGTCTTACATTCACTGCAGTGAAGACCAAACACATTTTCCTAAAGAAAAAAAAAAGATTCAAACTCATTTACTATGAGAATTGGAAAATGTTTCCAAAGACATCATATGCATTAGGGGTATGAACTCCAAGACATTAATATTAAACAATGAAAGTTGTCAAAAGTCAGACCTAAGAGCATATGACAGTTTCCATGAGTTTTTATAGTTTCACATGTATAATCCAATATGCTAGATTAACTCCAAAACCAAAAACATATATTTCTGATCTTTTAAGACCTGCCAAAAATACATTGTCCTTTAAGTTTTGCAAAGTGTTTTACAAATATTATCTCATTTGATCCTCAGAACAATCCTGGGAGGTAGGTATTATTATGATCCCTATGAAAGGTTAAGTGGTTTGCCCCAAATTAGATAGCTAGCAAGTATCTGAGGCTGGATTTGAACTCAGTTCTTCCTGACTCCAAGTCCAGTGCTGTATCCACTGTGCTATCATGCTGCCTAAAGTGAGCTTCAAAACTCCCAATAAAAATTAGCTCACCCTTATCACAGACTAATTTTACATTGAATTCATAATATTCTGTTAAACATAACTGATTAAAGTGGAAATGAAAGAGTCTAAAGGAAAATCAAACAGTAAGCCTTACAAACAAAAGCATAGATCAGTTTTTGGGATATTCACCAACAAGATCAATGAAGGAAAATATAAAGAAGAAAAAAAACCTGTTCCCTTTTCTGAATTTTGCTAAGTATACTCGTGTGTGTGTGTGTGTAAGAAACAGAGACACAGAAGAGACAGAGAGAGAGAGAGAGAGAGAGAGGGAGGGGGAGGGAGAGGGGGGAGGGAGGGAGGAGGAGGGAGAGGGAGAGGGAGAAAGAAAACGAGAACAGAGGAGAAAAATATATTTAAATACCTTCTAAATAATTTGTCTTAGAAAAGGTAAAGGAAGCTCTATCTCTAAAGCAAAGTAGTTTGTTCCTAATGTTACTTGCCATTTTTTCTTTCTTCTAGGTATTCACAGTGAAATTCTTTTCTCTTTTACTTTTCTTCCAAGATATTCAATTCAATTCAACAAATATTTATTATGTCCCCTGCACACAAGGTTCTTGTAGAATGTGCTGGGCACACAGAAACAAAAATGAGATATACACTCCATTCCTTCAAGGAATTGATAGATTTACGTAAGGGGTAGAACATGTACCTCAATAAGTAAATGCAAGAAAATCTGAAGCGGGAGAGAGATCCCTAATATCTAGGAGAATCTAGACATTTGGTGGCACCAAAACTGAACCATGAATGAAGCCAAGCATTGAGAGGCAGAGACAGGAGACAATGCATTCAAGGCATAGGGAATGATTTCTGTGAAGGTACAGAGATGGCAGTAGAAACATAAAGGTTGAGAGACAGCTAATGGTCCAGTTTGGCTTGAATTTAGAGTGCTTTCAAGAAATGATGAGAACTACGTGTATTTCAGGAATTAAGAAGTCCTATGTAATTTTTTTTTTTAAAAAAAAGCAAAATTAACTTTGGCATTTTATTTTAACTATGTAGGAAAAAAGTAGAATTTTATCATAAATAAAATACGATTTCAAATTGATTTTTTAAAAGCATACCTACTGCACAAAACAGGTAGAAATAGTTAGCTAAATATGATACTGATTTTCTACTTTTCTAATTAAATGCAAAATATCCACTAATTTTCTTTATTTCTAAACCAGCACATATAATGTAATGTAATCACATACACATTATTCAACCACAAATCTTGGCATTCTGGGTAATCTATTTTATTCTTTTGTACTCACAACAGATTAGCTACTCAGCCAAATGGAACAAATGAGAAGTCAGTTTGTGTTGTTCAGACTGGTACTGTCAACTCTGACTATTGTTACAAACCATCACAATCCCATTTAAAGAAGACAGCCATTGTTCTGTCAAAGTGCCCACCGAATTTAAGGTAAAAGACGACTCAACATTTCCATTATATAGGACACACAAGTTACTGCTGACTCTTCTAACATGAGTTGTCCCTGAGAGAAAAGTTTGAAAGTGTATGGTTGATTTGAAAGGGGGAAGAGGAAGAAATATAAAAATGGAATAAGGGAAAAGAAATTTGTTTACAGAGGATACCTTGCAAAAACAGGTGCCTGTTTCTTCTTCACAACTACAAACACCTCGTTTCTCATCACACGTGTCTCTTTTTGTACCACTCACTTCACAGTCACAGGATACACAATCTGGGTAGTCTCGGAAACCTACGGCACACTCGCTGCAGCTTTGGCCTCCATATTCCTGTCTACAGGGGCACTGGCCAGTTGACAAATCACACTGATGACTGGTTGATCCTGTGCTACTGCAATTGCAAGCCTAAAGGAAACAAGAGTAATCGTTTTATGGAGCTTATTTTCTTTTTGTTGTTGTTTGCTTTAGAGTTCTCATAATGTATTATTAGCATTAGAGGAAAATCCCAAAGGAGAAGTAAAGCTTTATCTCCCATGGCATCACTTTGCATTCTATGTAAATGAATCCTTGGACTATTCACGGACATTTGTGACTCCTCTGGACACAGTCTCATTTCCCTAACATTGTGATTAATCCACAGCAGAGGCATTTTTAGCGTTAAACTAAGATAAGTAGAATTGTTGGTTGATTGATTGACTAAAGAATTATCTTAGAGCTTATGTAACTGACCTTCACTTTCCTTTGTTTACAAAACAGAGTAAGCTTAACTGTCAGAATTTTAATGATAACTATATCCTGCAAATATACAGACCTCAGTAAGATGCCACTAATCTCTGAGAAGCACATATACTTTACCTATAGCAAATTAGGCAAGAATCTAGTATCATGAAGGAACAAATGTCTTCAAAATGAAGCAATTTATTTCACTTTTCACTCAAAAGAATAGGTTCATTTCATAATTACATCTAAAAGGGTATTAAAATGTGCAGTCTTCATATTATGAACTCAAATTTCTTAGTACCATCTCTAAAAAAAACTGAACTATCCATTTTATAGTATCAAATCATTTGTTGTTGTTCAGTTGTTTCAGTCATGTCTGACTCTTCATGATCCCACTTAGGGTTTTCTTGGCAAAGATACTGGAGTATTTTCTTCTCCAGATCATTTTATAGATCAGGAAACTGAGGCAAACGGGGTCAAATGATTTGCCCAGGGTCACACAGCTAGTAAGTGTGTAGGACCAGATTTGAACTCAAATCTTCCGGACTCCAGGCTCAGTATGTCCTCCATTTCGTCACCCAGCTGCCATTAAGCACGATAGATGTTCATAAATGTTATAATAAATATTATAAATACCACAAATATATATAGAATCAATTATAAACAAAACTCTTTTAGAATAGAGGAGTACACTAGCCTTAAAGTCCGCAATAAGATCTTGCCAAAATACAAAGACAGAATGAATTGGTTGTGGGTGATTTGTTTGTTTTCTTTCTTCTCATTTGATTCCAGAAAGTTAAATTGACTTAAAATAAGCATATCTTAAAAATATTTGAATATCTTAGTAGATAAGATAAATAAGCAAATAAGCAAATCTAAATAATATTCAAGGCTCTAAAAGTAAACATGCTTTGAGATTAAGGAAGGGCAGGCTTTAGTTGCATATAATCATCACGGTATCAGGTGGGATTCACAATTTTGAAATGCACATTTACTAATTTTTCCTTGCAATTTCGATGGCGATGGCTCTAAACATCTCTATAGATACCTTGCATCCGAGCTCAGGATCATGTCCCCAGTACTCATCCTCACAATTTTCACACTTTAATCCTTGAGTATAAGGAGGGCAGATACATTCTCCAGATTCTGGATCACAAGTATTATGAGTATGAGCACAGTTACAAGCTGCAATAAGAAAAAGATGATTTTTTTTTTCCCTAAGTGAAGATTTGAAGAGGTAGCCATTTAATGAAAATGAAAAAATGAAAACCAAAGTCAAAGGCAATTTTACTTAATTGAATAATCTCAACAATATAGCCACTGTATGGTGGTTTCCTAAAATGGAACCATATGACAGGCCTTCTCTCTTCCCAGAGGGTCCTCTGTAAGACATGTTTGGGTCAGTCCTCAAGGCCAGAGAGATGCTCATTAGGAAGGATGAATTGAGGGCAACAGAAGAAAGAAATAAGGTGATAAAGTAGAAATAAATTGAAGAGGATTTTATTTGGCACATGACTCATATGATTTATATGACATTGATTCATTAGAGACTTGAAGGAAAAAGAACCAAAGAAAGTTATGATGTTTGATGGCACTAGCTCAACATGAGTGAAGGAAGAAAGATAACTTAAAATTGAAAATGAAATCAGCAGAATTTGGTGAGAAGTCAAAGACTAGAATGAGGTATTCTTGTCTTTGTAGGACAAGTTTAGAAACAATTATTCTATTAAATTCCCTTTTGTTTATTTTATCAATTACCTTTTTAAAGTTATGTTATAAAGCTAAAATCAATGCTTTTCATTTTCATTAAACAAAGTGCATATTGCCAAAATTATTACAAAGCTTGAGATGTGTAATATAAAAAATATGAAATTTATCAGTTATGTCTTCCGAGGTCCCTTCCGGCTCTAACTCCTATACATATATACATATACATATATATATATATATGTACATATATATATATATACACATATATATATATATAATCCTATGATCTACTCAGTGGAAATCATTACCATAATTTTCAAATTATAGAATAATTGCAAACTTCTATTTTAAAATGCCTCCCTCTATATAACATATTGGGAAATTTCACCGTTACCAAGATTTCAAACTGCTCTATTACAACAAAAGCCCAGTTCTTTAACACAAGCATTTACCTGGTCATATTATATGACTTTGAATCATGCCACATCAATATTGTAGAAGAGGTAAATTTAGAGAAAACCAAAAGGACAATGGAAAAATGCATGGTGGTTTTGAGAAAGCAGAAGAATTTTACCAATGACGACTTCTGCATCAGACGTAGCAATAACAAATATTATCTATGAGTAATAGTTTTTGGAAAAGATGATAGGCCAGTCATGTAGTGAAAACGAGAGACAACTACTGGAAATGTGAAAAGGCTACGCTGGCATTCAAATCAAAAGAGTGTGAAAAGAGCAAGAGAAAGGACTCTAGTACATTGAGTGGATTGTCTGTAGAGGAGTTAGGGAAATACATGAATAAGAACCACAGAAGAGGAAAAGGGAATGCATGGACCATTTCTGCATTGGTGGAGCAATGAACTCACTGACAATCACAACTCCAACAAAATATAAATATGAAACAACATTATGGTAAATAAGGAGAAAGAGATTCAGTGCCACTGTATTTTTAATATACCTTTGTTTCATTAATTTTATATACAAAATTAGATGGTATATGTAAACAGGAAAGGTTAATATTTTTGTAACATTAATTCTGCAAGTATTTATTAGTACCCACTCTGTGAAAGACCTAATAAAAATTATTTAAAATAAAACTGAAATATGTAGGAAAAATGAATTATTTCCTTTATACTCAATTTAATATCATTCTTAAAAATTAATTTGCTTTCAATGCCAACTGAACAGACCATTCATTGGCTATGACTTCCTTAAGTCCTTATATTAACACTCTTTATGTGATACAGAAAACATCAGTAAATCATCACACATTCCTAAGAACATTTAAAAGAGGTGTCTGAGTAATTTTCCATTGTCTTTTTCAACACAATTTTGTTCCCTCACAAGGTGTATTTTAGAAGGGGCAAATGACGTTGAGCTACCAAGAAGCAGACATTCATGCTGAAGATTTACAAAATCTGTAATTTTGTAACTGTTAACGCGATTGTGTTTGGATTGTAAAAACCAAATGTATAAAATAAAGAACAAACTAAATCTGATAGAGAAACTGATTAGGATTGCTTAGCCTTAACAAGTTATTATGATTGCTTAATTTTAATAACCTTTTCTCTCTACTTTTCCTAATTCCTCAGAAGCGATTTTTCCTTAGCTCCTAAAGAAACTTAAAAACGTTTGTTGGAAAGTATGCCCAGAGTGAAAACACATAAAAAGGAAAATAGAACAGAGCACTTACGTGTGCAGCTGCCATCTTGATATGCATAAAAGCCATGAGCACACCGGTCACATCTTTCCCCAGCAACTCCTGGCACGCAGTGACACTGCCCTTCATCACTACAACTTTCAGACAGTGAACCTAGCTGGCTACAGTTACAGGGCAGGCAACCAAGTCCTGTGTTCAAACCATAATAGCCATTCTATTCAAGAAAGTAAAGAAAAAAATCATGAGGGCAAAAACATATTAAGGAAATTTATACAGGGTGTTCCAAAAGTCTTAGTGCAGTCTTAAGCAATCTTTAATATAAACAGGGTGTTTCGAAAGTCTTAACTTTTGGAATACCATATGCGTACGTATGCACACGCACACGCACACACACACACACACACACAGAATTCAGTATTTAATAACAGAAAGAGTTGGCTGGAAACATAAAATTCAAGTATTTTAACTCTATTTCATTCCCACTTTGTCTGTGTTTCTTACCAAGCATCGATCACAATGTTGTCCAATAACATTTGGTTTGCAGTCACAGACACCAGTCTCATGATGGCAAATACTGGAAAGGGAACTGCTTCCATGGCATGAACAAGCTAAGTGTCCCCCCGAAAAAGAAAAAAATATTACTTCTTTACAAGGACTCAAAAAGATCGTTTCTTCCTTCTCTATGAAAAAAAATCTTTACATTATAAGTACATACAAACATATTTCATTGGGGTGTACACCCAATGAATTTATACTTATTCTTTCAATAATTTGAACTACCATGAAAACATTTCTCCCATGACAGTTTCAGCATCATTATTTTTCTCCTTTTTGACAAAATTTGGATTACAGCATCTCTACAATTCAGAGGTGTTTTACTCCATCTTTCCCTGACCTGGCCACCATAGTCTTACTTCAAAATTGCATATAAAAATATGATTTTCATATTATAAGTTTGCTAGCTTGGTATGCCAATAATATACTTCTTTTACTGAATTTTCCTAGATATACCTATAACAATTTCAAAGTAAAAAAAAAGAGAATTGTGCGTAATCATTGACAAAGCCCTTATAATTGTGCTGCTAACATGGATGGCTTCTCAGTTTAACAGGATTTATTATTCTCTTTATGTAGCATAAATCCCATCCACTTAATTAGTCTAGTTAACATCTCCATTACCAATAGGTTGTTGTTTTCTTTTATTCAGCACTGTGTTAAGTCAACATCATAACATACATAACCTTCCCTCTCCTAAGATATAATTAACTTTTTTCTAAGTATTTTAGTTTTATTAGGAATCAGGTAGAAAGGAGAAATTGACCCGCTTGAATTAACCAATTTGAAATCAAGACAGTAATATCAATGACAGTGGCAACCCAAACACAATTATGCTACAGTATGAAAGTTGTTTTGCCATATGAAGATAGTGTGATAATTAACAAAGTCTATTTCATTCACTATCCACTCACCACGACAATTTTTAGCAACAAGAGCATCCCCATAGAATCCATCAGCACATCTCTCACAGTGAGCACCCTCTGTGTTCCCAATACACTTCAGACATTCTCCGGTGACTGTATCACAGTGCCCAACTTCTAGGGGATCCACATTGCCGCTGCAGTCACACGGGACGCAGGATTCCCCAGGTACTGTTGGATTTCCATAGTAACCGTCTGCACATCTGTATAAACGATCGAGAGCAAGGTCAAACTAAGTACAATTGGCCAAGAAGTTTCCCCAACAATCCAGGGATTCTTTGACTGGTTATTCACTCAAGCTTACTGTTTTGCAAAAGATTTATAGAGACAGAAATACAGCTCTTTTGGTTTGGTCATTCAAAAACTTAATTCACCCTTTGTTCATGATTTAACATGTTAAAAGAAGAGTGTAACCACATGCATCCTAGATGTGACAAACATAATTGCTCTAGTAGCCTTGGTTTGTCAAATGACCTGTAATCTGAGAATTCCATACAATGGTCTTTTAAATATACATGTGTAAACACTCCCAATGACTCCTAAGTCTGGTTGTGCAGTAGATTAAAGGGCACCTTGAATTATTTTAAGGGGCTATCATGAAGATCTCAAAAAATGTCAAAAATAAAACATTTATTAAAAAAACACATACTAGGGAAAATGCAAAACCTTTCAAAAAGTTAAAAAACAGAATACCAACCTCTCACACCACATTCCTGTATATCCCGGTCGACACTGATCACAGGTAACTTCATCTCCATCATCCAAGTGGCAAGTAGGGCTGAAACTAACAAGAAGTATCAAAGAATAGCTGTTTTTCTGCTTCTGGATGATATCACATTTCTAAACATTTTAAAGACCAATTTCCTCTTCCACATTCATGTGATTACTACCTGATCAATAGCAGAGCCTAGCAAGGAGGCAGGGGTGGGGAGATTTCATGCAAAGGTTTGATGCATGATCCCTTTCAAGATCTGCACAACCACTTCTCAGTGTACTTTTCTGAAAATTAGTTTCATTTTTGACTAGGAAAGTATCAACGTTTATTATATGCAAACCTCTATCTATTCTTCATGCATGCACACATATAAACATAGACATACATACAGAATATTCCAAAATACTTAGTGTAGTTTTAAGCTATTAAAGCTTAATTAAATTAAATTATGCTATTAATTTAATTAAACTAAGCTACTAAAGCTTAAAACTGAATTAAGACTTTTGGGACATCCTGCATGTAAACGTTTTCTTTCTGGTTTTTCAGGTTTCTTTTCCAGTCATGTCCAACTCTTACAATTCTTTATGACCCCATTTTGGGGTTTTCTTGGCAAAGATACTGGAATGGTTTGCCATTTCCTTCTCCAACTCATTTTACAGAGGAGGCAAGCTGAGACAAATAGGGTGAAGTGACTTCCCCAGGATCACACAGCTAGTAAATGTCTGAGGCCACATTTGAACTCAGTAAGATGAGCCTTCTGACTTTAGGTCTGGCAGTCCAATCGCTCTACTACCTAGCTGTCCCATATATAAACACAAACACATATATTATCTATGTATGTGTGTGTATATATATATATATATATATATATATATATGTATACACACATATATGTGTGTATATACATACACATTACATACATATAATATGTGTGTATATATTATATATATATGCAGACACATATCCACATATATAGATGTTGTGGTAAATATGTGTGTACATATTTATATGTATATATACCACAACACCCATAGACTCCCATTCTGATTCCTCTTTGTGGTATAGTAATATACCCAGGCTCTTAAAGACTATTCCAATGGAATACAAGCCCTGGTAATTCTAAGCAAGCTAGAAAGGCTTCAAGTACAGACATAGCTGAGTGTTCATCTTCTGCTAAGACCAGGCTGGATAAGTTCAGAAAGACTCTTTCAATGGCCTGACAAGGATATCATGATGTAATTAATTTCTGTGCCTTTGCACTGGCTCTCCCCAGTGTCTGGAATGCACTCCCTCCTCATCAGTACTTCTTGGAATCGCAAGCATTATGAGAAGAATGGTTCTATCTTCTCCTATGTGAGACCTTTCCTGATTTTCCCTTTCACCAAATTATCTTGAAGATACTTATTTTGAATGTATTTGTATGTGTTTGTTGTATACCTGTCGTCTTCCCTTATAGATTCTTAAAGACAGGGACTGTCTCATTTTTGTCTTTATATACCCTGTCTGTGGCACATAGTAGATACTAATCAAAGCTTGTTGATTCACCTGTTGCCCAGAACAATGAAATCACAAATTTTGAAATATTTAAATATAAAACACATCACTTTTCTCTAAAGATTTCAGCATAGCCAATAAAACCAGAGAGTTCTTTCTTGGGGATTAGTAATAAGTTGTCAGTGACAGGTTAATTTTTTTAACAAATAAATAGGAATAAATATTTGGCTGCATGGGAAAGGAACAATATGAGGCCGTCAGGGCTCTTCAATATGTAGCTAGCCACTTACTTGTTGGAGGCAGTTGTAAGAGGACACGCACAGGGCTGACAGTCTTCTGATGTCCCTCTGGAAGGATTCCCATAGAAACCTGGTAAACACTGGTCACAGTGAACCCCCATAGTGTTGTGTTTACAAGCCTATTGCACAAGTAAAGAGAAACAGAATTAGAGGAGCATAGATCTGGTTGGAAGAGACGTCAGAGGCCATCCAGCCAAACCTTCCCTTTTTACAGATGAAGAAATGAGGAAGCTCAGGGGAGGTACGTGACTGGGTCCAAATCAATAAGGCAGTAAGCCTCAGAAACAGGATTTCAATCAAGGTCTCTGATTTCAGAGAGAATCCTCTTTCCACTGAACAATACTGCTTCCTTTGTTTTCCCTAAAGGATTTTAAGGTTATTATAATGGGTGTCAAGATCCAAGTAAAAAACACAACTCTATCGCTCCCTTTATCTCTGTCTCAGTCTCTTCCTTTCTCCTCTGTGCCCTTTCCCCTGGCTATTCCCCATGCATAGTATGTTCTCCTGCTTTGTCTCCACTTTCCAGCTTTCTTAAGACTCAGCTGATAAATATATGCAGGTATTTAAAGGTTTATGACTTTTAAGAAGTGGTTCACCTACCACTTTAGCATCCTACCCCCCTTAACATTTCAGCTTTTGTGTGTTGTCTTCACACATCAGATTTTAAGTTCCTTGAGGACAGGGACCATCTTTCTTCTTCATATTTATATCCCTATCACTTAGCATAGTATCTAACATATTGTAGGTGTTTAATAAATGTTTTATTGATTGACTAACACAGTGTCAGTAACTGGAGTGGCTATGTACAAGGCTAGAACTACCCTCAAAGCCCTATAAATGACTGCATAGCTTCTCTTTTTGAGCAGAACAACAGGTTTGGATTAAGCAGTGATAAATATCAAACTATACCCAGTTCTTTATATTATTCTAAATTATGAATCATTTGGATTGAAAGAACTTAAAGATTGGCTAATATTTATGCCTATTATTTTTAAATGCATATATAATTTTTTAATTTTTGCACGATTACATGTTAAAACAATTTTTAAAACATTTTTTTAAAAGTTTTGAATTCCAAATTCTATCCCTCCCTCCCCTTCCCCTGAGAGGTAAGCAATCCAATACAGATTAGACATGTGCAATCAAGTAAAATATTTCTATATTAGTCATTTTGTACAAGAAGACTCAAATACAAAAAAGAAAGGGAGGAAGGGAGGAAAGAAGGAAGAAAGGAAGGAAGAAAGGAAGAAAAGGGAAAAATAGCATGCTTCAGTCTATATTCAGACAGTATCAGTTCTTTCTCTGGAGGCAGATAGATTGCTGCATCATGAGTCCTTTGGGATTGTTTTGGATCATTGCATTGCTGAGAATAGCTAAATCATTCACAGTTTTTCATTGTACAATATTGCATTTACTGTGTATAATGTTCTCCTGGTTCTGCTCACTTCACTATGCATCAGTTCATGTAAGTCTTTCCAGCTTTTCCTGAAATAATTCCACTTGTTATTTCTTATGAGACAATAACATTCCATTACAATCATATACAACAACTTGCTTAGCCATTCCCCAATTGATGGGCATCCCCTTGATTTCCAATTTTTAGCCACCACAAAAAGAGCTGCTGTATTTTTGTACAGAGAAATGCTTTTCCTGTTTTTTATGTCTTTGGGATATAGACTTATCAGTGGCACTGCTGGATCAAAGGATATTATGCCTATCATTTTCAAAATTACAAACACAGCATGGGAGAGGGGCTAGAGTGATAGATAGGATCAGGAAGTTTACATACTAGCTGTGTGATCGTGGGCATCTCAGAGCCTTAAGACAACTCTCTAAGATTTCTCCACTAAGTCAAAAACAGGTTATAAACTGCATTGATTAAAGGAATTCACAGATTTTGGACATGGTTTCATAAAGAGTGTACATGTATATACATTCTCCCTCCCCCTCTCACACACATATAATACATACATCTATATATGTGCAAATGTAAGATTCAGTACAATCCCAATAGAATAAGATCATTAAGGGTAGGACTTGCTAAAAGGTTGGCTATGAAAGGTGGGAAAAGAGATGGAATACATTAGTCTTCCCACAAAGGTAGGAGACTAGGTGAATGTTAGAGCTACATACAGAAAAGGTGAGCTGGAAGAGCAGCTTTTAGAGAAATGATGACAGGCTCAGTTTTAGGTACATTCTGTCTGAGGTAGTAGTGGGACATCCAGGGAGAAATATCCTGTAGACAGCTGGAGATGCAAGTCTGGACCTGCAGAGAGAGATTAGGACTGCAGACCCAGGTTTGAATAGAGGTGATAGTTGAAAGGCATGAGAGTTAGTGAGATTGCAAAGGAATAAGAAGATAGAGAGAAAAGAGGACCCAGGACCGGACAGTGGAAATGTTTTAAGAAAAGGATTAAAAAACTAGCAAAGAAGAGAAGGAGAAGTTAGAGAAATAGGAGGCCTAGGAAAGCGTGTAATCGCTGAAGACAACGAAGAAGAAAATATTCAGGATCAAATGGTAAAATGAGATTAACAAGGATAAGGCCTAAAAGGAAATGCCATTGGATCTGGTGACTATAACTGATGGGTGATAGACAGAACAGTTTCAGCAGAGTGGTGAAGGTAGAAGCCAGAATAGAAAGGCTTAAGAAAAAGATAAGTAATGTAAAAATGGAGACACCTGTGCTATAGGAAGGGGGAAAAACTACTTCCAAAGGGTTAAGCTTGCAAACTCAAAAAACGAGTCATGGAAACCCTTTATATCATGTTTTTGGCCACCATATAGCTACATTCTGTACAATATCTCAATCAATATTTTTTCACAGTAGTGTCACTAATATAATCAAACTTGACCCTCAGGTAAGGATATTTCTTTATAATGTCTTTAAGCTGATTGCATGAGACCAGAATAAGTCCATCTTCCAATTGTGCTCCTAGCCCTGCCCTCTCATCATGATCTTTACCCTGTAGATTTAGACTCAGCATACTCCTTATATGGGTGGCTCTCACTCCACTTAGCTCACTTTGGTCTTATGGAGCTAAAAGTTTCATATAATGTTGTCTGACGTAATATTGTGTATTTGTGGAACCAAAAACAACCCTAGACAACTTATCATCTTATTCTAAAAAAAAAAAAAACTTGCATCTGATGTGACTGGGTTGCATTTCTGATTTCATACTTCTCTACATTCCAGTGATAGCTCTGCTTAATTGAAAAATGGGCTATGAAGATAAAATTCAACATACCAAGTCATAGTGATGTGACTTCTTTCTTACAAGGTCTCATTCTTTTCTTTTTTAACCCTTTGCTTCAATGTTTTTACTTTATTTCTTGAAAAATGAAAAGCTCATTAACCTGTACTTTCTTCCTCTCTAGGAATAATGCCATGAAAATTTGACTTGAAAGGTGTTTTAGAGGTAATGTAAACCAACCCCCTCATTTTACAAATAAAGAAGCAGTCCCACAGCATCAAGGACCCATGGGTATTTAAGGAATAAAATTGGGCATGATGATAGGAAAAAACTGTTAAGACTACACCTGATTGAAGTAGTAGCAAACCTAGGGGCAGTAGGCACTTATTTTAATGAGATTGTCTGGAACTAGTGCGAATACTAAAAGAAGTAAAGTGCATGGTAAATTGCTACAAATACTTAACTTCCTAAAAGTCACTATTTGATCCAGTTTCTGTGACGTACTTTGTTACAGACACCAGTAATTTATTTCTAAATGAATTCCATTTATTTGCTAGGGAAGCTGTAAAACTTCAAAGGCATGAATGACTGCAGGCAAGTCAATATTTACCAAACTTAACACAAAATTTTGTTTGAATGTAAAAATCCTAGAGCAACAAATACAAGGCAAAGATAGTAATACAAACAATCCTCAACTGAGGAATAATGCTCTAAGGTCAGTGAACACATTTAACAAAGCTTAGAGAGAAAAAAATCTTTCAATCCGGTCATTGTTATAATCAAAGAGCTTCAATGGGTTTCCCATATTCCTTTCCAGACTGCAAGTTCAGAGATGGTCTTAAACCTGGGGAGCATAGGATCATACCCAGTATAAGCACTCCTGTCACTGCTACATCCTAATGGCTCTAGGGAGCCAGTCAAAATTTCAGTAATTAAAGGACACTTACCAAGCAAGCGCCATGAATATCACATTCAGTAGCATGGCCACGGCATTCACAGGGTTGACAGATTCCTCCAAAGAGTATTCCACCTACACGATAATACCCTGGGAGACAGGACTACAAGGAAAACACAGGATGAATGTGAACATAAATGCAACTTAGAGAATTATGTAAATCTTCTACTTTTTAGAAACAAAAACAATGTTTCTATTTTCCCATAAGTAATGAGACCTTATTACTTTTTTTTTTTTTTTGCCAGGGGGAAGGCAGGGCAATTGGGGTTAAGTGACTTGCCCAAGGTCACACAGCTAGTAAGTGTGTCAGGTGTCTGAGGTCAAATTTGAACTCAGGTCCTCCTGACTCCAGGGCCTCTACTCATGGCGCCACCTAGCTGCTTTTAAAAAGGCAGAAGAATGTAGATGAAAAATTTAATGATTACCACATACACCTTAAGTACTCTAAATTGTGCTTCCAACACAATATTCTTTACAACAATTCTTTATTTCAGTTTTCAACATTCGCTTTTATAAGATTTTGAGTTCTAAATTTTTCCCTCTCCTTTCTTTCATCCCTCCTCAAAAGGATATGCAACCTGATCTAGGCTATACATATTTTCTACATTAGTCATTCCAACATAATATTCTTAAATTAGACATTATATAACATCCTTTTAGCCAGTGTTTCAGACCTCCCATTTATCTTTTCTAGCCTTAACCTTATAAAGCACCTCCGCCAATACAAGTTCCAGTGATTTTCTTTCACAAATGTAATTATCCTATTCTTAGATGGGCCATCCAGGAAGCCATAGGGATCATACACTGGAATTTGAGGAACATTCAACTCTTACACTTCATTTTCTGGTAAGGAATGGGCCTATAGCATAACTTGCACTACTCTATGTTTCCAATGTGAGGAGGAGTAATAAGAGCTCTGCCTAAACCCTAGGAAATTTTGGCAAGCCTATTTTATAGATGTTATCGAAAACCTTAGCAGCAGCTAGGTGGCACAGTGCATAGAATGCTGGCCCTAGAATAGGATGACTTGAGTTCAAATCCAGCCTCGGATACTTACTAGCTGTGTGACCCTAGGCAAGTCACTTAACCCTGTTTGCCTCAGTTTCCTCATCTATAAAATGAGCTGGAGAAAGAAATGGCAAACCACTCCAGTATCCTTGCCAAGAAAACTCCAAATGGGGTCACAAAGCATTGGATACAACTGAAAATACTCGACAACAAAAAAAGCCAAATCTTCCCTTAGAACACCATTATCACTAAACTGAACCTATAATTTATCATGATAATAGGTGAATAGTTTTGTTAGCAATTAGTTTTAATAGCAATCAAATCATTTTGTCCCTCTCTCTTTTGATACAATTCATAGTATCACAGATTGGGAGTTGGGTGGAACTTAAGATTCCATCTAATCCAAATCTCTCATTTTAACAGAAGAGTAAATTGAGAGCTAGTGAAGTTAAACAATTTGCCCAAGGTCATATATGTAGTAAGGGTCAGAAGCAGGATTTCTTCCATATTCTCTGACTTTTGAACCAGTGTTCTACGTAACTACCAATTTAAATAAGGACTAAGTAAGGGGAAGTTCCCTCATTCATCTAGCCATGCACTAAACCTTTGTAATACGTTTATAAAAACAGTATTCCTCAAGAACAGCCAGGACCCATAAGCAGGATTAGGTGGGATATTTTGTTGTGGGAGTCCCTTACAACTATGTGAGAGAATGTATATTACTTAGTGTTGAACACCTTGGTAATAACAACAGTTCAGCTCTCAGGAGAGGTCAAGGCAAAGCAGGTATAAATAGAATAATTCTCAAGAGCAGCTATTATCGAGCAGCAGTAAGATGATGAATCAAGAACTAAAGCAATTTCCAAGGGTTGGTATAGCCCATCTAAATCTAATTGTGTAAGGCTGCACAAAGCAAGGGTGGAGCCAGAAGAGAGGGGCAGCTGGACCCTCACCAGGTAATTGATTAGTATCAACAGGACAAGGGTGGTTGGGTAAAGTCCAGAATGGAAATCTTATCAAAGCCAGGAAAAAAACAATAAGCACAGTGAGTAGGCCTAGAGGCATATTCAAGACTGCAAGCAGAGATCAAAAAACTCAAGTAAACAAACTGAAAGAGGAATGGGTCAAGCAGAGGAGATCCTGTCCCAGAGTAAAGGCTGCCAAGGGGCAATCTGCTTTCCTTGCAGTTCAGAGTCTGATTTGATCTTTTCTGCTGCGGAAGAAGTCTGGCCACATCTGCCTATTCTGCCTAATGCAAGGCAGCTGTTGGCTCCCCTGTGATGTGGGCAGAGAGCCACAAAGTCCAGAAGCTTAACTCAAGACCTATGAAGTAGAAAAACAAAAGGAGTCAGATACCAGATTAGTCCTCAGAACTAACTTATGGGTTATCTGGTATGTATGCCTTCCTGAAAACAGGTCATTGCCAATTATAAATAATTGGTTTCTCTCCATAGAAGAAGGTAACTGGGCTTAGGGAGCAGTTCTCTTCTCTTCTTCCAGATAGCTAGAGTGTATAACTGTTCCTTGACAGTGTAGAAAGAATAATTCGGCAAAGGATCTAGGAAAATAAACATGCACACACAAAATTTTCTGAAGAGATGATGGGAAACAAAGCCAGTATCAAGAGGCTGCAGAATGAAAGAATGTGAGACAAAGGAATCAATCTAAGGAAAAGAAATTCCACATCATTAGTGCTACAGAACAGAGATGGAGATCTGCCCACAAAAATTTTTTTAAAAAGGATTCTGAATCTTAGGAAGAAATAACAGAAACCCATACTCAGTATCATCACAGAATCTCAGAGCAAGAAGGGACCTTAGAGAACATTTAGTTCAATCTTTACCTGGGCGGGGGAACCCTCCTACCTTAGACCCAATAAATTGGTCATCCTGCCATCATCTGAAGAGGTCATCTATGTGAAAGGTGTTAAAACTCTGGCCATTGCTCTCAAATAAAAACAAACAATACAATTTAGATAACGTTAATTTGTGGTCTTATATGTTAACATGAGGACCACAGGGATCCACTATTTGAGTATGACACTACTGATCTATGCTAGCCCTCTCATTTTATGGATGAGGAAATTGAGGTCCAGAAAGGGGAAAATTACTTACCCAATATCACACAGGCAATAATTGGTAAAGCAATGGAATGATAAGGAGCAGAGACAGATTACTAGGCTGTGAGAGGAATCATCTCACAGCCCCTGAGGATAGAAGATATGCAGTAATGTCTAAAGAAAAAAGACCCTAGAAAAAACCCCAAACTGGATGAAATGAAAAACAAAAAGAAATAATTAGAAGTTCTCAAAGAGAGTAGGGAATGATGCTTATGGTCTAGATGTTTATATTTTACTGTATAGATTACAATCAACAAAGTGAAACAAAATGAGATTTTAACAGCTAAAAGTATCATGGAGACTTATTGAAATGGGACTTAAGAGAAAGCAATGTCAATAGAATGGTGTATTGTGTTCAAAAGGAATAGCTCTAATAGAAGGGGAGGAGTAGTGTGCCCTATTTTAAAAACACACACTTATGTAGAAATCCAAGACTATGAGGGAAGAAGAAAATGTATTTGAATGTGGATAAAAGGAGAGAAGCAGGAGTGTCATCAGGAAAACAATCTACAGACGAGACAGTCGTAAAGAAGATAAAGGTGATGCTGTCCTAAAAATATTACAAAATTCAAATAGACTGAGTGCAAAACTAATGGGTTTCCACTACCTAAATATCTGTTGGAAGTCTCAATCTGCTATAAGCTGCAAATGGTATCTTCCTAACTTGCCTTACTGAAAGCTACATCCTGAAAGCTATAGAAAAAGCTACAGCCTGAAAGCTATACCAGGAACTGGTATAGATCATTTTGACCAAAAAATAACAGGCTGGTGAAGCAGAAATGAAGACAACATTGAGAGAAAGCGGTCATGCCATCTTTTAGTTTGCAAGAGTGAAGGAAAGGAATAACAAAGCATTGATATACTCAGAAATACAACCTAGTCCTAGACCTTAGGAAAGGAGGTTTGTTTTTTGTTAAACATTAAAGCAAAAGGAAGATCACATGGAGAGAAAATCCAAAAGCGAATATGGCTCAAGAGGTTAGATGGCTTTAAAAATGTCATTCTGACAGTACCACTGCAAAACATTAAAGTGAAGGAGAAAAGGTTTCTAACAAGATTATATTTTAAAATTCAAAGTACAAAGATAAAAGGTAGGACTCATAAACAGGAATGACTGGAGAATGGCTTAAAATATAAAAGGATAATGTCAAGAAGACTAAAATCCCAGTATAAATTAAGGATTATGAAAAATGCTAAAGTTTCCTTAAAGAGGAAGCAAGCAAGAAAGTTGAATGAGGAAGGTACAATGTTATCAGATCCTGAAAAGATCTATTCAACTCTTATTTAGCTTCTATCTTCTACACAAAAGAGAACAATCTTCAAACTGGGAGGTGTAGGGCAAATGTCTTTAAAAGGAAAAACTAAACCCAAGTGGGTAAGAAGAAAATTAGAACATAGGAATTTACATAAGCTGAAGTCTCAAGACTCAGACAAAAAAAAAAAGGATCTCAAAAGGTCCTTAGAAAATTTGCAGGTGTGATTATAGAATCATTGAATGATGGGAAGTAGATAATGGATACTGAAGAGCATCTTTGAGAAATCATAGAGAATGGAAAAGCGATCAGAGTCCCTCAGGATATCCTTGAAGGGGAGGTGAAGAAATGTGACCTGAATGATTTTACAATAAGGTAGAATGATAGTCTGTTGAACAACCATGTCGAATCAGTGTTGACTAAGGAAGTACCATTAACCATTGCTCTGATAGTGTAAAATTGGACTCTGTCCTTGGTCCTGTCCAATACAGAGATCTAAGACTTAGAAGACAATGGATGTCAAGTTTGGGAATGGTACAAAGGTAGGCATTCACTGGATAGCAAAAGCAGAATTCAAAATTATCCCAATAGCCTAGATGATGGGCTTATTACCAACAAGATGAAATTGTGCTACACGTTTGCCAAGTCTTGCACTCAAATTCAAAGAATCATCTAGATATGGAATCAATTGGAGAGAGAGGTGTTGAAGAATTAGTTGCATTAACAGTAATTCATGCTAAAATAACCTGACAATTTTAGCTAACTACAAGCTCACTGTGAACCATCAGTATGAAGAAGATGCTAATAAAAATTTAGCAAGGCAATAGTCTTATTATACACAACTATCTGCATTAGTCAAGACCATGCCTAGAATACTGGGTTCAGTTTTCTGGAATTACATTTTACCAGATAATTAGCAAGCTGGAGTTTATCCAGACAAGAATGATAGTAAGAGATCTTGAGTCATATGAGAAGCAATTATCTTTCAGAATCTGTTTCTTCATCAATAAAACTGGGGTGCTGGACTTGAACTAATGATCTCTAACTTACCTTAGAAGTCTAGTAACAAGGTTCTAGGTTGAAGAAACTGAATGTATTTAGCCCGGGGAAGAGGATTAAGACAGGAGATAACATGTGCTTTCGAACAGTAGAAGGGCTCTCACATGGGAGATAGGAGAGTATTATTCCAGAAACTAGAACAAGGATGAAAGTTGGAGGGAGGTAAATATTGATTCAATGTAAAGAAGATATTTCTGGCAATTATAGGTGCATAGCATCCAAACATGCTACCTTGCAAAAGAGCCAGCTCCAAAGGTATTAACTGAAGAGCTCACTAGAAGTTTTTGAGTAGAAGCTCAAAGGTCATCTGCTAGT
The DNA here is from genome assembly GCA_028646595.1 of Phalanger gymnotis. Taxonomy (NCBI): domain Eukaryota; kingdom Metazoa; phylum Chordata; class Mammalia; order Diprotodontia; family Phalangeridae; genus Phalanger; species Phalanger gymnotis. The sequence continues at coordinate 199,359,313 of CM053622.1, read as the reverse complement.
GATGTTATAAAAAAAGGATTCTTGAATCAGAAAGGAGGTTGAATTAGATGATCTGTAAAGTCCCACTAAAAGCCAAAATTCAATAAATCTAGTTCTATAATGTTATGTTTTATAAATTCTTTCTCTTTTAGCATTTTATTTCCAATATTTGGAATATCAGGAGGTATTCTGCTATTCCATGAATCATCTTAATTGACTGGGACAGTCAATCTTCTTTAATAAAACAATCTTGTAGTGTTGATTCAAATAACCACATCCCCATTAGCAAATCAGAGAACTGTAACTTGTACATTTGTACTCCACTTACAACCCAGAAATCAGCTCTTTTTTGGGTAAGAAACGAGAAGATTAAAGACCAGAATGAGTCATAGATTGGTAGGAAAAAATGCTAACAATAATGAAAACCATTTCTTTATTATGTTCAAAGCAATAAGGTAAACATGGAAGGGATAAAAACGGCACTTAAGAAAAATGCCGTATCCATCTAGCTATCAACCAGGTTAAAAATAATGCCTATGGGCTGATGTTGGGGGTGGGTGAGGAAGCTAAACCTTTGGTCAGTATACAATATACATAGAATATATAGATTAATTATATCCAACTTTCATAGCTGAGGGAATGAATGAAAATGAAAAAGAGGAAAGTGATGAAGACCATTACTTACCTCACAAGACATTCCGGTATACCCTTGAGGACACTCACAATATTCTGCATCGGTAGCCAGCATGAGATCTATGACATTTGGGTTTGCTGTGTCCAAAGTTACAGCATCTAATCTGTAAACAAATAAGAAGACTTAAATGGATGTTGATTTTTTAAACTTTGCTGGGACTACTATTCTAGAGAAATAAACTAATTTCAAATGAAATGTGTTGATGTCAGTATTATCTCATAAGTGGATGAAAGTTTTCTGACCCTAGGCATTAACTCATTAGAATTCATCACCAACCCCTCCAAATAAAATTCTTCTCATACCAGAAAGCATTGGAGAAAAAGCATCTGCTGCATCACCTCTCTCCACACTACCCCCACAATAGAAGCAATCATTCAATACTGGTTTCTTTTAAATGGTTAACCTATGCCCAACTTCTCTTTTAGATTTGACCAGACTTTGTAGGAATTTGTGCTCTCTCAAAGTTCCAGATGGATGGCTAAGAGAAAATATAACAAGGGTAAAACTACAAGATTAGTGACCCAGTATGAATTTAACCATCAGATTTTGTTAATTTACTTATTTCCTGAGCAGCAACATCTTTGATCTATATCTTAAAATATTTTGTAATGATTATTCTTTAATTCTCTCCTTGGGAATAATTTCATTTCTGATAGAAGTTGTCTGCATTGGTATTGTTCTGAACCACTAGGGCAGTCCTAACATCATTGTGTCTATATTAGAATTATGGAGAAAAATTTTTCATGAGCATTAAGATACATAATCATGAGCAAAGATGATGTTTTTATTAATTTATAAGCAAAACACACAAACTGGAAGGCTTTATTTCTTTCTCAATACGTACCGATACAGTGCCTTTTTTGCAGTATTATAATTGGCCCTGATCAAAAGATGAGTCACATTGGCTAAGACAGTCATCAGCTGGTCCCGGTCGATTTCTCTTTTGGTATTATAATCTCTGAAGTTTTCAGGCACAAGTTTCACTACATTAAAGTACTCTTCATAAGGTTGTAATGACAAGCCCTCAGCCCTTGTGCTTAAAGTGAGTCCATTTCCCTGCAATGTACAAATAGCAAAAGAATGTTTTTGGTGTTTAAAAATAGGATCAAATTTTGTATTAAAAAATAAAGTTAAAGTTAGGCTCAGTCTGAAGTGAATATGCCTATGAACCTTGGCCCCCAAACTCTTAGAAAATAATAATCCTCGTCTATCTTTATTAGGCACTTACTATGTACCAGGCACTATGATAAACTTTGGGGGAGGGAATACAAAGGCAGACAAAAACAGAGTCCTTGCCCTCAAGGATCATACTGAGGATAATAAGATTAAAAAAAAAATAAGCCCATAATGACCTTTAAAATCTAACAGGGAAAATATGGCATGTATGCAAACAAGTACAATGAAACGTAGGATGTGATAAGGGCAAAAGGGAGGTAGATCCTACTCTAAGTCAGTAGTGGTAAGTAGAGAGGAAGAGATAGATGTGAAAGATATTATGGGGGTAAAATCAATAGGAATTAGCTACTGATTGGATGTGAGGAGTAAGGAACAGGACAGGATACAAATTGATTCTAAAGTTTAGAGTCTAGGGGACATGATACCTCCATCAATTAAGTACCTACTATTAGGAAAGCACAATGCTGGGGGGTAGGAGAAATACAAGGAAAAATAAACATAGCATCTAAACTTGGGAGCTTTCAGTCTAGCAAGAGATTTTAGAGAGATAGAGATATCAATATCTAGAGAGATTTGATAAATATCTATCTCCCATGGTCAGGTCCTTTGTTTATTTTTCCTTATATTTATACATACATTCATATGTATACATACATATACAAACATGTACAGATCTTACTAGATTGACTATATATTCAACCTGTGTGTGTATATACATATATATAATCTTACTAGATAAAATATATATTTGATCTGTACAAATATTTTACTAGATTGAATATGCATATATTCAATGTGTTTATACGTATACGTGTTATGAAGACATTTAATAATATTTTGCTGTTGTTCAGTCGTGTCCAACTCTTTGTGACCCATTTGGGGTTTTCTTTGCAAAGAAACTAGAGTGGCTTGCCATTTCCTTTTCCAGCTCATTTTAAAGATGAGGAAACTGAGGCAAACAGGGTTGAGTGATTGCCCAGGGTCACACAATTAGCAAGTGTCTGAGGCCACATTTGAACTCAGGAAGATGGGGTTTCCTGACTCCAGGCCTGGTATTCAATCCACTGTGCCAACAAGCAGCCAGATAAAAAGTAGCACCACAATTTCCAGGAAGATGAGATCGCTGTAGCCTTGGGAAAAGTAAGGAGGGTTTTGGGAATAGGTTCATGGTGAAGGTGGCATTTCAACTGGGTCTTAAAGAGTGAATATGATAAAATAATGGCAGCCCACATTTATATGGTGCTTTATGGTTTACAAAACACTATACATACATTATTTCATTTGACATAACAACCTTTTGAGGAAGATGTTTGCTATATTATTCCCATTTAATAGATGAAGAAATTGAGGATCATAGAATTTAAGTAGCTTGCCTTAGTTCACTCAATTGGTAATTATTAGAAGCAGGATTTGAAACCAGATCTTAACTCCAGGTGTAGCCATTACATCACGGTGGATCATGATATCAACAGGTGGGGATGGGCAGAAAAGAGATTCTAGGCATACAGATGAACAAAGCTGCTGGAGGGAAGTACTGGTTTTTTTGTGGAACTGTGAGTGAGTGGTCAGTCTGTTTTGACTGGAGCAAATTACATGAAAGGAAGTGGTGTGAGGAATGTAGAAAGGAATAATCAACTGCCGCCCAAGAGATAGAAGTACTTTAAATAGAGATAGCATACACAGGAAAAAGAGGAAAACGAGGACTCACTATCACCAAAAGACTGATAGCATCCCTCCCCCTTTTCCAGTAAAAAGAAAGTCCCCCATATTCCTCTTTGATCTGGACCGAATTCTGAGGAATAGATTCCCTGGTCTAAATTCATGGAACAAAGGAAACATTCCAAGAGTGACCTCGATGACTCACAAGAGTTTAACAGAGGGAAAGCCCTCCACAGTGACTACTTGCCTCTCCCTACCTTGTAGAGCCCAACTGGGCCATTTTTGACCTGAGAAACATCTCCCCATAAAATTCCCAAAAAGGAAATCTAAAAAAAGTTACCTTAATAATAACATCTGCATGAGACATCAAGTCACTGTCCACAGTCTCCACTGGAATATCATAAGACACAGTATATTTCAGGTTCCCACCAAAGGCAGTCAACTGAAACAGCAATATTCAAAATATAATGAATAACCTATTCATTTATTTATTTTTTGTAAGGTTGGCCCTGGTGCCAGTGATACACAAGTGCCACAATGATACTTCAAAAGCCCAAGCTGCAGACTAATCAGAAAGCCTGGAATATTCTAATTACAGCTCTGCGCATTAAGAACCACAAGAATCATAATAATGATGACTCATGTTTCCATAATGCTATGAGGTGTCCAGAATATGTTTCAAGCATAATCTCATTTTACTTTCACAGCTCTGTGAGAGGTAAATAGTATGTGCGTGACATGACATACTTGTTTCTTTTCTTACTTTCTATTTGTTTCAACATTTAAGTTTATGATATGTTTCTTTTTCTTTTTTCTATTCTGTGAGTTCTGGTGTTTGAGTCTAAAATTTTAAAAAAGAAAAAAAATAGTATGTTTTTTATTATATTTATTTTACTGATGGGGAAACTGACGTTCCTCAGAGGAATTAAGTGAATTGCCCTGGTCACATGGCTAGAGAGGCAGCCATAGCATAAAAGATAGAGAGCTGGCCTCAAAGCCTAGAAGACCTGGGTTCAAGTCTTTCCCCTGCTACATGCTGACTGGGCAAGTCACTGAACCTATCCATGATCTAGGTAACAGTTAATACCATCAGTTGTAGAGAAGTTGCTAGCCTGAATTGGTAGCAAGGGCTTGCTCATCTGGGAGTTTCTTACATCAATGGAATCACAGATATAGTTCCTATCTCTAGCCTATCACATGACTAGAAGTGTTAGAGGCAGGACTTGAATTCACATTGCTTCAGACCCTAAGACAGGATCCTTTCTACATATCATAATGACTCTCATATAAGCATACATCAAATTATCAGATATAGTAGCACTGACAGATTTTTTACCTGTGATACATTGTTTAAATATGGAAACTCAGAAATATTAAACTCAATTTACATCTTCCAGAGTGAATTCCATAGATACTTCAACTAGCAACGTTAACAAACCCGTAACTCAAACCTTGAAAAATTCAACATTTTGACCCTATTTCCCAGCTCTTACTAAAAATTGTGTGTGTAAAGTAATAAAAGCAAAAAGGTTCTTTTTTACGTTTCAAACCCTGTATAGGGTATTCCAAAAGTCAATGAAGTTTTAAGCTACTAAAGCTTAAAATGACTAAACTGTTAAAGCTTAAAACTTCATTAAGACTTTTGGGATGCTCTATTCTATTTCTAGAAACTAAATTTGTTCTCTTCTTTACAAAATCAAAATTGTACATACAGAAGTTGCTTAAAAGGAAGAATTATTTTGAACGTGGACTCGGGAGGAGAGCTGATGACATAGAGGACTGGTCTAATCCCCTTGTTTTAGGGACAAGGAAACTGAAGCCCCAAAATTGAAATGATTTTCCAAAGGTCCTATAGGTATTAAGAGACCACATTTTCTACAAATCCAATGCACTTTAAAAAAAAAGAACTAAACCACACTGCCTCTGGATAACCAAGTAGTATAACAAAGAAGGAAAAATTACACATAAAAGCCTATATTTTAATAACAATGAAAAACAGAAAGTAGAATAAATAGATTCTATACAGCAAATCTAAGGTGAAACCGTGAGAGATATTTTCAAACATTTTCAGCGAGCAAAGTAAAAATATTCCATCTCCTTTCTTCATGTACTGGAATACCTTTGTTTAGGTACTAGTCATTATGCTAATAGACATCATGCATATGAATGGGAGGAAACAAAGCACTGTTTAAAGTTGTGATTAGTATTTAATGCCAAACACACAAAACTATACCGGCAAAAAGAAATGAGGTTCTTTTAGCTTCTTTCCACTTACAAACTTACTTTGTTTCCAAGATATGCTATAGGAGCTGACCAGTAATACTTGGATTTTAGCATTTGCATGGCCACACTGTTGTTGATAGTTATCTGATGAGGTCCATCCACCTGGGTTTGCTGAGACTGGATATTATTTGAACTGGACAAATCAGTGACCAGCCACCCAGACATATCAGTCACCTGAAAACAAAAAGATCTTAGATTGTTATAGTTGGAAGTGAGCTTAGATGTTCTTATTCATAGATTGAAAGTCAGAAGCACTCTTAGACAACATCTAGTCCAGGGGTATGGAACCTTTGACTGTCAAAGTCCTGACTTGAGGACCTAGAGGGCCACATGTGGCCTTGAGGCTGCAGGTTCCCTATCCCTGATAGTCCATCTCCCTTAGTTCAAAAATGAGAAGAGTAAGACCCAAGGAGGTTTTTTAGTAACTTGCACAAGTGCCCAAAGCTACTAAGTGACAGAATTGCCATTAGAACCCAAATGTTCCCTTTCCCAGCTTAACACCCTTCACCTCTCAGGGAGTTGGCAAATCTAGTAGGCCCGAATTATCTCTACGTAAAGAGAAAGCCAATTGCAAATAAAAACCAAACAAAAGCCTCTACATCCCATATTAATGTGTTTTAGAGTTAAGAGGAAACCAAAGAAAATTAAGGGGATACAATTAGAAATGTGAATAAAATGGTTTTTTTTTGCTAGTCCACCTCCCCAATAACAAACACAACAAAAAGCCAGTATTCTCAACTCATGCATTCCTGACTTATATAAATCTTTTAACCAAAAACTATCCCAAGTGTGTGGTCATGGGAACTTTTTTTTGCTCTCTGATGCTACTGAGAGAAAGCTCCCTCTCATTTTCCCTTGGTGCTTCAGTAGAGGCCCTCCATAACTTAGTAGACGATTCTTAAAAGTTGTGATGTCCTTCATGCTCTAGGCAGGACAACTTGGTGATGAACCTTTCTGAGTTGGCTGGGCTGGATGCATTTTATTTACCATACTCAGGTTCTTCCCTTATTGCTTCTCACCTCTTCCCAACTAGTGAGATCTTTGTTGGTAGTAGAAGAGGTAGCAGAAAGGAAAGAAGAAGGAAAAGAAAACCCTTGCCCTTCCCATTTGCTCCTCACCTCCCATCTCTATTTCTTATCACTCCTCTACAATAGCCCTTAAAAGAAAATTGTGAGGAAAGAATGAGAAAAAGAAAGAGAAAGGAAAAATCTTCACACATTCTCTCTGGTCTTCATATATTCCAGTTGGCCCTAGAACTCTCCCCTTCTAGAACTCTACTGCAGAAGGAGAATGTGAATAGGAGTAGATATGGAGGATCAGGCCTGCTATTAGTCATCACTAGGTGAGAGCCCATACTCCTATCTTCATCCTTTCCAAAGCCTCCATTTCACTCCTTGCCCCAGATTCTGTGCAACATATCCCCTTTGAAGCTTCTACCCTCATCTTTCATATACCATACTCAACCCTGCCCAAGTCCACAGGAACCAACAATGGTGATAGAGTTCTCCAGGCGGGAGGTGAGTAGCATTCTTCACATCAGTCCCCTGGAATCATGGTTGATCACTGCACTGATGAGAGTTCTTAAGAATTTCCAAGTCTATCTCCTATTACATTTAATGTGGTTACTTTGGTAACCCTTGGGTCGTGGGCATAGGATCATACCTGAGTAACAGGCCAGGAAAGGCTATCACAGACATCAGAAACACCAAAGCAGAAACACTCTGTGCAACCCTCGGGGTTCCTTTCCTTCAGATTATAAAATCCTGGTTTACAACGATCACATTCTTCCCCTTCAACATTTTCCTGCAAGTCAGCATAAAAGAGTCGTCTTCAACAAAAACAGGTACAGGCAGGTAGATATGTTGATACTTCAGTAGAGGCCCTCTTAGTGAATAACTTAGTGAATGATCTTTTAAGACTTTTGCTTGTAACAGCAACCACACTGGCATACCCAGGATAGCTGCTAGTGCAGGATCTTTTATCTACTTTACTGAAGAAAGATAGCTATTTCAGGAGTCAACAATCTTTTTTAATTACACAAAATACAATCAGAATAACACAGAGCAGAGAAATAAAGACCAACTCCACTGCCTGAATCAAAGCTTTACATCCACCACTGAATCAAGAGAGCCTTTACCTCTAAGGAGTGGGGGAGCTCTGAACATATGACCACTCAGAGTCTCAACCTGGGAATCAATACCTTTCTCATAAGCAAGCCCCCAAAATAAAAGCTCACCTCTCAGAATGTATACTCTTTCAGCTATTAGGCTTAGTGCCTAATTAGAAATTAACAAAAGGTATGTACACCTTCCTACAAGGAAGCAAGCTTTCTTTAATGGGCTCCACCTGAGGCTAATGGTGGGTGGGGATCTGAAGATCTCATTCCCCATTAACCTTACAATGCTCTAGGCAGAAGCAACTTGGTGATGAATGTCTCTGAGTCAACTAAGCTGGATCCATGGGCAATACACATCCAGTCCATCCTCAGGGTCATACTTTAGGCCTTTCCTATTTAGCAGTACCTGTCAGAATTTGTGTTTCACTGGTATAGCCATCATTAATAACCCAGGGACTCTTGAGAGCTGTTTTATCCCTTTCTTTGTATCTCTAGCAATGAGTACCTGGAACATAGTAGGTACTTAATAAATGCTAGTTGACTGATTATATATCTTAAGTACCCATAATCATTTGCATATTATCTCCTCCACTAGAATATGAGCTCCTTGAAGGCAGGAACCATGTTTTTTCCTTTATTTGTTTCTCCAGTGCTTAGAGGGGGCCATCTCCAGTCATCCTGATCTATATCTTGCCACTGTACCCAGATGGCTCTGGAGGAGAAGTGAGGCTAGTGACTTTGCACAACCCTCCCTCACTTAAATCCAATTCACTTGCAAGTCATGGTATCACCTTCCTGATGTCATGGTCCTCTTCAAAAACAATGGACAAACAACAAGTGCTTAGCACAGTGCCTGGCACGTACTTAGTATGTATGTGCTGGCTGGGTGGTTACAGAAGGCCTGGCCACAGAGAAGCTGAAAGACTAGAGTTCCCACAGGTAAGTTGATTGACTTCTCATCAGACCATATTGAGATCCATTGATCCACAATCTAGAACTTACTAAAACAATTTCGGCTAGGACATTTGTGTCCCAATTGTGCATAATGTAATGTCACACTTCAGTACAGAAGACTTCTGCTCAATCTTCAAGTAATTCATTCAATTACTTACACCAGAAAAAAAATGCCTTCTTGCAGGGAACCCAAATGAAAAATCTGTGATCATTTCTTACCTCAGTTCTGCTCTTACCTTACAAAGACAAGGCTCACTGCATGGGTCATCATTGATACTACCCGCCAGGCTGCAATTGCAGCGAAAGCAATTTGGGTAGCCCTTGTAGCCAAACTGGCAACGATCACATTTTTCTCCTGTGTAACCTTCTCTACATTGGCACTGACCTGGCCAGTTCCCTTAAAAGGTAGAAATGGCAATGCTCAATATTGAAGCACCAAGTGGTTAAAAACAATTAAATGAAATGGTAAGACACAGAGAAAAAAACCACCTCCAAAGCAACAAATTGTTTGACTGATAGGATTCACTATGGCCACACCTGTCTACAGGAGTTAACGCAAAATCCTGATTTTTTTTTTTTTTACTTCAAATGTCCACAAAAAGTCAGAGAAACTAATTTTTGACTGTCTCTTCATCCAAATACTGCCTAATTATGCACACTTACTTAGGTAACTGGGCCTGCATTTGGTGGTTCAGTTTCCCCTCATTTGAAGAATGGGAATGATGAACATTTATCATTTTAATAGGAATGTGTGGAGGCTTTGTAAGATCTTTTCTGAGCATTTTGAGTTTCTTGGATAATATTAGATGAACATGTTATTAATCCTATATTCCTATATGATTTTATAGCATTTTCCTTCCTTTTAAAAATGCTTTCTGTACATCAACATAGATATGGTAACCTGCATAGTATACAAACATTTGGAAAAATCAGGTCTTAATAAGTAAAGGAAAAAGAAAAACAGGAACATATACACAACCCAAACACTCACCATTCAACCGGTCAGACTGGCGATCATCCTTAACACAGACCGAATTGAGTGAACCAAAAGGATCACAATTACACGGAAGACATGGATTGTTCTCATAAGGAGACACCTGAAACAAGGACAAATGTTAGCTTCTATCTCCCAGGTGAGTGGCTGAAATGAATAACAGAAGAACTGATAATAAACATAACGAGAGCCAGGCTCAATCCTGACTCCAGCATTTACTGAATGATCATAAGAAGACTTCCAGAGCCTCTTTTTTCTTATTTGAAAATTGAGAGTAATTATAAACCAGTAACTGTGGGAGGCAGAACTTAAGTTCAGATCTTCTTGACTCCAAGTCCAGCGTTCTCTTCATTCCACCCCCTAACTGCCTCGTGATAATCATAGGATAATATGATTATAACAGCAATAATTATATAATGACACTATGATCATTAGAATAATCGTATTTCATGACAATAGGATGACAGCTCATATTCCTATTGTCTCATGATCCACTGAATTCCACACTTTTAATGTCTCACTGTGGGCTAGAGGTGAGTGACCTTGGGTTTTGGAAGGCCATGCTGGTGGAAGGATCTCTGACAGATCTGACACCAAGCTGAAGAAGCTTTGGTCATAGGCCCGATGATAGATTGTCTGTCACTCGAGGACTGGACTAATTAAGTTCAAAAGGCTCATTGCCAGAGTTACCACAGGGTGATTCATTTTTCAGGCATAGTAACTCCTGAAGACTGCCTATTACATCATGAGGGATTAGATTAGAGATTTGCACCAGTGGTACAGAATACTGACGCTAATGAAATTAGGGCTCCTTAAAATAGAGTTTTCCAAGCACCTTCTGTCATGAAACACCCCAAGAATTAGGTCATCCAAGTATTTCCATCTTCTTTTTCCAAATAAGGGAACCAAGGCTTAAAAAGTAACAAGTTACTCGTCTTTGACTGAAAAGAGTCAGAGATAGAACCCTGGTCTTATGAGACCAAATCCTTTTCTCTTCCAGGGCAAAAGTTACAGTAACAATAATTTAAAAAAAAAAAAAAACCTTTGTTTTCTACCCATTACAAGGAGGTAAGCGTTGAAGACAGAGTATGTTAAATAGCAAGGGAGATGTACAAGCTCCTTTTTGAGAGTGACAGCAATGAAGTTCCCTAGCAACACATGACCCCTTTACAGTGCCACTGGTCTCTTTCTTCAACCCCAGTGAACTCCATTCTGTTCCTAATCACACATCCAGAGCTAAAAGAAACTTAGGAAGCCATCTAACCCAATGCCCTTATTGTACAAATGAGTCTAGGAAGGTTAATTGATTTGCCCAAGGTCACATGAGTAATAAGCTTAATCAGGATTTGAACCCAGTCGTGTTGTCTCCGTTGCAGTACTCTTACCTGCTTCTCTATGGCATTCATTATGAATACAGAACTATAGGAAGCATTGTAAGGAAATAATAATATCTTGGTGCTACTTTATATTATCAGATGAATCTGGTTCTTTCACAGTTATTATTAAAAAAGAGTGAGCCAGAATAAACAGGGTGTTTTCCACATGTTGTTGTTCAGTTGTTTTAGTCACATCTGACTCTTTGTGACCCCCATTTGGGGTTCTCTTGGAAAAGATACTAAAGGAGTTTGCCATTTTCTTCTGTAGCTCATTTTATAGATGAGGAAACTGAGACAAACAGGGTTAAGTGACTTGCCCGGGGTCACAGTTCCCTATATAAAACAGGGCTAAATAAAAAGTCTTAAATGTGGATTCCTAAGTACAAGAAAAGGTAGACATTGCTGAAAAGGTTTGTTTTTTTTTTTTAAATAAGAAAAGGATCTGGAGTTCCTAGTAGATTGCAAGCTCAATGCTAGTCAACAGCGTGCCATCGCAGACAGAAAAGCTAAGAGAACAAACACAGCATCCAGGAATATGGAACTGATATGCCTAGTTTACATTGGCCTGCCAGGATTACAGCTGCAATATTATGCTCTGTTCTGGGTGCCAAATTTTAGGAAGGGCACTGATAAATGAGAGAGCATTCAGTGGAAAGCAGCCAGGACACTGACAAACCTTGAGATTTTGTTACAGGAGGCTCAGTGGAAGGAACTAAGGATGTTGGGTTTGGAGAAGGATAGACTTGGAAGGACATGGCAGTTACCTTCAAGTACTTGAAAGTTTGTAGTATGGAAGAAGGAATAGACTTATTCTGTTTGGTCCCAGATAGCAAAACTAATAGCAATAGGTAAAAGTCTCAAAGAAGCAAATTTAAGCTTGATTTAAGTAAGGGGAAACTTCCTAACAATTAGAGCTAGCGACAAGAAAAATTGGCTATCCTAGCAATTCAGGGCTTCAAATAAAGCAAGGATGACCAGGTTCTTTTTCAGGTACGGACGTGACCACATGCGCTCTGAGATCCCTTACAATGCTCAGTTTCTAGGATTCTACAACTTAATTTCAGTAAGAAGGTGGTGCAGCGGGTAGTGTGCCAGGCCTGGAGTCTGGAAGACCTGAGGTCAAATCTAGCATCAGACACTTACTAGCTGTGTATCCCAGGGCAATCCTGTTTGCCTCAGTTTCCTCTTTTGTGAAATAGCAAACTACTCCAGTATCTTTGCCAAGAAAATCCCAAATGGGGTCCTGAAGAGTCAGACACAACTGAAACCAACGAATAACAAAAAAGATCCAAATGTTACAACTTTGAACAAGGAAACTTAACCTAGACTTAAAAGGAAGTAGTTACAGATCCTGAATGTCCAGATTATCTATTTTAGTCCTCGATGAAAAGTCTGAAACGTAGTTAAAATGAAGGAAATAGATTTGCAGTTTCATATGCAATCGTCTTTTTTCTATTCTATTATGATATATAAATGTTTGTTTTATTTCTTAAGTTCGGAATAAAATTTTAAAAATAAAGAGAAAGAAATATAACAATCTTACTTTATGTGGTCTATAGTATCCATCAATGCAAGTTTCACAGTTGATTCCTGCTGTATTTTGTAGACAATTAACACAGACTCCTCCACCTTTGAAATGCCCAGCAATATTCATACTTTTCTTCCGATCAGCAACACTCTGATCATAATAACAATCTTTGGTTTTATTATGACAGTTGCACTCTAAAAAAGAGAATGTCCCAATGGGGGGAAAAACACTTATTCTGTCTTGCATTTAAAATACTTCCCCTCCCCCTCTTCAATTAACTGCAATCGCTTATAGTTATGGGTCCATCTAATTTCTAGACTGAAAAATATCTTAAGGTCTGGAGTATCTCAGTTAACCAAAGATTAAAAATATAACTTGATTATCAGATTGTGTTATATTTAAGTTTCAAGGTTATAAGTGTATCATTTGAGCCTCTGGCCATAAATTTGATTATTCTGAAGACAACTTTAAGTTCTAGGACTATT
>CM053622.1:199326939-199345569 GCA_028646595.1 Phalanger gymnotis | reverse complement strand
TCATTTGAGCCTCTGGCCATAAATTTGATTATTCTGAAGACAACTTTAAGTTCTAGGACTATTTGTATCATCGGATAGATGGAGGTTCTAAAGCCTCTAGGTAGAAACTAATTAAGTAATCAACAACTTAAAACAGATTTACAAATGAGGTAGCCACCTTCAATTTTCTGTTTACTTGCTTACCTTCGCATGTGTTACCAGAAGAAATGGTTCCAGGTCTCCAAGGCTGCTGATGAAAACCAGGGCAGCATTCATTACAGCTCTCTCCACACGTGTTATGTTCACACTGACACTGCAGTTTCTAAATAAGTGCAAAATCAATTTTTCATAGAAAAATAAAGAATTGCATGTTGCTCTTTGCTCAGAGTGAGACCAATAATAATAACAATAATAGCTGTGATTTGTATAGTATTTGAAGTTTTGTCAAGTGTTGAAAATTGTTTTCCAAAAAGGTGGAATAAATTCACAACCATTCCAATTTCTTCTTATGATCTTAAAGTCACTAAGGGATACAAAATTCTTTGACCTGGTGATCCCACTAGAGAAAACAGTGATGACAGAGAGAAAAGTCATGTATGGCAAAATATTCATATATGTATAATATATATATATATAGAGAGAGATTCTCTCTATATGTATACTATATATGTATATACTAGAGATGATATATATTATATATGTATACACTATCTACTACTATATATTATATAGCATGTATATATAGTATGTACTATATATAGTATATGTATGTATATACTATATACTACTATATATGCTATATATACTATATATGTGTATACTACATACATATACATATACACACATACATATATATGTATATATATATGAGAGAGAGAGAGAGAGAGAGAGAGAGAGAGAGAGAGAAGTAAAAAAAAACCTGAAGGAAAAAGTAGATGCCCATTGATTGCTGAATGGCTAGATGGAAGAGTGGTTAATTAAGCATAGATGAAGTACTGTGCCATAGGAAATGAAGACCAAAGAATTCAGAGAAATGGATTAAGAACTGCATGAACCAATACAGAGAAAAGAAAGTAGAACCAGGAAAATAATATACACTATGACTACAACATTGTAAATGCAAACAACACCACTAACATGGCATACTGAATAGGGCGGTGAACTTAAAGGTCAAAAAGAAATGGATTTGAATCCTTCCTCAGACACTTACTTACTATCTGTATGACCCTGAGCAAAATACTGAATCTCTCAGACTCTGTTTCTTCATCTATGAAATGGGGATAATAATAATACACCTTACCAACAACGTTGATGTAAAAATCATATGAAACAATAGAAATAAAGTACTTTATAAGCCTTACAGATCTATATAAATATTAATTTTCTCAATACAGAAATAGATGATGTAGATATAATTGCTAATGATTCACACAATGATCAGTTTTGAGTCCAGGGAAACAGATGATGAAATAAGTTTCCTCCTCTCAAAAGAGAAGTTGAGGCTGTGGGGATAAAATGTTTCATATGCCGTAGACAAGGTCACAAGAGTGGTCAGTTTTCTGAACTGCTTTTCTATGTTATGAGGAAGTGTCCATCCTGAAGGGAGGGGAATGGCATATTGGGAAATGACTGGCTGAAACATCAAAAGAGCAATAAAACTTAAAAAAATAAATTAGTAGAGACAATTGAATACACTTCTCGGTCTTAAGTTAAATGGGGTCACATCTTTATTTTAAAAGGAATGGTTCTTTATAGATAAAAAGTGAGTATTTCTCTATTGTTTCATTCAAATGTTAGCTATTCCATCTTACCTTTGCAGTTTCATCCCATGGGCAGCTACTGGCATGACCATAGCATATGCACATTCCTCCAACTGAAATATCTTTTATGGAATAATAATACTAAGGAAAAATAAAGTTAGAAAACATATCACCATTACATATGTATCACTGTTACATAATTTTTTTCATGCAAGAATGAAGAAAATCTTAAAACTTCTTTCATTAAAATCGTAAGATGCTTGACAATTCTTATTTGTGTAGATTAAAAGACAGTTTTTGAATAATGATATTCACTGTTTTATAAATTGTGCCCCTCCCAAAACTGCCATTGATCCTGATTTATGTGAAGTAAAAGTCACCAATCTACATCATTCACTAGATAATAAAATAGTATAACTGAAATTACCCAGTTTGGTAGGAGTCTTATTCTACAAATTATTGTGTTTAATGCATCTTTATCTAATTCACCATATAGTAAATCACATTTGTCTCTAATTAGTAGGGTTAGTGCATGATACTGATAAGACTAAGATAATAAGTTTAAATCCTTTCTTATGAGGAGATTCATCTAAAACTAGTGATTCAGTAGCACAGTCTTGTACCCACAAGGTATTTTACTTTATTATAACCTTCACCTATAGCTGAATGTCCCACAGACACCTTAAACTCAACATGTCAGAAACTGAACTCATCTCTCCCCCAAATCCTCTCCTTTTCCTTACTTCCTTATTTCTGTATTGAATATCGTCATCCTCCCAGACACCCGGACTTTAAACTTAGATGTCATTCTCTCTCACTTCCCATATCCAATCAGGTGTCAAGTACTGTCATTTTTACCTTGTTAACATCTCTACTATAAGCCCCCTTCTCTCCTCCAATACTGTCACCTCTCTGGCACACGCCCTTATCACCTCAAGCCTGGACCAGTGCAAGAAGAGCCTGCTGGTGGGTCTGTCTGCCTCAAGTCTCTTCCCACTCAGTTCATCCTCTGTTCAGCTGCCAAAGATATCTTCCTAAGTACAGGTTTGATCATATCTCCTTATTCAATAAATTCCAATATTTCCTTACTTGTGTCCAGGATCAGATATAAAATCCTCTACTTTTAAGGCACTCCATAACCTGTCCATACTCCCTTTCCAGTTTTTTTACACCTCACTCCCTTCCCTGTAATTCGAGATACTGTGACATTGGCCTTCCTCACACACACACCACTCCATTTCCTAAGTATTTCACTGGCTTTCCCCCATGCCTGGAACTCTTTCCCTCCTCATCTTTGCCTCCCAGTCTCCCTAGCCTCTTAGCTAAAGTCCTACCCACTGCAAGAAGCATTTTTCAGCCGTCCTGGATTTTAGGGCCTTCGCTTTGGACTTGATTGTGCATAGTTATTTGCATGCTGTGAGCTCCTTGAGGGCAGGGCTTATCTTTTTGCCTTTCTTTGTATTCTCAGCACTTAGCCCAGTGCCTGGGCACACAGGAGGTACATAATAAATGTTAATGCTGACTGACCTTCACTGAAATAAATTGGAAATAGGAAAATCAAGTAAAAAAGTAAATTTATACTAAAAAAAGCATTTCCTAGAATAAAAAAGGATCTTCTGTACTTACTCTTCTTGTGACTATGGGGTCAAGATCTTTAGGATCACGATGGCTGAGAGTCATGAGGTCAGCATTAAGGGTTCTAATCCTCTGCAAGCGGAGACGAATATATCGTGCTGAAGTAAACTCCAACAACTTGGGTGAGAGGTCATCAGCGCTGGGTCTGCCGTTGATGAGCGATGTGTGGATCTGAAGAGAGAGATGTACCATACCTTATATAATGTATTTACCTAATAATCCTAGATACCACATCACAAAGACCAAGACATATGAAGATGACTTCTAGGAAGAACTATTTCCCTACTTCGTGCATACAAAAATCCATTGTAACATTAGTTTCTTAATTTCAATATATCTTCTCAAATTCATTGATGTATAAGTAACTAACTATCTAATCCGAGATGAGGGTGACTAGACAAAATTGGCTTTTTAGTACTGTTAACTGCCCCAATTACCAAAGACCACCCCAGTTTATACTTCTAAAGAGGAACAGAAATAGGAACTGGCATTGGGAGAGGGAACAATCAAGCACAGGGAAGGAAAGCAAATGTGTCTTTAATACATTGAAGTTATTCATTCCAGCTCAGCAAAGCATTCCTAATGACTCCCAGGCCCCCCACCCCACACCTCTTCTTAACAGATCTCTGTCTTCTCCTCCATGAGGAGAATAGCCACAAGAGAAACCACAGGGTTTTTGCTGATTTTTATCATGTTACTGCTCTTCTAAAATAAATTAGTAAATGCCATGAATAGATGAGGAGGGGGGGAGAAAAATTGCCTTTAAGCCTATATGATGTTGTGCTCTTTTAATTAGGCTCATTCTTGAAACAGTGCCAGGGCTTGTTGCAGAATTCCAGCTGTGATGTGCACTTCAGATAGTTTTCTGTAGTTTAACTCACCAGGCCAGGTGCTTCTAAAGAGTAAATTGTTTTTAATTAAAACCTGACTTTAGTGAAGAGTATGCACCCCGAGTCCTTCTAGCAGCAAAATGTTGCAAACTTCACAACCTATCTTATATCTCTGAACATGCAATGACATAGAGATAACTTCGTGTGTGTGTGTGTGTGTGTGTGTGTGTGTGTGTGTGTGTGTGTGTGTGTAATTGGGATATATCTTTCTTCCAAGCATTTTACTTGGAAGTCACCCTGTGGAGGTAATTTGTGAGCATCAGTCCTAAGGGAAAAGCACTGCATCAATGAAACCATGGCACAATGATAACCAAGCTACCACTCTAAAGAGTAATGTCAAGAAGTCTGAAATTGATTTTTTTCTTTTTAAAATCAATAACCCGGGAAACATAATAATTGGATCCATTTTGAGCATTTAAAAATGTTAGCTTTTAGGATGGCTGTTTCTAGGATTTTATTTATGGATCTCTGAGAAAATATGTGACATACCTCTCCATGTTCAAGTGGGACCAATCTGGAATAATAGGAGGTACAGATGACTTCATCATCTCGCTTATAAGTAGGAGGCCCTAATCTTGGAGTGACATTATACCGAGTCAGACATTCTGTGTCACTAATGGCATAATACTGCCAAGGTGTGAACTCTATGCCATCCAGGGAGCGTTCCAAAATCCAATTTCCAGGCCGAGGTGCATTAGCGGCTTTGATGATAATATACGCCACTTGAAAAACCTAAAAGAGAGAGAGCAGACAAATGAGAATCAGAAATTAGTAGAGGTGGTTCGAAAATGAATAATCTTCATGAAAGAAAATGGTTACATACTAATATAAAAGTTCCATCATTTCTTGAACAAAACTGTGAAAATTAGTCCAAAATTTGATTTTTAAATGTTTTTTTTTCAGTAGCATTAATTTCATTAGAGAATTCTAAAATTTCCCCAATGACATCTATGGTATTAATTCTCATGAATAATAGGAGGGCTTTCTTTTATTTGTTTCATTTTCCTTTATTTCTGTTTTTTATGGTAGTATTAAGTAACAACTGATATTAAACCATGTTCAGATTGTGATGAGGGGACAAAAATCACTCCTAAATGTGAGGCTGACAAAAGAATTAAGAGAAGAGATGCTTTCAGAGCTGTATCAAAATAAGGGTAAAGAAGTAAAGAGCAAAGTAAATAAACAAAAATGAGCTATGTGTGCCCATACATAAAAGACTTCTGACTAAGACAAAGATTTGTATTTATCATCCAGAAATAAAAGTATTTAATCTTGGACAGAAGGATGAATAATTTCGGGGTAGCATGTGGTGATATAATAATCATAGTTATTGTTAACTAAGTTTCTGGTTGATGATATAAATTTTTCAGCCTTATATATGGATTTCTCTTGGAGCTAAAGCAATGTAGACCACATTTTAAATCAACATTTTCATTTAAATCCAATTGATGTGTTTGAGTTTTTAAAGTTCAAAAATATCAGGGAGTGTTAAATTATAAAAGGACAAAGATGCCACTTAATGATCTTGAGCAAATGCACAAGAAATACAACATAAATTTAACTGTAGCAGGAGGTGGATGGGTAGGGATCAGGTCATTCATTCATTCATTCATTCAGTATAAAGTTACATGCAAAGCAACATGCTGAGAAGGTAATAGAAGCTGAACTCGTAGTCCCTTGTCATCTAAAAGCTTATAATTTAGTTGGAAAGAAATCTATACAGTGTGTGTGTATAAACACATACATACATATATACTTATATACAGATATAACAATGATAATGATGATGATAATAGCTCTAAAGTTTGCAACAACCCTGGGAGGCAAGTGCTGTTGTAATCCCCGCTTTATGAACGAGGAAACTAGGGCAGGGAGAAGATGGAACTCGTAACTTCTCAGACTCCGGGCTTAATGCTTTTTCCAATGCTTCACTTAGCTCCCAAATAATAAGAATAATAATAATGATGATGATGATGATATTAGCTAGAATTTATATATCACCTACTATGCATATACACATACATTATATGTGTTATATATACATATGTAAAACTTTGAATATTTAAATGCTAGTTTTTAGGCTGTTTCTAATATTTGAGTTTACAGATACCTGAAGAAATATCTACTGTGCCTCTCCATATTTAAGTAAGATTATTTTAGAATAATGAGGTACATAATATTTCACTATTTCTTTTACAAGTAGCATAAATACAAGTACGTATGCATATTTATGCTATACACGTGATATGTGTCATGTGTATATGTGATATCTGGGGAGCAAGGTGGCACAGTGGATAGAGTACCAGGCCTGGAGTCAGAAAGACTCATCTTCCTGAATTCAAATCTGATTGCAGACACTGACTAGCTATGTGACCCTGGACAAGTCATTTAACTCTATTTGCCTCAGTCTCTTCATTTATAAAATGAGCTGGAGAAGGAAATGGCAAACTACTCCAGTAGCCTTGCCAAGAAAACCCCAAATGGGGTCATGAAGAATCAGACACAACTGAACTACATATGATATATCACATATATGTCATGTATATGTAACAAATATGCTGTCACCAAGTATAGGATTTCAGAAGTCCACCCACCACTTCCACTGAAGTCCCACTCTGGCTTGGTTCTCAAAGGCTATAAATTAGCAGCATATAAGCCCTGACAGTTCCTGTTAAGTACGGGCCCGGGGATGGACGGTACATGTGCTGTCAAAGGACCAGCAGCCTAGATGCAGAGAGGCTCACTGACGGATTGGCCAAAGGGTGATGATTTTTTTACACACATGCTATTAAAGATCCTCTACAAAGACATAGAAGGGCTGGTATCTGCAACACTGGAGAGTACATCCACCCCAATGACACTGTAGATCCTTGAAGCATTAAAATATTGAAAGTGTTCGGAAGAAGGGAGATTATCATGTCCCAGAAATGCTTGACCAGGTCTCTTAGGGTAAGCAGGACTTGAAGATGAGCGATATATACATGCTTAAAGGGAAAGGAAAGGGCTGATCCAGGCTAGGTTGGGAATATGTACAAACAGCATGAGAGAAAAGGCTTTGGAGTCAAGAATGGATGTGGTAGTTTCCTACAAGGGACTGATGGCTGATGATATTGGATGGGAAGGGTCTGTCAGATTTCAAGGGTCCCAAATGCCAGGCTGAGGTATCCAAGCACCAGAGCCTCCCCACCTCTTCTTGTTGTCATTAAGTTGTTTTCCAGTTGCCCAATTCTTCATGACCCTATTTGGGATTTTCTTGGCAGAGATATTAAAGAGGTTTGCCATTTCCCTCTATAACTCATTTTACAGATGAGGAAACTCAGGGGAAAAAAATTAAGTAACTTGCCCAGAGTCATACAGCTGGCAAGTGTCTTGAGGGTGGATTTGAACTCAGGTGTTTCTAACTCCAGGTCTGGGGCTCTATTCACTGTGTCACCTAGATGCCCTAAGATTACTTTCCACCTAAACTTATCTTCTAAGTACATAGTTGTTAACAGGTAGTCTCTTCTATTAGAATGTGAGCTGCTTGAGCACAGAGGCTATTTTTGTATTCCTTTGTAACCCCAGCACTTAACACAGTACTTGGCATACAGCAATCATTTAATAAATGCTTTTTCCCTAACTAAGGGATTAGATCAGTACATGCCAGGGAAATTCATTCTAGAGATGACTTTTGAAAGTACTACAGGATTTCTTCATAGGCTATCTCAAAAATAGGAAAATAAGAAAAGGACAGAAAAAAAACTATGGATGATATGAAAGCCCCCGAAAGCAAATAAGAGAACATAGATAATTTTATCTTAAAATCTGACAAGGATCTACATACGTTTTGGGGTATCATCACTGAAAATATGGGAGGAGAGCAGGCAGGTTGCCACAAACATCTCTGTTACAAACAATGTCACTTCTCTCATCTGTTTCTCCTCCTACATTCTAGAAAAGGTCCAAGGGATTTGTTTATTCATTCTTTCATGTAACTTTGACTTGAACCTTCATAATCACGTAGAAATTCCCTCAATAAATGGAAATTTTCATTTGCCAATGACTTAGAGAAAATTTTCTGGGACACTGAGAGGTTAAGTGCCTTACCTTGGATCATAGAGGCAACACATTTAAGAGGAAAAACATGTACCCAGGTCTTCCTGTCTCCAAGATTGGTCTTCTATATACTATTCCATACAGTCTCTTAGGGACGTAATAGAAGAAACGTGAAGAATATAATAGAGGAAATGTATGATCAGAAAAGGAGATGGAACAGTTATTTTACAACACATTCAAATACTCCACTGGTACCCACAAAAATGCACCAAGTCCTAAAGGAAAACCTTCAGTGTACTGTGTATATCAGAAGAACATGTAAAAGAACCACACAGGATAAGGAAGGATCAATGGGCTATAATTTGCCCAGACTGAGGCAATACCTCTATTGATGAGATCACAGATTCTTTGAAGTATGACAGCAACAAAGGACAGAAAGGATGAACATTTTGAAGAGTGAATGGGTACTGCAGCAAAAGTGAGAAGATTCAAAGATAGCCCAGCTTTTGAGATTGAGTGATAAAAAAAGACTAGTGTCTTAGAGATAAGGATAAGGAGGGGGGAAATCTTAGGGGAAGATGGTACTGAATTCAGTTTGGGACACGCCAAGTTTGAGTCTGACACTGTGATGGGACCTCCAAGCAGACAACTCTTGTGTATAGAATACAGAACTGTATACAGAGGGGATAGGGCTAAGAATAAGAAGGAAGGTGTTGTAATGGAAGGAGTACGAAAATGCATGAGTTTAAATCCTGCCTTTAATACTTAATTAGCTATGTGATTATGGACAAGTCACTGACCTCTTATTTCTTTAGTATAAAATGTGGAAAATAATACTTATAAAATTCATCCCATTGAGTTGTTGTAGAGCTCAAAAGAGAGGATGTCTACAAAGTGCTTTCATAAATCCTTAAGTACTACAAACATGTCAGTTTTTTTTTACTTCTGTAAGTCTACTG
Source organism: Phalanger gymnotis (assembly GCA_028646595.1). NCBI lineage: Eukaryota > Metazoa > Chordata > Mammalia > Diprotodontia > Phalangeridae > Phalanger > Phalanger gymnotis. The sequence continues at coordinate 199,336,311 of CM053622.1, read as the reverse complement.
AATAAGATAGCTAGGTGGGGCAATTGATAGAGCCTGGAGCCAGGAAGACTTTAATTCAAAGCCTGTTTCAAGTACTTTGTGACCCTGGGTAAGTCATTTAACCTCTTTCTCAGTCTATAGATTCCCATCTATAAAGTGGAGATAAAAAAACCATCTACCTCCCAGGTTTGTTATGAAGCACTTTGCAAACTTCAAAGCTCTAGATAAAGGTTGCTTATCATCATCATCATCATTATTATATATTATATATTGTATATATTATATATAATTACATATTGCATATATAATTATATATATTATTATCATTGCTATTACAGAGGAATAAAAGATCCATATTGTAGAGGGGATTCTTTTCCAGTTAGAAGCTGAGTCAGAGAGCCATTGAGGTCCCCGCAAACTATGAGATTCAGTGATTTGGAGTATGAAGACTAGGTGAAGTGGGAGAGATTGAGTGAAATAATATTTTGTTGTTGTCGAGTCATTTCAGTCCAACTCTTTGTGATCCCATTTGGGGTTTTCTTGGCAAACATACTAGAGTAGTTTGCCATTCCTTTCTCCAGCTCATTTTACAGATGAGGAAACTGAGGAAACATGGTTAAGTGACTTGCCTAGGGTCACGGAGCTGGTGTCTGAGGCAAGATTTGAACTCAGGAAAATGTCTTTTTGACTCCAGGCCCAGAGCTCTGTGCACTATGGTGACACCTAGTGTGGCAGGTGGAAATACTCACCACTATACTGAGGAGGACCCACAATAAGTATCGTTACTGAAAGCAGGGAGCAAATTCAGTGGGTTGTAGGTGAGGGAGAAATCCTGTCAATTTTGATGAATTGTTTCACTCTTGAAAGCAGCCCCCTAGTTTCTAACACATGATGTCACTGCTAGAAGCAAAATCTGACCTTTCAGTCAAGCCAACTAGACGACCAGCATTTATTAAACAACAACTAGGTTCCTGACCCTGTGCCTTAGCCCCTGTGCTGAGGATACAAAGAAAGGCAAAAATCAGCCCCTGCCCTCAAGGAGCTCATGGTCTCATGGGGGAGACAACATACAAACAACTATATACAGATAAGATAAAATGAAGATAATCTCAGAGGGGAGGGACTAATATCAAGGGGAATCAGGAATGGTTTCTTGCAGAAGGTGAGACTTGAAGGAAGCCAAGAGGCAGAGATGGGGAGGCACTGGGGGACAGGTAGTCTTGGAGTCAGGAGAGGGAGTGTTGTATTACAGGAAGAGCAAGGAGATCAGTGACCCTTTATCTCCTGAGTACATGGAGGTGAGTAAGGCGTAAGAAGCCTAGAAGGAGGGGCCAGGTTTTGTCTTCAAAACTTTTGATCACTGGAGTTTATTGAATAGTATGGGGCAGGGGTGTGATATGGTCACTCTTGCACTTTAGGAAGACCAGTTTGACACCTGAGCGAGCGGAGGAGAGATTGGAGATTAACTTTCTATGATGAAGACACCTAGGAAACTGTCAAGCCCTGGGTCAATGTGCCTCCAGGTACTGTGTCCAGGAAACGAAACAGATTGCCAGATGTTCTGAAAAGTCAAAGAAGGTTGCACATGACTTGGCTATATTACAATGCTCCCAAATTGTCCTTAGGATTGGATGATTGATGGACCTCTGAGGAAGAGCTAAATACAATTCTGCCCTAAATACGATTCTCTGGTTGGAACTCCCTAAAAAAGTAACAACAATAACAAAACAAAACTACTTGTTTCACCCTTTCCAAAGGGAGTATTTCAGGAGAAGCTTCTGTTCACATGATTCACCTAGGAGAGACCCTCTCCCTTGCTTCCAGCCTGCTTCATCACTCTCTTGACTTCTTCGATTCTGATCCAGCTCACTGATCTCACATCATTTTCTCCCATCAACCAGCCTTGACTCTCATCTGCAAACTTTCCTCCAAAGTGGCTGGTTCCAGTCTTTGTACACGCCCTGAAATTTATTCTCCATTTCATGGAACTAAACAGTGGCCCAGATATGATCTAATTAATCAGCCAAAATTCCCATGTCATTTCTGCTAGATTTCCACTGCCCACACCTCCATGCCATCTCTGACCTTCACCACAGCAGCAAAGTCCCTAAAACCAACCCTAGTCAAGGCTGACTGGAATCAGCACCACTCAGGGTAGGAACCAACTTCCTAATTCTTTGAAAGCCCAGAAGCAAATTTGCTGATTAAAAGGACTTATAATCTAAAATGTTGAATTTATAACATGGGTGGGTCAGTACCTGGAATCACAATGCCCTCGCCTTTAGTCTTCCCAAACTCAACATGACTGTATATCCTTTTTATGGAAATTACAGCAAAACCCATAACTTTTTTGTAATTTATGTTTGTTTTGCAACATGCAGCTTTGTGATTCTTTGAATCATTAAATTTTATGTTGCATATCAAGTTCTTACCATTTCTGCTTACTTCTCACAAATGGTCGGTATTTTTCTTTCTGATCTGTCACAAAACCCAACTAAGCTTCCCAAACAAGACATTACTGAATGATTAAGTAATTTAAGAAATACGGAACCCTGGAATCATAGGGCCACAGACCCAGATAGAACTGAAAGAGACTTTAGAGGCTATCAAGTCCAATCTTCTCCTTTTACAGACAAGGAAACTGAGGCCCAGAGAAGTTAAGTGGCTTCTGGTAGGTCATACAGGTAGTTATGTCAGAGGTAGGATTTGAACCCAGATCCTCTGCCTAGAGTCAGTCATTTTTCCACTCTCTCAAGTCCTATAGCAACCTTCCCTCCCCCAACAAGTGCTTAAGCCATTTATACTTAGATTTCTATGCTGATGTTCAAACTAATACTGAGGAAAGTACATTTAGTGCCCAATTTATTCAGATGGTTGTCCACTTTATTTTCCCAACTATACTCTCTTGCTGATCCACCATCTTTGGCCCAGAGTGAAAACACACAAAGGGAAAATTTATATAAAGCATATGTCAAAGAGGAGGTCATAGTGTGTACATATTGGGTATTGATGAAAGAAGGGTAGAGAGGGAAAAATTATTCGCAAAATTATTGAGTTAGGGTTTATAGCTATGATTTCTTTTACTTTCAAGCTTTACATTTCGGACTAAACTCCCTTTCGGTCAAGGGAAAAAGAAAGAGATAACTGTTACAAAAACCTCCTTACTGATGTACTGTCTGCTCCCAAAGTTCAGCAACAAAATCAACAAGTATTTAGTCAATGGCTGCCCATTTGTAGAACAGCATGCCGAGTGCTGGGAAATATCCATATGAAATTCAATCATGGTTCTTTGCCCCCACAGAGTTTATGGTTATTCAGGGTGATAAATTGAATCACCAGAAAGTATATTAGCCAGTAATTCTTCAAAAGGAATGAATAAGAACACATTAAAAATGTACCCAACAAAGGGCTGACTTCTGAGAGGAAAATACTAATTATTGATAAGGAGAAATCAGAGAAGTCTTCATGGAGAAGACGATATTTAAGTTGGGCAGGAGAAGATGGCGTCTAAGTTGGGCAGCAAATGATGGGAGGGATATTTTGGGCATAGGAAACAAAAAGATCAAAGATCCAGAGTCAGGACAAGGCAGGGTGTGTTGAGAGGTAAGAGAGTTGTCCAGTTTGGCTGGAGCTTAGAGTGCGTGGCATGGAATAATGGCCACAAGGCTGACATTGAAGACATCCATTGAATACAAACACCCAAAGAAGACTCCTTTCACCTTCACACCTGGATGATACCAGAGGGAGTTCAGTAGCAATTATCAGAGTTAATCATTGGGCAAGTTCTGTGCTCACATATCAGGGAGGAAAAAAAGTTAATGGCAAGTGTAAAGTGCCCCATACCTCAGCTTATGGCAAGCACCCCAGTTAACTTACTGTTGTAGCTTCTTTATCGAAACAATTTCTCCATTCTATTTTTATGCAAAGAGTGTTCCCTAATTAAAAAACTGAGGCAAAGAGAAAAGTTGTGGGGAAACACTTTAAGCAAAGAATTTCAGTATCCTTATCTAAGATGAGTCTAATTCTAGCTCTGAAGCTGGATGACATTCTCACAGCTCTTCACAAACCTGGGAAAGGATAAACACCCTTATGCAGACAAAAAATCTATCCACTGAGAAAGCTGTGCTGGTTATGAGAGACAGGAAGTCCACAAAGATCAATTTAGCATAGACTTTACTAAATAAATTTAATCTACATGGTATGAAATATATTTTGTAGAGACCAAAGTATGAAAAACATCTTATTTCTCTTCTTAATTTTATTCAATTTCCACTTTCCTGTTATGTGCAGCATCTTCTTCCCAGAACTCCTATTTTCCAAAAAAACTAAAATAATTTTATTTGTACATAGGAAGAGATGAATAAATCCATAATTCCTCTCATCTTTTGAAGATTTTTCTGAAACAGCCTTTTGAACCCAAGTAGCACAAAATGAGAAAGCTAAATCCAGTCCACTTAACTTTAAATAAAAAAACCAGGAATGATAACAGCACCTACCTCTCAGGATTGTTGTGAAGAAAAAAATGAGATATTTGTAAAATTCTAGCTATAATTATTCTTGCTGTTATTTTTGTTGTTGTTTATCCTTCATTTTCAAGGACGACCAATGACATCGTAAGGGTGATGCCTTGACTTAACGAGACCTGTGATGTCTTCAGTGTGAGGATGGAAAAAGGAACTCCTTCTACCCCAGCAGGTCAGCACTGCCCCACAACTGATAGTCTTAAAATGTTCCCTTGGGTGCTGAATGGTTAAGTGACTTGAACCCAGGTCTTCTGGATTCTGAGGCTCCTCTTAATGTACTATGCCATTCTACTTCTCAGATTTTATTTAAAATTTCCTAGATCAATCAACGGATATTCGTTAATCATCTGCTATATGCTAGGCAGTGGGGATACAAATAAAGAGAATGAAACAATCCCTGTTCTCCAAGACTTTCAATTGTCACAAGGACATTGGGATTTACAAATAATTTGCAGTATTTCAGATACTTTTTCAGATAATAGGGAAAAGAAACACTTTATAGTTCTCCTTCTCCACACAGAATTCATGATCCCTCCTCCTCTCTTTTCTACAGTTGACTAAACTGCCCCTTCACTTATTACACTGTAGGCTGAACAACAAATGAACTATTTTTGATTACACAGGGGTTTTTGCCAGTTTTAAAGTCATTACTTTTGCTAGAAATGCAGCTGATGTAGCTAATGTTAAATCTATTTTCAAAACAGAGGGCTGCTCCCTTCCCTCAAGTCAGTCCATGTTACATGACAACCACAGCGATGAACAAAAGTAAAGCAGACTATAGCCAACAGGAGTTTTCACATAGGCCTTGTTCTTTAACTGTAATAGATTAAACATTTGTTTCAAACAGGGGTATGGGCGTGTATGTGTGTGTGTGTGTGTGTGCGTGCATGTGTGTGTGTGTGTGTGTACATAGCCAGATTCTCCCATTTACAAGTCAGAAGTTAGGGTGCCGTGATCCCACAGAAGTTAACCCTTCACATGTAGATAGAAAAGTGGCTCTTCTCTTCAGAAAAATCAAGTGATCTACCATATTATCACATGAACTATAAGGCAACCAGGAACCAGACATACATCGCTCTCTTCCTGAAAATTCTACACATTTGACAGCAAGGTGTATGTTTTGTTTCATTTTAGTAACCTCTGAACCTAGAACAATGCAGTTCGTGTTTGTTTTTATACTTGACCTGTGATTTCATTGGTCTAGAGAACTCCCTGTGAAGAAATTCCTTCTACTAAAGCAAACCAGCACCTCCTCTGGAATTGATAATCCTTTAGACAACTGGCTGGAGCTCTGAGTTTAGTGACTCACCTTAGGTGTCAACAAGGAGAATTATACCTAAGTCTTCCAGACTCTGAGAGCAGCTCTTTATCCATTTCACCACTTTGAGATAGTATGCACTTATATTGGGTTCACAGCAATTCACTCTAATTCAGCATGATGGACTGGGAGAGAGAGTGCTTGGATTTGGAGTCAAGCAAACAATCCTGCCTCTGGTTACTGCCAAAGATCACTCTGCCTTTCTGTGTCTCTCTTTTCTCATCAGTAGAATGAGAGGGCTGCACTAAGAAGCTCTAAAATTTCTCCCGGTTTCTTATATTCCTTATGGCAATAGATAAAAAGTTGGAGACCTGGCAAACTATCTGAAAACCAATGGGACTAGTTCTTTGATGAGAAATGTTCCCTAGCACACTGGAGAGAGTCAGAATAATAGTTAAATAAAATGATTTTAAGTAAGATTGCTAGTTTATATTTCTGACTCTATTTCTATCTTCTATCTTTAGACTAATACAAAATAATTAGAAAATAAAATTTAAAGGACAAATCTGAAATACTATTTACAACTCCTAGATGACCAATTACTTAACTATTGTAGAATGACAGTCACTAAAACAGTATCTCTAAGCATGCCACTAACAACAGAAAACCCAAGCAAATTAGGTTGATGGTTGTAGTTTATTTCATAGTACCAATGCAGTTAAATTATTTTTTAAAGATTTTTTTTAACATTTTCCCTTAATTTTAATGCCTTCTTTCTTGGATGATGTTCCATTTATGCTGTCTGTATCTTGTAGGTATAGACATGTTGTCTCTCCCTTTAAAGCATAAGCTCCTTGATGGCAAAGACTGTGTTTTGTTTTTTTTTTTGCCTTTCTTTGTAACCCCAGAGCTCAGCACAGTGCCTGGCACATAGGAGGTACTTAATAAATGACTTCTGATTGGTTAACTAAGAAAGGAATATGCTTTATATTTGAAGGACCAAATGTGGCTAATGAACCCTGTGTTTTATATTATTGTCACTATACTAATGAAACTGTTGTTCAGTTGTGTCCAACTCTTCATGACCCTGTTTGGGATTCTCTGGGCAAAGATTCTGGAGTGGTTTGCCATTTCCTTCTCCAACTCATTTTACAGATGAGGAAACTGAGGCAAACAGGGTTAAGTGACTTGCCCAGGGTCACATAGAAGATGAGTCTTTCTGACTCCAGGTCCAGTGTTCTATCCACTTTACCATATAGCTGTCAAGAGTAAGGAAACTAGAACAGGGAAATCGTCAGCTAAGGGCAATATCCCTAAGGACCATGGGAGCTTCTTTTCTCCTCAAGGCTGGCTGCATGCACAGGTTAAAAACTGGGAAAAAGCAGAGCTTCTGGACTGGTGCTTGTCAAGCTGGGCCATTCTACTAAGTCTAACCTTTCAGAAGGAGAGTTGGGTGATCCAAGTGGGATCTCTGTAGCATAGCAGTATGGCTTGGGGGTTGCGGGAAATGACATTTTGTCCTCTGTGTTTTGATGTCTTGTCTAATCTACATGTTCCTGAGGCAGTTTGGCTAACAAGTTACCAAAAGTCTTAGGAACAGAGGACATAGAAGGGTTTGGCATCAAAGAACCAATATCACAACGTTGACAACAACTGTGTCTTTGAAATACTCTCTGAGGTATTCCCTATTCTCTGAGTTGAACAAGGGTCAGGGTCCCAACACTGTGGCAGTCAAAGGTTACTGGACCTTAACCCTATGATTGCCATTTTTTTCATTATACAAAATGAATTGAGGAATAGAAACATTTCATTAACAAGGAGACAGTATTTTGAAGGAGCAGAAAGAAAAGTTAGAATTGCTTGTTTCATATCCTTGTGTTTAGGATCTTATAACCTCAAATGATTATTGGTACTAGCGATAACAGTAAAAGTCTAAATTAAAGATTTAGGTTCCATCATCCCAATGGCAGTGCCTACATTGGAATATCAAAGATGATTAAACTACTTTGAGAATATTATCTATCTTCTTAAACACAACTGGCCTATATAGTAAAATTTTAAAACATATTGTCTCTCATGACTCAAAAAACAAGGGACATTACTTCAGAACATCACTCTTAAGAGCTGCTCATATACTAGAAATACATGACTGAGGAAAGCCAAATTTGGCTAGACAATCACAGCAACTCAATACAAAGTTATAAGCTATGTATTTGGGGATTTTTAAAGAGCTGAATGGAAAATGCATAATAATCTAAAGCAGGAAAAAGAAGGGAGAGAAAATCTCATCAGAAGTTATGCCAGGGGTGGGGCCAATATGGCAACAGGAAAGCAGGGACTTGCTTAGGATCTCCCCCAAATTCCTCTAAACACCTGTAAAAAATGGCTCTGAACAGATTATAGAACCACAGAACCCATGAACTAATAGAGGGAAATAGGTCTCCAGCCCAAGATGGCTTGGATGATTGCTGGGGAGGGTCTATCGCACGGTGCTGGGAGCGGATCACAGCCCAGTGTGGACTGCACCAAGACAGACCAGGCACTGAGGAGATCAGATGGAGCAAGTCGTAGGGCTATGAGTCACTGAGCTGTGGCAGCTACCAGACTTCTCAACCCACAGACTCCAAAGACAATTTAGTAGGTCAGTGGGAGAACTGCTGGATCAGGGGGAGAGAAGTGCAGCCTAGGGAGTGGTGGAGGTGGTGCAGTGTGGTGGGTGCAGCAGCAAGAAGCTCCTGCGGCTGTTTCCGAAGTTCCAGCTGTGGTTGCTTCCAGCCCCAGGCCCACCAGGGGGGAGGAATCAAGCTGCGGGTCAGAGTGGGAATGCAGGGAGCATTTTGCTGGCACAGAGGCAGGGTTCTCTTGCTTTACCCTGCTTGGATCTGGGTCATGATCCCGGTTGTCAGTTCTTGGGGGAGGAGGAGCGCTGGTGTGGCAGAACTTGCTGTGTAGAGGTAGCTCTGAAAACAGCAACGTAACGCCCCTGAAGCTTGGGACAAAGCACTCATCATTCCAAAGGCAGTCATGCCCTGACAAAAACCTCAAGGGTCAAGTAGTTGGCTGGGAACATGGCCAGGCAGCAAAAAACTCAGACTATTGAATCTTTTTTTTGATGACAAAAAAAATCAAAACGTACAGCCAGAAGAAGTCAACAAAATCAAAGAGCCCACATCAAAAGCCTCCAAGAAAAATATGAATTGGTCTCAGGCCATTGAAGAGCTCAAAAAGGATTTGGAAAAGCAAGTAAGAGAAGTAGAGGAAAAATAGGGAAGAGAAATGAGAGTGATGAAAGAAAATCACGAAAAACAAGTCAATGACTTGCTAAAGGAGACCCCAAAAAATACAGAAGAAAATAATGCCTTAAAAAATAAACTAACCCAAATGGCAAGAGAGCTCCAAAAAGCCAATGAGGAGAAGAATGCCTTAAAAGCAGAATTAGCCAAATGGAAAAGGAGGTCCAAAAGACCACTGAAGAAAATACTATCTTAAAAATTAGAATGGAGCAAGTGGAAGCTAGTGACTTTATGAGAAATCAACAAATTATAAAACAGAACCAAAAGAATAAAAAAGGGAAGACAATGTAAAATATCTCATTGGAAAAACCACTGACCT
>CM053622.1:199302582-199326439 GCA_028646595.1 Phalanger gymnotis | reverse complement strand
AGAGTGCACTGATTAGGAACTGGGTTGAAAGGGAGGATGGAATAAAAAATAAGAACTGAGTATGAAAAACATCCTTACCACTTCTGAGATCAAGGAGGCCAGCTGGTCATACAATGTTAGAGGGAAAGTGGGGAAGGAGGGAGGAGGGCAACAATAATGGAAGACATGGACATTTCTTAAAATGAAGAACGGACTGAGATGAGTTACCAAATAGCAAATATGAATGTGGGGGGGGGGCAGGGCTGACACAAAAGAGGGAATAAATACAATGGCCAGTCAGCTAACTATAATTTATCCCTATTCCTTCAGGACTGACCATCTCATTTTAGGAATATAAAATTCCTAAAAAAAAAAAAACGACAACAACAACAAAACAACCTTGTGTCTATTGTTAAATGTCTGAGAAGTCTACCTCAGTTCTCTGACACATTCAACCTTGCCTACACAGGCTCACAGACTTAGTGTTAGAAGAGCTCTCAGGTCATTTACTTCAATCCTCTAATTTTAAAAGATAAAGAAATTGAGGCTCAGAAAAGTGGTCATTTGACTTAACAACGGTATAATTATTAGAGGTAGCATTTGAACCGCAGACGTCTCCTGATCTGGTGTTCTTTCCAATGTATTTCCCTGCCTTCCCATGTTGTGGTCTCTTTTACCTCCCATTCTCCCATTTAGAATCCAACCCTAACATGGTTAAATTAGGGTTTTTGTATTGCATTCCCTCTTCAAGAGACATTGCCATGGTAAAAGTATTTTAGGGAAAAATTTAAAACACTCAGAAGGAGTTCCATAGCCAATAAACAAAAGGCACTTCTTGAAAATACAAGACAATATAAACTCTCTCAGCAGTGTTCATTTGAAATTTCAGGTTGTTACCAAGGGGCTACCAAGGATAAGAATCAGGGCAAGCAGTTCTGGAAAAATATCTGATATATGTCATTCTCTCTATAGACCACCCACAATGGTATTTTCCTGTTTGTTCAAATTGCCCCATAAATTAAGCGACAGCCTTAGTTCTTAAGAATTCAGAACCATACTAACTCCCAGGCACATCCGATGTGCTGAATAAATATTTACTCAATTTCATAACCCAAATAGTCAGAATCAGAGAGGAATCTATGATTTGTTGTTTGTCCCACCAAGCAATGTTTTGAAGAAGAAAAAAATGAAAATATCTTCACCATGGCTCTTTCTTCAGATATTTCTGACATAAGGGATGACCGAGGAAAGAATTGTCCCTAAACATATAAGGTTTATTTATCATCTGTAGACAACCAGTCATTATTAGTATCACGGTCTATTAATTCCAAATAACATAAAATAATGCTGAAACATGAGTTTTAAGCCAGCATTAAAACACTGGATTAAATTGAATTAAATTATATTGCTACCAACCAAGTTTTAGCTACATAAGATAATGAGCATTTAAATGTATGCAGAACACCGTGCTAGGTGCCAAAAGTTTAAAGCAACTATAGTGCTTGCTCTCAAAGAGCTTACATTCCAGTAACGAGTGGAGATGTCAGAGGAGACATAATATGTCACGAGGTGCATTCAAGTTGTAAAACAAAATATCACATGAGCCAAGAAGAAGCTGGATGGAATAATGGATGCTGTACCTGGAGTCAGGAAGACTGAATTTAATCCTACCTCGGGATTCTAAATCTATGATTCCATCATTACTGAAAAGAGAGAGGGAATGACAAAAGTAGAAATATATGTGTAGATGTTTACTTTTGAAATTTTAATTAAACAAATTTTTTTTTATTGTTTCTGACAAATCTTAAAACCATATTTTCTTTCTGGGCTTACTCAGACTGAGTCACAACCCAAAAGGAAAAAAAATTGCCTTTTATGATGATACAGAGAAATGAAAATTTTAATCTCTGAAGTAATTTTTTTCAAATATAAGAATGACTTAAAACTTCTTAGAAGAGACTGACTTTAAAATATCTAATTGTTTGCATAGCCCAATTCAGGTAATACCAAGTTACTGATGGATGAAGCTGGTTATACTACTTCATTTGCCCCTTGAAAGAATAAAGTAAATCAGAGGGTCATGGAAAAAAATAAATTCTGCTGGAAAAGCATTCTTCCAGGCTCTTTTGAATGAGATAAGAACAAAGCCCAGGGCAAAGAAACAGAAATTTTCTCTCCTCCTAAAAAGGGTTGGAAAACACTGAGGTCTAACATATTAACTCAAAGATTTATTCCTAAGAATAAGTGATATTTTGAGTTACAAAATCCTCTGAGAACCCAAATTTGCAAACAGATCCCAGTAGTTAAGAGACTTTGCTACATTATTCAAAGTAATTATTAGACATCAAAGGAACCTCATTCGTGGACATAGACAACAGACCATTCTCAGGCTTCTACTAAAGCCTCTATGCATGTTTAAGCTACTACTTATGCAAAGAATTCCAACTATTCTTCATTAAAGCCATTATAGTTTACAAAGACACTTTTTTGTTTTAGCAATAAAGATTCCCATTTTAGTCCCATTTGAACTCTATGAAGAACCATTATGGTTTGTTCAATGGACTTAAATGTATTTCAAAATATGATATTTTGAGTAGTCGTTTTAACGTACATGAGATTTGCAGGTCCAGCTGGTTGAGGTGGAGTGGTATTTCAACTCTTTTTCATTTTACGTCTTCTAAAACAATAAAATTAGTTCTAGAATGCCATCCGTAGCTCCTCCTACTCTCCCTTCCCTTCTGATTCCATCTCCCTTCTTTTTTCCTCCTCGAAGGATTATCAAGTTTCTGTGGTTTGATTATGTGGTCAGAAGACCTAAGTTACCTGTCACCTTGGGCAAGTCACTTAATCTATATGTGGTTTGGTTTTCTCACCTGTGAGATAATGGGGGTTGAACTAGATTACCTGAGGCCCCTTCTGGCTCTCAATCCTATGCTTTATGATACTCTCCATTGCTTCTCTACGTGATCTACATCTTTGGGGGGCAAGGTAGGATAAAGGCATGAGATCTTGATGGTCTTTGACATGGTCCCTGTCCTGGTAGAGCTGATAGTCTAGTAGGGAATTGTAACACAAACATAACTATCTTAAGTTTATATGTGATAATCAAATTAAGAAGACATAGCATTATGTGAGGTACTGCAGGGAAGAGGGAAGCAGGACTGCATCATTATCATTATCATCATCATCATCATCACCATTGATGTAATGCTTTAACGTTTGCAAAGCTCTGTATAAAGATCTCATTTAATCTTCTTAACCCTGAAAGGTAGGTCCTATTATTACCCCATTTTACAGATGAAGAAACCAAGGCAGAAAAAAGTTAAATGACTTGCCCAGGGTCTCACAGCTAGTAAATGTCTAAGGTGGGATCTGAATTCAGGTTTTCCTGAATCCAGGTCCAGCACTCTATCCACTGTGTACTTAGCACAAGGAATATTAGAGAAGGCTTCATGTAGGAGATAGACTCTGAGTTGAATTTTAAAAGTTACATGGAATTTAACAGGTGAAGAAGCCTAAGGGATGATATGAGCAAGTAAAAAAAAATATGTAACATAGGGTGTGCTATATGACTATTGCAATAGCAGCAAAATTTAGAGCTAAAAGCTACTTTAGAGGTTATGTAGTCCAGAGGTGTCAAACTCGTGGACCAAATCTCTAGTGCATCCAAAACCAGATTAAAATGTAATTGGGAAATGTTTAACAAAATAAAAATACAATGCAACACAGATGATGTTAATCTGTGGTTTTCTAAGTCAATAGGCAAGATCCTTGGGTTTGACACTACTGATTGAGTCCAATCCCTTAAATTACAGATGAATTAATTGAGGCAAAGGATTCTTTGCCAAAGATTAAGTGGTTTGTCCAAGGTCACAAAGGTAAAAAGTAACAGAATCAAATTTTGAACCCAAGTTTTTTTAACCCAACACTTTTTAACAAATAGTTCTTCCAAGAATCTCAAAATACGTAATCTTTGTTCTTCTTCAAAAATAGTTATGTAAAAAAAATAAGAGATTGGAAATTGCTATTATTTTCATATATTAGGTGACTACTGGCAAAGCAATGGTATTGGAATGTAAAAATAAGACAAAGTGAACAGTTTTCCTTCAAAAGCAGCAGAAAGAACAGAGACCCGAGACAGAGGTATATTCTTTAATGTCTCTTGCTTTACTTACCTGTCTTAGGTCCAGAGTGATTGTCACCCAGTGGTATTCTCTTCCATTTTGAATGCTTGGACTCTGCCACCAATTATTAGTACCGTCTATGGCATTTGAGATTGGGTGACGTTCTGTTTAAAAAAAAGTGTGTATGTGGCTATAAAATTCTTCATATAAATTCCTCTAATAATTACAACTTTTAAAAAATGTCAGTCTAATGTGAACCACACAATGCTGGTAGAAGTTAACATTAGGGAAAGTGTAGACAAGTATTATGACCTCCTAATAAAAAGTCAGTGGTAATTCAAGAAACACCAGAACACTTGCCTTTTGGACTAGCACTGTTTTGGTCACAGATTCTGCACTGCGCATTTTTGACTGGTCGTCCTGGTACATGCTCCACCAGTTTGCAGAACATCTCTGGACCCTTCTCACCACAGGTGGCATTGGTGCTGATGTAAGCATTGCTGGCAAGATTCAGGATGGCAGGAAATAAGCCTGAAAGTCAAGAGATAACTAAGATGAGGCATCTGAAACCAACAGGACAGGATTGTCCCTTTCCTCTTTGTGGATCAACCAAAATTACATTTTAGCTATTTCAAATGACCCAAAGTATACCTTCACTTTTAAAATTCAAACACCATAATCACTAACAAAGTATCCATTCTGTGTTCTTCATGTTCTTTTTCATCCTGAACTACTGATGTTCCCTCTCTCCCTCTTCCTTTCTCTCTGTCTGTTTCTGTCTCTATCTTTGCTTCTGTCTGTCTCCCTCTCCCATTCTTTCCTCTTCCCCCCTCCCTCTTTTCCCTCTCCTCTAAACAAATACTTGTTGAATGAAGCTACGTTTAGAGTAAAAAGATTCAGAATGCAACAATCAGAATGCAAAATATTCTTAAACTCAATATTAAACATTTGTTTTTCATAGTTCCTTGGTTATAATTGATTTTTATCATTAATCAGCTGTGATTAATACACCTCCAGGTATTTGGAAAACAAGGTTCAACCTTCTCTACCATTCTGAGAACAATAACTCCTGTGGGCTTTCTAATTTCTTAGTAAAACAGGATGGTATATGGAGGATTGCACTCAGATCTAAAAACAATCGAACATGTGATGAAGAGATTTTTCTATCTGGATATGGTTGAGAGGCAGTTTTAATTTAATTTTTTGGTTTTCCTTTTCTTGGGAATAAATCTCTGGAAAAGATCTAGGAAAGAATAGATAGTATTTTATTTCACAGAGAAGAAACTTTGGGGAGGGGAAAAGAGGTAACATTTAAACCATAACAATTCTTTTAAATATTTCTAATCAAAATTTACAACATTAAAACAACAAATTCAATAACTTAGAAGGAACTAATATTTTTGATTTTTAAAAAATATACCAAATGTTATATTATCACATATTATAATTATGTAATAAATTATTAATTTAGCATTTTCAACCTCACAAAATTATTACTTGAAAAATTTCCCATTAAACTGGCCAAGATTCTGCCCTAACATATCATAATATATCATATCGTATCATATCATATCAAATAACTTAACATGATATATACGTATCTCCAGTTTACATGCTTAGGAAATGCAATTTAAGCAGTTGTTCATTCAACAAACATTTATTTACCCTAGGCAAATTGTTTTTTAAAAAATGTTTTATTCATTCTAAACTTAAAAAAAAAGAAAAGAAAAAACATTTCCATGTACACAGTAGAACAGAGTATTCAATATAAAACCACGAATTTGCATTGTAGACTATTTACTTTTTTAACTATATAATAAATACTACACATTGTTTTCTGTGCTTCCTTTTTAAGTTTTTCTTTGTTCTCTGCTTTGCACCTTTTTTTCCTCCTCCCCCCCGAAGGCTACAAAAAACTCCTTAAATTTTTTTTAACACTTTATTTTAAAAAGTGCTTTTCTCATACTCCAAGGCAAGTTGGGCAAGTTTTATTATCTTGACTTTACAGATAAGGAAACAGTGCTTTTTCCAAGATCACACCAGAATTAAACAGCAGAGACAGGATGGAACTCAGGTTCTTGAATAACAAAATCCAGCACTCTGTCTATTGTTACATTATTATCTGTTCCACAGAAAATATTTAAGTGTATGAATTATGAGATACCCAGCACAGCAGATGCTTATTAAACATCAGCTGATTTGAATTCTATTTGTTAAATGATCTATAATATAGGATTGTACTCAGAAATCTTGGTTAGTTTTTACATCTGAAACATGAATTAAAGATCTGTTCCAGAGCATCATAGCTTATGACTGCCAAATTTCACTAGACCTTGGTTAGAATCCTGGCCCCGTCACTTATTTATAGCCTGTGCAATATTGGGCAAGTCACAAACTCTCTGGGACTCAGTTTCCTCATGTAAAATCAGGCTAAGGTCCCTTCCAGCTCTATGATCCTGTGAGAGCATATGAAGAATGGCCAAGGATGTGAAAGCACAGAATGAGCTAAAATTGTTGAGGAAGGCTGAACTAAGGCCTGGTATGTACACAGGGGCTCAATTTGGAGCCAAGAATACCTGCTTCCAACCCTCCCTCTATAATGTTAATGGAATAGGAAAATCTTCCCCATCCATTAATAGGCCTACGTGACCACATGTGTTCAATCACAGCTGTGATACATCCTGAGTCACATAGAGCCCATTGGGAGAGGAACTTGACTAAGGAGGAGCTTGCTTAGGGAGAGGCTTGCTTAGGGGAAGCTTGCTTGAAGGAAGGCTTTCACACCTTTTGGTAGGAAGGTAATTAGGCACTGAGGGTTGTGATGCCTTCTGGCTCTGAGAAGTGTATATATATGTATATATTCTGAGGTTGGTTCACTTATGAGAAGGACCTTTTGATTCCTTGGACAGGACTCTGAGTAGCCATTTGTTCAGAGTCCTCCAACTACTCAGATGTTTATGCTCTCTCAATCCAGTGATGTATGTAAGTGGTCGTATTCCTTTTTCAGACAATTGGAGCCCTGTCGGTTGAATCTCTGTGCTAATTTCTCTGCTTATGTTTTCTCCCCATTCAGGGTGCTGACCTTTATCCCCTGAACTAGTGAATGATTTCTATGTTTGATTAAAGTAAGATTATTGACACCCTTAAAGTTGCCTTTCCTTTAAGAAAAGCAGATCAAAGAACCATGCTAGCAGGCCATCTGGTGTGTGCCAGGTGCTTGCTGTTATACCCTCCTCCAACATTTAGTAGCTGTGTGACCATGGGCAAGTCACTTAACTTCTCTGAAACTCAGAAAACGAGAAGCCATAGATGTAATCTATGCTTATGAAAAGAGTTTCCATATCAATTAAATCACAGGTCCATGACCTTTTCCCAACTGTATGATTTTA
The DNA here is from genome assembly GCA_028646595.1 of Phalanger gymnotis. Taxonomy (NCBI): domain Eukaryota; kingdom Metazoa; phylum Chordata; class Mammalia; order Diprotodontia; family Phalangeridae; genus Phalanger; species Phalanger gymnotis. The sequence continues at coordinate 199,318,947 of CM053622.1, read as the reverse complement.
ATTTAGTTCAACTACACATGAATTTTTACATCAAGTTTCTTTAAAAAGACAATTATTTTTCTTTTTTAAAATGGAGGAAGAGTAATAATTTAGTAAATGCAACTTTTTGAAGAGTCATGCAAATCACTGAAAGCTTTAATGACGATGCCCTAAAATTTGACTATTTTTAATATTATTCTTCACCACGTTCTTCCTAATGTTACCAATTTCTATGAAAATTCTTAGCCTGTGACCTAGTAAAACCACAAAAGCATGGCCTCTGTGATTATTAATTATTCAGTTTGTCAGTGAGATGTTGTCATGTTAATGGGAATGGGAAGATCTTTCTCATCCGTTAATAGGCCTACGTGACCTGCTTTGAGCTTGAGTCACATGGAAGCCTGAGTCACATGAGCAGGTTACATGAGCTGGTCACATGGAGCCTTTGGTGGGAGGAGCTTGCTGAAGGGGTGGGGCAAGAGGGGGTGGAGCAGAAAGTGTGAGTGAGTTGGAGCTTGGAGAGAGAGGAGGCAGGGCAGCTAGTAAGAGTGAGAGAGGGAATGATTTTCTTAAGGGAGTTTGTTGGTGGGGAAGCTTGACAGAGGGAAGGCTTGGGGATGGTGGTGCCCCCTGCGTTGAAAATGTGTATAAATTTCTTTATTGTTATGAGGGATTTGGCTTTCTGGTGTTTGGATAAATGTCTTGGTTTCGTCTTCAACAAAGAGAGTCTGTTATATCTTGCGATTCAAACCTGCGAATATGCCGGTATATTCATAGCACCCGCTGTTGGTGATATAGATGCATATAACCTGTTAATTTGTACCAACCTGAAACCTGACAACTTTCTGGTAATATTGCTTTATAAAGACAAAAAGACTACCTAGAGCGTTTACAATTTTTAAATTTAACTAACAGATTTCTATAAAACATTTATATTTGCAGCATAACCAACTGTGTATTATATATGCGATCATTTAAGTTTGGGATAATAATAATAATAGTTAATTTACAGAGCACTTTAAGATTGGCAAAGTGCTTTACAAACATTATTTCATTTAATCCTTACAATAATCTTGGGAGGTAGGTGCCATTATTATATCTATTATACAGAAAAGGAAATCGAGGCAGTGGTTAAGTGCTCTGCCCTGGGTCACATAACTATTAAGGATCTAAGGATGGGTTTTACTCCTCCATTAATTTAAGGATTGCTATTTAATCCTTCCTACTGGAACTGTTTTGAATCTAAGATTTAGTTCTTAGTGCCACTTTAAAAGTTTTAATGATAACATTTTTCAAAAAGTTAAAATGTACTTTATTTTGAGTATTGAACTATGGACCTTAAAATATGTATTTTAGGGATGAGGCTGTAGGGGGTACGAAATCTGGGATGAAAGCGACCATGGTATTCAGTAGCAACAAGGCTAAGTAATAAGCAAGCCCTGAAGCAGAAGAAAAACCTAGCAATTTGAATAATTGAGTTCACTCTGAATGACTGTGTCGACAAAAAACTACTTTACTGATTAACTTGCAAATGTTCCCTCTTTTCTTTGTTCTCCGACTCTAGAGAACTGTCACCTAGAAAAATTCTTGGCAGGCTAGCAATATCCACTCCCACTGTGGCCACATAGACTGTTCCAGAGTTCTGAGCGAGTTCAAAAGGTTTACTTACAGGTGTTGCCTATTCATTTCCAAATCCCTTTATGGGTCCCTCAGATCATACATTCGTTGTTGTTGAGTAGTGGCCAACTGTTTGCAATCCCATTACGGGATTTTCTTGGCAAAGATGCTGGAGTGGTTTCCATCTCTTTTTCTAGTGGATTAAGGCAAATAGAGGTTATGTGACTTGTCCAGGGTCACAGGACTATTATGAGTCTGAGGTCGAATTTTAACTTAGCTCTTCTTTACTCCAGACTCAGCACTCCATTCACTGAGCCATACGTTTTCTCCTTACTAAAGGAAGTAGTGTTTTTATAATAATCTATGTTTCAGATTTCTCTTGAGACCTGAAGATCATAGATTTAAGGGCTAGAAAGGACCTTAGAGGCCATATAGTCCAAATCCTTCATTTTACAGATGAAGAAACTTAAAGTCCCAGAGGCTAAGTGATTTACCCAAAGTCACTGCCCACAGTTGACAGAAGCTAGATTTAAACTTGGTCCTCTAACACTAAACCCAGTGTTTTTTCATTTCCTGGATGACCTCAATACAATTTTCATAATATGCTAACCATGCTTAAAGAAGTTTTAAATAAATTCAGAAAACAGATTCAACAAACATTTATGGCACTCCTACTATGTGCTGGTACTAGGAACAGGGAGTGGTTCTTAACCTTTTTTTTGTGCTATGGACTCCTTTGACAGTCTGGTGAACTTTATGGAATTCTTCTCAAAAGAATCTTTTTAAATGCTTAAAATAAAATACATAGGATTACGAAAGAAACTAACTATTGAAATATTGTTATAGATATTGAATTATATATATTGAATATATTATATATTGAATTATATATTGAAATATAGTTATTAACGTAGTTTTTTTTTCTTTTTAAGTTAGTGGACCTCAGTTTAGAAACCACTGTGCCCGGGATACAAAAATAAGCAAAAAATGGAAGAAGAAAAAGTTCTGACATGAAAGAGCTTACGTTTACTTGGAGGATACAACTTGTATACACGTTGATAAGTTCAAGCTAACTTGAAGAGGGAGGAAAGAGGGGAATCAGGAAAGGCTTCTTGTAGGAGAAGAACCTTAGGCTGACCTTGAAGGAAGCTAGGATTCTAAGAGACAGAAGTGAGAAAAGCACATACTTCCAACATAAGGAGGAACTTAAACTGCATAAAGTTACAGAGTATGGGGAACAGCAACTATATTTTAATTTCGTTAAACCAGTCACCTCATAAAAGTTTCCAGGAAATTTTTTTCCTAATAAAACTGAATCCTCAGATTAAGTAATAATTGAAAAGCATTTTTAATTCATTCAATATATTTTTCAGAAAATGTCATCCATTATTCCTTGCCAGTCCTTGAAGTGACTGTCACATTCAGGAGATGATGAAGAGGAGTTTGAAAAGGAGTGCAGAATAATTTTAAAAAACAAGCTCTCTGTGTTGCATAGTAATTTCAAGGAGTATTAAAATACTTCAATAGAGGGCAACTGCCTATGAGAACCACGTAGGAGGAAAGGGAAAAAACAAAGAGGAGGAGGAGGGGCAGATTGAAAGAGACCCTACCAAGGACAAAAGTTTGAATTTACAAGCAAAAATCAAAGGGCAGTTGCACAGGCATAACTACATTATTAGATAAAAAATGCATTTTTTCATCATGCATTTAACAGGGGCATTTAACACATGAGATATTGAGAATGCATGTCAGAATTCCTTAGTCATCTGCCTGTCTTCTAATCTGTGACTTACTCCCCTGCTCAGGAATTACCATGAGATAGTTTCTCTATCATGGTATTTAACCTTGCAAGTTGGTAGAATGGCAAGTCGCCAGGGTTACCAACCTGATCAAGCATGAAATAAATTCTCTCTCATTCAGCAATATTTTTTTTCACACCCTGAGTAGGTCAGCATTCTCGGATTCACTTTTAGTACCCTATTAACTCTGCTTCTCAAAGTGTCTTTAACAACATCTGAACAAATTAGCACTAAGCAGATGACAATAATACTGTATGTTAAGTTTGAACTACAAGGCATTTAAAAAAACACATCTAGTGAATACTTCTTGAGGCATTGTTTTTCATCAAAAGTATAGATTTATCGTACTTGCAATTGTGCCATATGTTGACTGAACCATGCTAACTAAAAAATTATAATTTCCTTTATTAGCAACCATTGAATCACTATTGTCAGGGAAATCCAGTAAGTTCATAATCTCAGGCATTTTTTGCTTATGAGAGAAAAGCTGCTTTGGAAGTCTTTTTTTTTTCTTTTTTTCTTTTCCAAGGAAAGTTTCTGAGGTCCTACTTTTAAAATGTTACACTTGCCTAAAATATACTATCAGTATAAGAATTTCTAGTTTAACTTTGGCCACATGTATTTTCCTTCTTGACATAATGAATGTAAGGGGTAAATAATGTAAGGAATTTCTGGAATAGCGAACTGACATGTCAAAAGTTGTTTTGTAAAGAAGTATCTTGGGAAAATATAAAGAAAAATCAACTGTAGGAAGAATTTCTTTTACAGGTGGGTTTTTTTTAACCAGAAAATTCAATTGTCTTTTATTTAGCCCACTTCTTGCCTCCTTTCCCTCCCCCTATTCTTCACTCATAATTCCCTAACAGCAGTTTATAGAATTCAGGTATCATACATCAGATATCACAAAATCTGCCTCTTCTACTTATTTTTCTCACCTAAGAATAAGAAGCAGCCTCTCAGGCATGCTTGAAAACAAAGAATAGTGCTCAGGAACGTGCCAAGACTCAATATCATCTCAGATAAATACTGCTCCGGAAGATAGATCAAAGGAATATATTTTTTAAAATAAGTTAATGCTTATTTATTTATTGTTCTTGCTTTAAGAATATGATAGGAAGAAAGGAAGATGTGACCAGTGTTCAGTGCTTTGGGGGTAAATTTTCTAGGAAGAATGGAACATAACAGATATGTATATTCATTGTAATGTTCAAAACACCAGTTCTATGATGTAAACATATTTTTAAAAATTATGATGAACTTGTTTGACTATAATAATACCTTAATTGCATATGGTACTTTAAGGTTTATAAATGACTTAATTTAATTTTGTCTACAACCTCCACCCCACAAGTATTACAAATTATTATATCGATATTACAAATGAGAAAATTTAGGCTTAGAGAAACTAAATGGTTATTTGCCCATCACCACACAGAACATATGTGTCAGAAAGGGGCCCGAAGCCCCTCTTGACTCTTTCCACTGCTCTATGCCAGATCAATGTACGCTGTCAGAAACTACTAGTCAGTTTTGCTTAACTGTTTTTCTTTGTTACAAAGAAAGTTCACTGAGGGAGGAGGAAGCCATGTCCAGAAATGACTGATATAAACAAAAAAGCAGGATGGTCAGTAGTACGCTCTTCTGATATTATGCCTGTTTTGCTTTGTACTCACTGTACACTGCCCCTAGACATTTACTCTAGGAATATTGAAAGGTTTCCTAGTATATGAGGAGAAGGAGGAGGAGGAGAACTGGTGGTGATGGTAGTTGTAATAGTAGTGGTAGTAGCAGCAGCAGCAGCAGTAGTAGTAGTAGTAACTTTTTGTATCCCCAATGCATAGCAAAGTGTCTGGTAGGCACTTAATAAATTTTTGTTTATTGATAGTAATAAGATTAATAACATTTAAACAGTGCTTTAATTTTTATAAAGTGCTTTACAAATATTATCTCATAATAATAATAGCTAGCTAGCTATTACCATTATAGCCAGATTTTTTCCAAGGAAGGATTAAACTTTATCTTGTGAAACACGCTACTTCTCTCTTTTATAGTGTCAATTCGTAATGTGGCACATATGCTTATCCAACCCCTTCCCAGAGGAGTACTCAAAAGTTTACATTCCACTCTCTAAGAAAAGAAAGCAAGTAATAGTAAGATAAATGCAATTCACAGTCACAATCAATAAACGGTTATTAAGTACCTACAAAGTGCTGGGGATACGAGGAAAAGCAAAAGTCAACCCGTGCTCTCAAAGAGGTCATGGTCCTCCACACAAGGGGAAGAAAACATGAAAACTACATACAAACTATCTATATACTGGATAGAGTGAAAAAAATCCACTAAGGGAAAGCATTAGGATTAAGGGAGGTCAGGAAAGGTTTCCCATAGAAGGTGAAATTTTTAGCTGGAACTTGAAAGAAGCCAGGAAGCAGAGACGAAATACCATCTGCATGGGACCAAATGGTGGGCGAGGTCCCCTCCAACTTGGAGATTCTGTGATGTGATGCTCACTCTCCTAGTATTTTGAGTTCTCAGGATGAAGGAACAAAGCAGAAATAGAGTGGCATTATTCTACATTTCACATATACTTTACAGTTGAAGTTCATCTGCCTTGACTCTCTCCACTCCCCCCCTTTCCAATTCTTCCTGTCAATACAATGCTTAGCATTCACTTCAGCAAGATGGCAAACATTCCATACAAAGTGGGCGTTTTAGGAGGAGTAAAAATCAAAGTTTCTAACTTTCTTGGTGAGCAGGGTCAGGTAAGATATGTGTTTAATTCTTTTCCTGCGCCTGTTCTAACTTTCAAATCCGGAATGGCAGGTTTTTAAGCAAAGAAAAGAACTTAGCTCTTAGACAAAAGTTTATTCTATGTAACAACCCCCAAAAAACCCAAAAGATACACCGAAGTGATTTAATTCTGATCAATGCATTTGGTAATAATGCATTATAATATTGCAAATAAATGTGCTATGAAGTATCAACATACTTTATATGAAATAATCTAAACCTCTATGTTAAGGGGGAAGAGGGAATTAAGAAGCAAGAAAGGAGCCTGGGAAGACTGGATATTAATTGAATCTGTTTGTTGGAACTAAAATCTTCTGACTTAATTACAATTTTAAGTGTTTTTCATTGAGTAAGCATGTTTCCAAAAATATATTAGAATTCTACAGTAGTATTTCATAGATTGTCCATCTTTTCACATACTCATAATAACTGAAACATAAGACCTTCTGTGGTCAAAATACAAATGTAAAAAATTAATTTTGTACAATTAACTGGATTTTTATTGTTTTTTTCGGAGGGGAAAAGGAAAGGCAATTAGGGTTAAATGACTACTCGCCCAAGGTCACACAGCCAGTAAGTGTGTCAAGTGTCTGAGGCCAGATTTGAACTCAGATCCCCCCTGACTCCAGGGCCGGCGTTCTACTCACTGCACCACCTAGCTGCCCCTGGATTTTTAAATTCACAGAAAACCAAATGGATCATTTTAGGTGATACTTTTCCTATACTATATCCCTCACCAGAGCAGGAAATAAATCACACAATTAACTGATACGGAGTTTCATGCTCATGCCTTATTCTGATAGAAGTAAATTGTCATAAAGCAAAAAGTGGTGGTGGAGGGGGTGGTGATTTGAGGAGACCTAGATAGGCCTGTACCAGAAAAGGCATCTCTAAAAAGCAGCAGAGACTTAATAGACAGTCATGGATCTTTAGTGCAGTAAGCAACCTGCTAGATCATCTAACTTTATACCCCTTCTTTTCACAGATGAGGAAAATGAGATCCAGAGACATCTCACTTAACAATTGTCTGAGGTCATCCACCTCATTTGTAGCTGCCAATATTAACTTCAACAAATAGTTCCCTCAAAAGATTAAGCTAGAGAATGAGGGCTATATCTTGTATACAGAATCAATCTTCAGTATTTGCATGTTTCATGCATCTTTCATGACTTCAGGCATTCCTGTGATTTTATTAGTAACTTCATTTCCACTTTCTGTTGGCAACCACACATATTTGTGGCTATGCACAGTAGAGAAAAAAAATGAGAAGCAGATGCGTACAAGTTTGTGGAGTGGCTGGCATCCTACTAGGCTTGTTCATTTACTTGTTTACTGGTCTTGTTCACCCTACCATTCATTGTAAAGAGCTCCTCATGCATTCACTGCTTATTTCCATTGTCTGCCTTTAAAACTCAAATTTTGTGCTGTAACTATGCCTTCAAAGTATATTGCGGCTTCAAAGTGATATTGAGAGATCTCCGGTCTCTGTGTTTTCTGACATCAGCAATCTATAAAGTCCCTTGGTTTTCAGAGGGTGGAGAATGTTTCCAGTAGTTTTGTACACAGCACAATGCCCTCACACTGCCATTTGACACAGTGGAAAGTAGGATTCAGATTAAAAAAAGTTTTAGTTTTAAGAATTGTATTTGCTGTATAGTCTCTATAGTGCTGTAGATTTAATGTATTATGAAAAATGGATATTGTCTGAAATCAATGTTTCTTTAAAAACAGAATTGTTAGCACAAAAGGTCACAGAATTCTAGAGAATTACTAGCAAGAAAAAATGTTTCTCATGTTACCAATTTTATTTTGTGTACTGCACTTTATGGGTTATTTCATGGTTATCGTTTTAGAAAAAATATATATTATCAGAATTAATGTTTGATTATAAAGTATTATATGCAGAAAAGTATATTTTGGCAATCTCTAGGGAATAATTATTGTTTGTGGTAAGCAAAGAAACCTAATCCCCCATTTACCATGGATTCAATCTATCAATCTTCACATTTTTACTTTCCTGTGGTTTTTTTAGGAATGTTACCCCTGCAAGAGTTGAGAATTGACTGTATAAGCATATATACTCAATCTAACATCTAATAGCATTTAAGAGAAAACTAGAAATGTGTATATTTGCATAATGGGGGAAATCCTCCTCTCCCTAATCTGCTATGGCTACAGGACATCCTACTGGGGCTGAGTTACCACCTGATTTCTTCTAGTAATTCACCTGGCTCACTGCAGAAAGACATATGCTTTGGAATGATGAAGCAATTCCCTTTGTATCTGTAGTACCATGACTATTAGCAAGTAAAGGACACTAGGATTGATCAGAAAAATGACCCACTTAATAGACTTTAAAAAGAAGGATAACTTCTGACTTCTCTCTTCTATTCTTTCTAAAATGTATGACATGAGACTTAGGACTTAGGGGGTAGGGAGAAGAACTCTTCCTCCCATCCCCTGGCATCTGTCTTGAACTATTTAAACATGGCATTTGCATACATGTGCTGCCCAGGCAAGTCTGAGCCTGGGCTCCTGACCCCTGGCAGCCTCTTTCCCTGAGTACAGATGATGCCTGAGTGATAGGAATGAGCAGTGAGCCTGGAAGATGGGCTTTTTGAAAGTAGAGACAGTGGGAACTTGGGGGTAACTAGATTCTTCATTCAGTGTCAGGTGCACTGTGGAAGGAGTCCCCCTTAGTTACTGTAGCACTTCTCAGGAGAAGATGACTACCAGCAAAAAGATGAGCCCAAACCTTGACCTGGTTTTCCAGAAAAAATAAAACTTGATGGAGTTTTTCAGACAACACAGAGTTGAGGCGAAGGTGAAATGTCTATTCGACAATCCCACCAAGTGTTTCATGTTTTATGTTTTAAATATCCAATTCCCAGGAGAGTATAACAGGAATTATAAGTTACTGTTTCGTGTTTTAAGTTTCTGACAGTGTAGGCTTCCAAGTCTTTTGTGTTTGAAGTATTGAGCTTAAGCCTACGTAGAATCTCCAAAAGGGGTGTAGAAAGGTACAGTGTTGAATGTAGATCAGCCTGTTATTTATTTTCTCTGCACAGCAGAAATAGGACAGAAAATGGGAACAGTCAGTGTTAGAAGGGTTATGAAAAGATGAAGAAATTAGTGAACCACTGATAGAGCTGAGCATCGGTATGACTATTCTGAAAATTAATATGGAATCAACCAAAAAAAGTGCTTCAGTGTCTGACCCAGAATATAGTGTTGACCATATATCTCACAAGGTCAACAATAGAAAGAAAAGTCCCATATATACTATAACATTTTTATCACCACTTTTTTCCATCATAGCAAAAAAAAAAGAAAGTAAAAGAACATCAGAAGGGGAATGACTGAAGACATTATGGTTCATGAATGGATGGGCTCTGTGACTCTTGACAAATCACTTAACTTCTCAAGGCCGTAGGTAACTCTCTGAGATTGTACATTTCAAAGAAGGGGCCCACTTACATTGATCAAGACATCAATCTGGGAACTCCTTATGCCAGTGAAGTCACAGTTCTGGTCCCTTTCCCCACAGTCAGGGCCTACAACAGTGCCTGGCATATGGGAGGTTATGAATTTTTTTTAATTTTAAAACAAACAAAAAACACTTTATTGAATGAATGGATGAATAACTCCAAAGCCATTTGGATAACCTCAAATGGAAAACATTTCTGAAGAGGAAGAAGCTACCTATCATGGACATTTAAAGCAAGCATTACATTCTAAAAGTGGACAGAAGGTCCCTAATTTTAGGTAAGTTTTTGCCATACAAAGAATTTACCTGCATACATATTTTCTGTAACAATATACAGGTATACTTTATATGTTACTTTATAAAATCCATGCACTCAGAAAAAGCAAATTATCCACAAACCAGAGGTAGATTGAAAAAAAATGCAGTGGATAGACTGCCAGGTTTGGAGTTGAAGAGACCTGTTCAAAGACAGCCTCAAAGAGTCACCAGCTGTGTGACCCTGGACAAGTCACTTAACTTTACTAGCTGTGTAGCCTTGAGCCAGTCACTTAGCTCCTGTTTGCCTCAGTTCCTCATCTGTAAAATGGGGACGATAATAGCACCAGGGCTGTTGCAAGGATGAAGGGAGATAATGATAAAGCCCTTAGCACAGTGCCTTGCACATAATAAGCACTAAATAAATGTTAGCTACATTTTTTTCTTCAATTGAATGTTTGTAGCTCACAACTTTCCAGTTCTATCCATCCAACCTCCATCTGACTTAATGATCTGTGAATAAACACTTGGGTGCACCTGGAAAGCTTGAAGTCTGCTTTCCTGAACTCCTCTGGTAAATCAAGACTGTGATAATCACCAATAATTAACTTGTTTTATAATTACCAGACACTTTTTTCTCCCAGCAATTAATCAGCATGATTCTGGCAGCTTTGAAAACAACAGCAAGATAGACAAATGCCTGAAGGTTTCTAAGTAAATACATACATGTTATAGAAGACTATAGCTAGATGGCGCAGTGTCAGGCCTGGAGTCAGGAGGATCTGAGTTCAAACCTAGCCTCAGACATTTACCAGCTGTGTGAGTGTGGGCAAGTCAGTTAACCTCGCTTGCCTCAGTTTCCTCATTTGTAAAATGAGCTGGAGAAGGAAATGGCAAACGGCTCCAGTATCTTTGCCAAGAAAGCCCCAAAAGAGGTCACCAAGAGTAATTGACCAAACAATAGATGAGAATTCAGATGAGAATCATGCAAATTCAGATGAGAATCATATAAAAGTTGTTAGGGAGTGATTTGGCTGCTCAAACTAAAAGAACAAACAGATAATAACTACGCATTGTGGAGCCTTTTAAAATAAAAGCGATCTTCTCTAAATTTCAGCCCAGATGATAAAACCCAGACAAGAAAATGTCTCCCCTTCCCCCACACATACATATGGTGCTTTATTACTTTAAGCCCAATCATCATTGATGGTTGTTAGAAAAAGAAAGGCTTAAAAAAATACGCTTAAGATTACACTAGATAAGTATGTACCAAAAGCTCTTTACAATAAAAACACAGACAGGGTGAGGGCAGAGTCTAGTCTAAACTGGGGAGTTTGGTACTTAATAAAACTAACTTTAAAAAATTCCTGTGGGAAGCTGCTGAAGACATGAATCTCATTTGGGGGAAAAAAGGTTACACAAAGATTTATCTGCTGTGCTAGTAACAACACTATCTTGAAATACTTAATAACAATTTATTCAAAGTGTCCTTGACCAAGACAGAGGGCCTTTACTAGTAGATAAATATGTGAGTATTAACAAATTAAATTTTGAAATTGCCTGGGAGAAAAAATTTAGTTGTCTGCATCTGCTTACTTATTTTCATAATTTGTTCAAGTTTATGTTTGATTAGTTTATCTCTATTGATTCAACAAGATAATCCAGGTTTTCTGTCCCTGAAATGATTTATATGCATAGAACAATTTTGATATGTATATTTCATATATATATATATCTGTTAGGATTAGGGCAGCATTAGCCTGAAGGTATAATGTCAACAATGCTCAATAGTTAACAATAGTTATATTGGAGAGACTTTCTAGGTATAATTTTAACAAAATTCATTAAGATCTTTGTAAACTTCTCACGAATCAAGATCAAGGCCCATTAATTTGGTATTTTCCTCACCAACTCAAACACTTGGAGAAAACATAAGCTTTTCAAACCCCTTCTTTTGTCTGCCAGTTTTTCCCACACCACAGCTACATTTTATCTACTTATCTCCATCTCTGCATTGCCTATCAGTCAATAATAAGGTTAAGCTGAAGCCAAGACCTTCAGGCTAACCCAAAACTTTCCCTTCAACCTCCACAGCTCTGATTCCCTTAGAAAGCTAAAGAGCTCAATTTCACAATATCCACAGAATTCTTTGGTTCCTAGCCCATGGCTTTCTTGGGAAGCCTCTTCAGTCTAGAGGGAGCAGGGAGACTCCATGCAACGCTCCAATTCAGAAAGGAATTACAACTCGTGGAAGAGGTTTGTGACTACCACTTCTTTACAGAGGGACGGTGTAGTACAATGGAAACAACACTGGTCTGGGAGGCAAAAGACATATTAGCTGTGTAACTGTGAGTGAGTCACTCCTGCTTTGGGGGCCTGAGTTTCCCCATTTATAAAATAATATTAATAATAATAATACTTTACACTATCTCACAGAGTTGCTGTGAGGAAGGCTCTTTACTGAGTGCCCAGGAGAATGAAAGCACTCATATAGTAAGCCCTTAAAAATGTCTGGCTGTGTGAATGATGGTGGCTAGCGTTTGCATAGCACTTCAAGGTTTGGGAAGCATCTGACAAGTAAATGGCATTTCATTTGATCCTCACAACAACCCTGAGAGGAAGCTGCTGTTGTAATCCCCATTCGACAGATGAGAAAACAGAGGCTTATAAAGGTTAGATCCCTTGTTTATTGGTCACAAAAGTAGTAAGAGCTTGAAATAGGATTTGAACTCAGGTCTTTCTGACTTGAGGCCCAGCACACTATCCCCTGCATCATCGAAGTGCGTCTGTTGAGTTGAAGATACTTATTACAGTTTGGTCCTGGAGAGGGATATGCACCAATTTGGACAAGTTATAACAATGGACTAAATACCTTAAGATGAAATTTAATTGGGATAAATGTAAAAGCCGTATACTTTGATTCAGAAAATTAACTATACAAGTATGTAGTATAAGAGAAACAGTCCATGTGACAAAGATCCTGGAGGGGTTTTCATGAACTGAAAGTTGAATGAATCAAAAGTACAATATGGCAGTCCAAAAAAGCTAGTATAGTCTTGGGCTGCACAGTACCCAGAACCAGAGAGGAGATTGTACCCCTGCAATCTACCTAGTAAGACCAAACCTACAGGATAGTACTCAGTGAGGGCTTTCCATATTGGGAAGGACGACTAGAGTGAGTCTAGAGGAAAGCTATCAGAATGATGAGACACCATGTCACATCAAAACTGGCCAAAGGAAAAGGGATGTTTAGTCAAAAGAAAAGAGGAATTGATAGCTATCTTTAAGAATTTGAAAGGTTGTCTCTAGGAAGAGGGATTAGATTTGTTCAATTTGGTTCCTGAGAAGAAAAAAAAGAAGAAAGCTGCAGAGAGGCAGACTCAGCTTAATGTAAATTAAGTCAACAAATATTTATGAAGTACTTACTATGTGTCAGGCTAATGCTGCTTTAACAACAAACAAACAAACAAACTACTCCTTAATAATCAGAGCTATCTCCATATAGGGCAGTCTGCCTGAGAAGGCCAGGATGGAGGCTGGGCCTTCTCCATCAGTGGAGATAATCAAAGCATAAATGATGATAGCCATTTGCTGGGAATGTAGTTGGAAGAGTTTTTCTTCAAGTATAAATTGAAGGAAATGACCCCTAAAGCCCTGTCCAACTCTGGAATTCTGTGTTGTGTAATGACTACTCTCATTTCTGGAGAAGGAAGCACGGTGACTGCCAAGATTAATATTCGTGTTCAAATCTTAGATTAAGAAGGGTTTAGCTGCACGAAATCCAAATGTGAAGATTTACCAAATTTGATGCAGTACAGGATGTGAATCAGGGGTTTATTGCTGATGGCCAATACTTAAGACAGTTCCCCTTAAAAACCTCCCCATGTAGTACAAATAGTGGGATCCCTTCCAGTAAGTCTAAGCTTTCACCTTATTTGAAAACCAGCAGTCAAATAAATGCACAGGCAACGACTGCAGATGCTTTTTCTGTAGGACACGGAGAGAAAACCTTCAAGCCATAGAATTGACCTCTAACCCTTCTTCTATCTCGCTGCCCCATTATGGATGCTCTTAGTCTGCCAAGCTTCAGAGAGTCACCTCCAGCAACAAATGGCCAAGTTTTACAGGATTAGAAGATCCCAGAATCTCAGAGTTGGGGGGAGCTCCAAGGCCAGCTAGTCTTGACCACATCTGCAAAAGAATGCCTGTCTACAAAATGGAGTCATCACTCAGCCTTTGCCTGAAGAGTTCCAGTGAGAGGAAGCCCATTGACCCACCAACACAGCCTTTATCGGAAGCTCTACTTACTAGGAGCTTTTCCCTTACATGAAGCCTAAACATTTGCTTCCTTCCAATTTCCACACATTTCTCCCCTAGTTCTGCCCATATTGAGTTTACTGTCCACTGAAAAACCCCAGATATTTTTCAGATGCAACTGCCATTTAGCCATATCTACCCCAACTTGTGCTTGGGAAGTTAATTTTTCAAACCCAGATGTAAGACTATACATTTATCTCTATTTGATTCCACCATATTAGATTCTAATATAATTCCATCATATTAGATTTAGTACGATGTAGTAGTGGCTAGAATCTGTCAAAATCTTTTTGGATCCCAGTTCTGTCATTCTACGTGTTGACCAACCTTTCCAGCTTTGTGTCATCTGAAAGTTTGATAAGAATGAATTCATCCAAGTCATTGATAAAAGTGCAAATTTGTACAGAACCACAACCAGATACCTGAATTACTCTACAGGCAATCTCCTTTTAAGTTGACATCAGACAATTAATGACTATTCTTTGGGTCAGGCAATTCAACCTTTTCTAAATCCACCTATCATCTAACCCATACCTCTTCATCTTTTTCACAAGAATAATATGACCTACCCCTTGCTTAAAGGTTCACAAATGACTTTGATTTCTTGTGCCCTAAATTATCTTGGAGTGGGCAGGATGCCTACTTATGATTAGAAACAAAGGTAACTTATAGAACAAGACCATTAATAATTTTGACTTGTTGACATTAGGAGAAAGCTGTTTTCTGCCTCTTTTGTAAGTTTCCCAGCTGGGTAAGTGCCACACTTGTTAACACTTAAGAACTTAGAGTGCCAAGATCACTAAGGCAGTCATCTTGGGGCCATCTAGATGAACCAGGATCAGGGTTGGCCTAATGGTGTGGAATTTTTCAAGAAAAGTCTGTCCTGTTGACAAAACCTAGTATAAAGAAGCAAACTAAGGCAACAAAAGCTGTAAACATTTTTAATTGTTCTGCATGGTTTTCTTTTGAAGATTGGTATAAGAATTTTGACTTTTTATATTTGAGATAAAATATCAGAATAAAAATTAAATGAAAAAGAATAATATGACCTACTTTGTCATACACTTTGTTAATATCTAGATAAACTATACCAGCAGCATTCTGTTGATCTCCTACTCTAATCGCCTGTCAAAAAAGAAATGAGATTGGTCCGACATGACTTGTTCTTAATAAAGTCATTAATGCTGTTGACCTCCCACCCCCTTTCTCTAGATTTTAATTAACCATCCCTTTCTGATTTTTCTGTATCATAAATTATGACAGAGTCGTTGCTTTCTCTCAGGGTTCCCATCAGAATACTATTCCCCCTCATCAGATCCCTCACTTTGTTAAAGGAGGAAATTATTATTAGAAGATTTTGAAAAGTTGCTAGCTGCTGCTGTGCTTTTGGCAGAGTGAGCACTCCAACAGATGTCCACACACCTGAAGTCTCTCATCACTACTATCCCATGCAGCTGTGTGAGGCTTGTGAGCTGTTTCCCAAACCCTTCATCAATTCCTGTTTTCCCTTCATATTGTCTGGAGAATATTCTGATGACACTATTATTCATGCTTCTGACTCCACAGACCCTCAAAGAATGTTCTTTGCCATGTTTATCCCTTATGATGCCTAGATTTTCTTCTTGGAGTACATCTTTTTAATATCTAATGCTACTAAATTCGCATTTTTGACAATCCCGTTTCTCTTGAGAAAGGTACATCATTCCAGAGCCACATCCCAGTTATGAGCTTCATCTCACCAAGTCTCAAGGAATCCTAGAGAATCATTTACTTTTTTCCATCAGGCAGGACTTTCAGTTTGCCTTCCTTGTCATCATTACTTAATATATTCATATATAGACATATGATGCTATGGGCTTTAATTGTTGGTTCCATTCTTGAATCCTATTATCTCCTATGGGTTTCTAGATATCTCTACCACTGGAAGGGTCTTTGGAAGTCATCTAGTCCCATCTTTTCATTTTTACAGACATACTATCTATTCTACAGCAATTCTCAAAGGATGGTCTGGGGTGGGTAGGGACGGTGGTGGTTCTTGATAGATCAAAACAATCTCCATGATATTCTGTGTTTTAGCTTACAAGACAGGCAGTTAGGTGGGGTAGTAGATAGAATGCCAGT
>CM053622.1:199254493-199302082 GCA_028646595.1 Phalanger gymnotis | reverse complement strand
AAAAAAAAAAGAGTACAGAAAGATCCTAAAAACAAAAAGTTTGAGAACTATTGGACTATGGTATATCTTACTCCCCTTTTCTTTTCATCTTAAATCTCTTTTGATGTCCTTGGCCTTGCCCTCTCTCAAAACCCAGTCTCTGTGATTTCATTAACCCACATGGGTTCAATTCACATTTCCATGCTGATGAATTCCAAAGCTTTACATCACAGTCTATTTTATCTATCCCCGAAAAATTCTCCGTGTTTTCTTACAGCTTCTGGAGATCCTTAGTCCTTGGCCATTTGTTTGAGTAGTTTCCTTCCATAACTGCTATAGTACAGTGCATAGGTGGGTCAAACTAGAGTAGTCAAGTTCCTTGTCTTGCTAACTTCTCACCTTCCTAGCCCCCAGACAACTACATCCAACTTCATTTCCTTTGTCTTACCCACAACTACTTGCCTAGTCTCATCAACTGTCTTGCTTTAAAAAAAAGTTTATGTGGGTCCAATGTATGAGAATTAAGAAAAATCATTTTGTGTCATCTCAAATATGGAATCTAATATTTCCAGATTTTCATACTTTCTTATTCTGGAGAAATGAATTCTTCCCTCTTATCTCCTTGCCTCCTCCCAATGGTCTTATGTTATTTTATATTATGTTATAGGGGCGTGTGACATGGTGGATGGAGTACAGACCTTGGGTTCAGGAAGGCACTTCTAAGTCCTGCTGCTTCTAACTAACTGTGTGACACATATGTAATGTGTGACTCTTGGTTGGTTACTTTGTTTCTCAGTATTCCAGGCAACTTTCTAGGGTTACAAGTTGCTTATCAGATTCTGTGGGGGGAATTTCCACACTGGGAATTTCTTAATTATGAAATCACAAGTCTGGAACTTCCCTCTCCCCCTAAAAAATGTAGGTAGGTACTAAAATTCTCTAGATGCTATGACTTGTCATTTCTTGATTCTAAGAGTACTGTAAAATATTTACTGAATCTTGGCCTTTGTTGGCCATTATTGTGAAAGAGCAGATGATCGTTTGTCCCTAGGGATGTAGGTAGCCTTTTCCTTTTCTGTCCTCTTCTCCCTCTACAATCTCTTCCCCCTCCTGCCAAACTTTCCACCCCCAGGCTTTGACAGAACAATACCTTACCTTTATTGAGTTAGTTACCTATTTTCTGGGATTGTTGGTTGTAGAAGCTTCAACTGGAATTACCCTAGGACTTTTGAATGATGTGTTCAAACAAAATTTATCAATACAAATTTTTAATATTATATAATCAGTTACTCATTAACTATACTTATTAAATTACAAGCTATTGGGTGAGTATAGACAACATACATAAATAAACGCAGAGTAGTTTCAAGGAGAGAGGGCTAATAAAATTGAGGAGATCAGGAAAGATAACTTGGAGGAAGAACACTGCTATGGTGATTTGAAGGAAGTGAAGGATTCTGTGAGAGAGACACAAAGCAAAGGTCTAAAAAAGGAAATAGAAAATGTTTTTACTTGGGAGAAGTAGTAGATCAGTTTGACCACAACATAAGAGTCAGCAAAGGAAAAAGAAAGGAGCTGGAGTGATTGAGATAATTACCCAAGACAAGTCCAAAGAAACCTTGATGAAAAATGCTGTCCACCTACAGAGAGAGAACTGATGCGCACTGAGTACAGACTGAAGCATGCTTTTTCATTTTCTTTGTTTTCCTTGTTTGTGGTGTGTGTGTGTGTGTGTGCGTGCGTGCGTGCGTGTGTTTTCTTTTGCAACGTGGCTAATATGGAACTTTGTTCTGCATGACTTCACATATATGACTGATGACATATTGCTTGCCTTCAGAAAGGGTGGGGAAGGGGCAAGAAGAAAGGAGAGAATTTGGAACTAAAAATTTAAAAAAAATTTTTTTTAAATGTAATTGGGAAATATTTAATGAAATAAATAAAATCTATTTTTTTTTTAAAAAAAAGAGCTAGTTTATGAAGAATTTTAAATCCTCAGCTAAGGATTTTTTTGTACCGGGCCCTAGAGGTAATAAATAGCTAATGAAAATACTTGTATAGGGGAAATGACTTGGAAAGAACCATGTTTTGGGATCCTTAATTTGAATGATGTGTGGTGAATGAATTGGAGAGAAGAGAGGTGGGAGGCAGAGAAACCAGTTTAGGAGACTTCTGTAGTAGTTCTGGTGAGAAGTGATTAGGGCCTGTACCAGCAGAGAGTCTGGGTGGATAGTAAGCCCGGGAAAGGTGTGAGAGATTGTGCGAAAGCAGAGTTGATAAGAACTGGCACATTATTCAATGTGGGGGTTGAAGGAAAAAGAAGAGTTAAGAATGATTCCAAAGTTGCAAAGGTGGGTGTTTGGAAGGATAATGATATCATCAACAAAAAAGAGGAGAAGCAGATATGTTTCCAGATTGTGAGTTCTATTTTGGACACAATCCCTCTCTGTTGTAATTCTCCAGATTTTTCTTGATTTCCTTATCAAGTGCCAGCTTTGAATGAAAATTAAAACAAGAGACTTAGGTTAGCTGTATTTTCTATACAAGTGTTTTTGTTTCTGTTGGTGGTGATGCATTGTATTTTGGTTTGTTTTTTTGGTTATGACAACAAATAAGTGAGAATTGTTTTTATCTCTTCACAACTTTAGTAACAATTGGTTGAGCTTATCTGATACTTTTGTCTCTGGTATTAGTTGCTAATCTTTTCAGATTTCATTTTCCTTATCTATACAGTGACAAATATTTGGACTAGATTGTTTCTAAGGTCTTGGATAGCTCACACAGTCTGTTTCTAAGATTAGATGTGAAATTGCCTCAGTAGTATAAAGGGGGCTTCTGTTTTTCCTGTTCGGCATATCAGAGTAATAATTCCCCAAAGGGTCATTTGATGAACTGAAAAAAATTAAGACACTTTAAAAATGTGTCTAATTTATACTCAAGGAACAGTTTTAGCCTGAGAAAGTCTTGGTCTGATAAATTATACTGACGTATACAGTATGTAGTCTTGTATACAATCTAGTCCAGTTCTCAATTATGTATTTCTATTGAGGGCAAAGTGGATAGAGTACATGTTGGGGAATAAGATGCAAGAAAACTGGAAAGGTAGGAGGGGGCTGGGTTATGAAGGGCTTTGAATGCCAAACAGCAGTTTGTATTTGATCTTGAAATCAACAGGGAGCCTCTAGAGCTTATTGAGGAGGGGGACAACATGATCGAACCTGTTTGTGCTTTAGGAAACCTCTTTAGTGGCTGAATGGAAGATGGATGAGAAACTCGAGGGAAACAGAGCCAGCAGCAGACTATTGTAGTAACCAAGGCATGAGGTGATAAGGGTCTGTACTAGAGAGGTGGCAGTATAGGGGAAAGAAGGGTAAACATTCAAGAGATGTTGCAGAGGTGAAACCGATAGGCATTGGCACCAGATTGGATACGGTATGGGGGGAGGGAGGCGGCTGGGAGAGATAAGGAATCCAGGATGAAGCCTAGGTTGTGAGCCTGAGGGACTAGGCAGTAATAGGGAAAGCATGGGGTGGGGGAAGGTTTGGGCTTAAGAGGAAAGATAATGAGGTCAGTTTGTACATATTGAGTTTAAGATATCTACTGGACCTCCAGTTTGAGATGTCTGAAAGGCAGTTGGAGATGTGAGATAACACAATAGCTCTCCTCAATACTTCGCATGGAAGAGGGATTGGATTGCTGAAAGTTTTCAGAAGGCAGAACTAGAGTCAATGAGTGAAAATTGTAAAGAGGTTTATTTTAGGTTTGATTTAAGGGGGAAACTTCCTAACAAGTAGATCTGTATAAATGTAGAAGGGACTGTCTCATGAAATTCTGAGGCTTCAAATAAAGAAAAGTAGGATGGCCCTTTCAGATAGGTTATAGAGGAGGGCCTTTTGTCAAGTTAAGGATTGGACTAGATGTTTCCCTTCCAACTCTGAAACTCTATGAGTTTGTGAACAACAAACCTGTACACAGTTTTTCCAGGACACGCTTCCTACATAAAATCAGACATCTTATAACTCATGAAAATTATTCAACAAATAAGAGATTCTTTAGAGTATAAGTTCCTTGGAAATCTGGATTATTTCATTCTATGTATTTGAATCCCCAATACCTGATACAGAATAGGCAATTTATAAATACTTGTTGACTGGTTGCTTGGAGAAGAATCTACTCTAGGCCCTGATACACATACATCACTCAGAAAAGAATTTTTAGGTTTGTACTTCCAAAAAAAGACCAATCTTTTCATTGACTATCAAGTAAGGGATTTTTAATAGAACAAAAATTCAACTGCAACATAAATTCTGTACTACTATCACTAAAAGTATAAGTATCACTCAAGATGGAATGCCTGAAGGAAAGCACCTGTTCTACCTGAAATGAAAAATTGTGTTTGGAGGGGTGGAGGGGGTAGTGGAAAGCAGGTCAAATCTTTTCTATTTTAATAGCTCTATTTTAGGTAAAAATGTTGTACATAACAATTTATTGACATGGTTATGTTTTTTGAGGATGTTAGATTTCTCTGTATTACAAAAGTAAGTTAATAACAGGGTTCATTCAAGTCCCTTGGTAGTAGGTATTCCCAAATATCTTCAATGAATTAATATAATGATAATCCTTTGGGAAATGTTCACACTTGCTAGAAAATTATTCACTTTTGCCTTTAGAAGAGCAAAATCTAAAGTGGACTTCAAAGCTAGAAATTAATTTCTGAATAATATAATCAGAGTTTTAGGACTGGAGCAAAACACACCCAGTTCAAAGATCAATTCAGTTAAACAGTCAGTCAAGGGAGGGGGAGCTAAGAGGATCCCTTAATCTAGTATACCTAGTATACCTAATGTATCAGTGGTTTAATCTAATTTCAGATTGTCACAGGATCATACATTTTGAGCTAGAAGAGACTTAAAAAAGCCATCTAATCTGACCTACCTCATTTTACTGTTGAGAAACCTGAGATCCAGAGAGGTTGTGACTTACCTGCAATCGTATTGAGAAAAAACAACAGGATTTGAGTCTAAGTCCTTTGGGTCAAAATCCAGTTCTCTTTCTACGATACTGTGAATTACCTCAAATCAGTAATCTTCTAAAAAAGCCAAAGAAGTGATTTGGTAAAAAGAATAATTTTAGCTCACACATATACATTGTAAGCCTTTGCCTCACAACAATCCTACGTATTGTCTCTCCATTCCACAAGTCAAGAAGGTGAGGTTCTCAGGAGAACATTGTACACAGTCACAGCAACATGGTGCTATGATCAGCTGAAAAACTTAAGTTCTTTGCAACAACGCAATGATCCAAGACAATTCCAAAAGACTCATGATGGAAAATGCTATCCACGCCCAGAGAAAGAAACATGGAGTCTGAATGCAGACCAAAGCATACTATTTTCACTTATTTTTGTTTTTGTTTTGTCTTTCTTTTAGTTTTCCCTTTTGTTATGAGTCTTCTTTTGCAGCATGACTAATGTGGAAACACGTTGAATATGATTGCACACGTATAACCTATAGGCTGTCTTGGGGAGGGGAAGGGGAAGGAGGGAGAAAAATTTGGAACTCAAAATCTTATAAAAATGAATATTGATAACTATCTTTATGGAATTGTAAAAAATAAAATAATATTTAAAAAAGAAAAGAATTTTTTTTTAAAAAAAGTGAGGTTCTTAGGTGGTATGGCAAGATCAGAGGCATAGTAATGATAAGACAGAGTAAATTTTTACTCTAAATTCAATGTTCTTTTTAATATATCACAGATTACATAGTCCAGTAGCATATAAAAAAAGATTAACTTGACAAAAGCATTTTGAAAATGAAGACACTTTGTTAGTAGCCGAATAAGCAAAAATTAGGCAACAGCAGTTTGAACAAAAGATTAACTGAGCAACAAAAAATTATCAGGAACCTACTGTATGCCAGGTGCTGTTGGTGACAAGAATTGTCTAAGAAATTATATCTTTTTTCAAAGTGGCTTACTATAAATACTTTAAAAGATAGGTAACAATATGAGACCCTCAATGAGGAACTCTAAATGAGTAGTACACACTGCATAAGTTAAGAGGAAGGATAAATTGGAGGCAATGTGGTAGAGTGGGAAAAGTACTGGGTTTGGAGTTAGAATGGTTACAGTTTAATCCTTTCAGTTGTGTCCCACTCTCCATGACTCCCTTTGGGGTTTTCTTGGCAGAGATTCTGGTGTGTCTGCCATTTCCTCCTCCAGCTCATTTTGTAGATGAGGAAACTGAGGCAAACAGGGTTAAGTGACTTACTTGGGGTCACACAGTGTGTAGGGCTAGATTTGAATTCAGTTTCTCCTGACTCTAAGCCAGGCACCCTTTCCACTCTACACCAAGCTGCCCCTACAAGACTAAGATGGGGTAAGAACAAATTGCTGAGTACTTACTTTGTATAAGGTATTGTGCTGCCGAGAGGGACCAAGAAACATAAGATAGGGTCCCTGCCTTCGAGGAATTACCATCTAGTTAAATAATAATAATGTAATAATCATAATAGAATTTAGATAGTGTTTTGTGGTTTGCAAAGTATTTCACAAATAATTTCTAAATTCATTCTCACAATAATACTGGGATGTAGGTATTGTTATTATCCTCATTTTTATAGATGAGGAAACTCAGAGAGCAGTTAAGTGACTTGCCCAGGGTCACAATTAGTAGGTTTCTGAGGACAAATTTGAACTCAAGATAGATGAGATGTAAGGGAATACAACACTGAAAAGATAAACAAAATATATTTATAGATTTAACAAAGCATTAAGATTATATGGTACTGACTCTAAGCATTTGGTAAAACATCACCTTTCCCCAGTATTGATTAGAAGTTGGAAGGACTAATCCAAAGTAAACCTTTATGTGACAAAATGTTAATGTAGGTTCAAGAATATTTTAAATGTTTTCATGTAAATCATGGAAGATTTCCCAGGGCTAGATAGTGATTGTTTCCGAACACATGCAAATATCTCTCAAATAAGACAAATGGAAAGGAGACAGGGTAGTGCAGTAGGAAGAACATTGTTTTAAAGTTAAAAGTCCAAGAATCAATTCTCTGCCCTGATGTTTACTACTTGCGTAATCTTGGGTAAATTACTTAACTTTCCTATGTCTCATTTTCCTCATCTTTCTAAAGAAGAATGTGGACCAGATGAACTCTCAGGTCCTTTCCAGTTCTGAATCTATGATTGTATAAACCCAAATGGGCCGATAATGCCATGATGTATAAGTGCAAGATCCTAAGATAATAGAATTTAGAGCTAACAGAAGTATAGGATACAGAGCAAAAGATGTGACTGTTCTGTCATACTCTGTTCTGGTTAGAGTACATATGGAATATGATGTCCAGTGCTGGGTATCACATTTTAGAAGGCACACTGACAAGCTGGATAGAGTATTCCAGAATGGCAAGGGCCTTCAAAATTATGGCATTCTCACATGCATAGAAATATTTATAGCACATTTTTTTTAAGTGACAAAGACCTGGAAACTAAGGAGGCACCCATCAGTTGGGGAATGGAACAACTTATGGTATATATGAATGTAATAGAACAGGGCTGTCCAACCTTAGGTTTTTATTGAAACAATATACAATATATTTTGATTTGCTATTTTAGTAAGAGCTCTGTGGTAGGTAGCTCGGGCTTCATTTACTAAAGCATCTGTGTAAATTTCTATGCTTGTAGGCGGGCCACATAAATTCATAAATCACACTGCGGGCCCCATGCGGCCTGGGGCCACATTTTGGACAGCCCTGTAATAGAATACTATTGTGAGGTAGAAATGATGAAAGAAAGAGATACAAGGAAACCTGAGATGACTTGTATTCCTGATGCAGAATAGAACCAGGAGAATAATTTCTGCAATAACAACATTGTAAAAACAAAGAACTTTCAAAGACTTAAGAATTCTGATCAATGCAGAGACCAAACATGATGCTGGAGCACCCATGATGCAATGGGATATTCAGCTCCTAACAGTAGGTGATGAATTTAAGGTACATTTTGATTTTTTTTTTGGACATGGTCAATGCAGGAATTCATTTTGTTTTACTGTGCATATTTGTTACAGGACTTTCTCTCTCTCTCTCTCTCTCTCTCTCTCTCTCTCTCTCTCTCTCTCTCTCTCTCTCTCTCTCTCTCTCTTTCTTTCCAAAGGAGGAAGTAAAAGGGAGAAAAAATAGATTTTTGTTTGTTAAAAATTTTTAATTAAAAAAATCTTGCCACCTAAGGATCTGTTCAAGGAAATTAGGATGTTCAACCTAGAAAAGAAAAGAGAGGGTATGATACAATAGTTGTCTTTAAATATTTGAAGACTTGTCTTGCGAAAGACATATTCGAGTCGTTCTCCTTGGTCCTACAGGGAAGGATTAGTACCAAAAGTGGTCCTAATGGGTGGAAGTTACAGTGAAGGAAATTTCAAAACAATATAAGGAAAAATTCCCTAACAATTAGAGTTGCTCTCAAATCTAAAGGTAAGCTTCATTGGTGGTTGTGGATATGGGTAGTGAGTTCCCCATCACTAGAATTCTTCAAGCAGAAGTTGGATGAACCATATTAGGAATGTTTTAAGGGACAGATTCATGCTTTGAGACCTGGACTAGAACTGGATGATTTTGAGGTCTTTTTTCAAGGCCAAGATTCTGAGATTCTAAGTTTGGAGTTTGAGCTCTGCATCCATCCCCTATCAGGAAAAAGTCAACAGCCAAAGAACAATCCTAATTGTGGAGAAAGAGATTCCCAGATATCTCTCTCTCTCTCTCTCTCTCTCTCTCTCTCTCTCTCTCTCTCTCTCTCTCTCATACACACACACACACACACACACACACAGAGGTCAGAACCTTGATATACCATCTTTATGTGCTTTCCCATTTCTAACCTCAAAGACTTGCAGACATGTAGAAACAAACAAACAAAAAAACTCCTGCTCTACCCCTATTTCCTCTTTTAGAAATATTAAGAAAGCATTTAAAAATAATCTTAGCCTTAAACCTTTGGACTAATCTGGAAGTTAAACCTTATCAGTCTTTATCAATTCTTAAACAATATCCTGTTCCTCTCTCTGATCAGACCAGGAAGGACTGCTTCCACGAAGTAATTAGAGGAGGTGGCCTGGACATGGCGCCATAGATAGATATACCTAAGAGTAGTAAGTAGTCTCTTTCCTCAAGCCCTGAAGGAATTAGAAAGACTCAAAGTAATGATCTGCTTAAAAGGTGGAAGTTTCTTTGATTACTTCTACTTAATGGAAGTTAGGATGGTATTGACCAGATGGAAACGAGAATCCTCATAGGTAGTGGTCAAAGAAGGATGGCATGATTTTAGGAAAATGATTCTCCAAGGGTATGCCAAAAGTTGTGTGACTATTATGCTATTTGATGAAACAAAACTGTTAACTGAACTTTTATCCTGAACTCTAGCTCTTTCATCATGTTCTGAAATTTTCCTCATTCAAAAATTCTGTAAAAATATGACTTCAAAATGATTTGTGTTAGAGAGATGTCCTCGGGTATGAGGAGACTGTCAGCTCTCTAAACAGACAGATGCTTAAATTTAGAAAAATCACAAATTAACAAAAAGTTTCTGGCAAAGTTGTGCCTACAAAATAAAGTACAAAATTTTCTTTTACAAACAAGAGGCATGTAAAAGGAATAGTCTAATAATTTAAACTGGGACCAGTTAACAGTAGCATGAAACTATATTTGCTTCAATTTGACTATATATTTTAAAGTTCTTTTTTAAGTACCTTACATTGTATGACTAAATTGTGATATTCTGTGTGCTGGCTTGAATAATTTTCATCTCAAGCTTGGTCATTTGGAACAATGATGTAAACTGGATTATAGCGACTATAGGGGAAGAAAAGAACAAATGGGAAAAGATCTAAATCCAGATGTATGGTTAATCTGATTTTTGCCCTCGGGGAGGCTTTGGGTATGACTACCCTAAAATGCTCTTCCAATGTCTTAATTGTGGCATGGAGGTGATCCTGGTTTCTGAAAGATTATGCTAGCGGTACAAAAACTCTAGCTTTTGCCCAGCTATCGAAACCAGCTATACAAGAATGTGTACTTGTCATTTAAGGACAGTTTAGAGGTCCATCAACAAGGCAATTAATTTTGTAGCCACTGCAACTCTATAAATCATCTCTTTTTCCTAACTCATAGATAGATTGGGATCTACAGTGGGAGAATAATAATAATGCTACATTTATGTATCACTTTAAGATTTGCAAAATGATTTACACATATATCTTATTTGTTTATCTCATTTGAAGACGTACTCACAGGAACAAAAATCACAGATTCAAGATGTGGCAACCTAAAAGCCAGCCAATGGTAGAGGAAAAAAAAGAAAGAACTTGGCTAGATGGAACATCTAGCTTCATCAAAAGTATAACAGGAATTTAGCAAAGGATGGGGATCATTATAGACAAAAATACTAAAGCAAACCTTGATCAATGAACCTTGAAGGCTGCACAGGAAAGAATAGATAAGAAGACAGGACATTTCATGTAGAATGAATAGTTGGAGCAATGGAATGGAGGTAGAAATGAACATCTATTTTGGGGGCTCACATTGAGGTATCATTGAAAATAAGGTTAGACCATGCCCAACGGGCTATAAAAATGTGCATAGCCTTTGACCCAGCAGTACCACTTCTAGGGTTGTATCCCAAAGAGATCATACAAATGGGAAAAGGACCCACATGTACAAAAATATTTATAGCAGCTACTTTTGTGGTGGCAAAGAACCGGAAATTGAGGGGATGCCCATCAATTGGGGGATGACTGAACATGTTGTAGTATGTGTTGGTTTTTTTCTTTAAGATTTTTTTGGAGGGGGGATGGCAGGGCAATTGGGATTAAGTGACTTGCCCAAGGTCACACAGCTAGTAACTATATCAAGTGTCTAAGGCCAGATTTGAACTCAGGTCCTCCTGACTCCAGGGCTGGTGCTTTACTCACTGCGGCACCCGAGCTGCCCCAAGTTGTAGTATATGAATGTAATGGAATACTATTGTTCTATAAGAAATGATGAGCAAGCAGACTTCAGAAAAACCTGGAAAGACTTGAATGAACTGATGCTGAGTGAAGTGAGCAGAACCAGGGGAACATCATACACAATAATAGACACAATGTGCAATGACTAACTTTGATAGACCTATCTCTTCTTAGTAATGCAAGGATCTAAGACAACTCCAAAGGACTCATGATGGAAAATGCTGTCCACATCCAGAAAAAAAACTATGGAGTCTGACTACAGATTGAAGCATATTGTTTGCTCTCTCTTTTTTTCCTTTTTTTGTTTGTTCTTTCTCATGGTTTCTCCCGTTGGTTCTAATTCTTCTTTACAACATTACTAATGTGAAAACAGGTTCAATATGAATGTATATTTAGGGCCTACATCAAATTATGCACCATCTTGGGATGGGGGAGGGGAGAGATATAAGAAGAAAATTTGATACTCAAAATCTTATGGAAGTGAATGTAGAAAACTAAAAATAAATAAGTTTTTTTAAAAATAAAATAAGGTTAGATAGGTAGTGTAGTATTAGAGCAGTGATATGGAACCATTAGAGGCTTCAAACTAGATGTCTGCCATTTTGAAATGGGACTTTTAGCAAGATTTAACACAGTTGCTACATGCAAGGTGGATCAGAGAAAAAAGGCTGGGAGAATGTCATTTTACAAGCACAATAATTTAACTGAAATAGGAATTCTGTGCAAAGGAGTCAATGAAAAGACAATCATTTTTGTATTTTAGAAAAGAGAGAAACAACTGTTAAGAGCATCTTTAACATTTACTATTGTTTTAGCGAATTTCCTGAACTGCTGGCAGGAAACATAGAGCAACAGAGAGAAATGCAGAAAATACTTTGGAAAGTGAAAAAGTCACTTCGCACATGTACTCATCGATTAAGTTTGACATCTCCCCCAGTAATACGTAAGCAAACAGATCTGGAGCAAGAATTTTAGTAATTTTACCTGCTAGAATGGCAGGTCAGACTTCTAGGATAATTTAAAAAGTGAAGCGATTCAGAACTTCAAATGATTTTTTTCCCAAAAAAAGATGGAGAAACAAGAGAGGAAAGAAGCCCATTTGAAAGAAACCCTGTGTTTTTAGTTCTTTTCCATCCCTTGGATGCATTCTGGATTAACTCTTGGAGATAGAGGAATGCTTACCTTGACAAGAATGTTATCTGGCAGATAGATTAGGAATCTCACTGACCCCATTGTATGTCCCCAGGCTCCAAACAAAGGACAAGGTCACAGAAAACTTAAACTCATCTAAAGAAAGTTCTCCAGACCCAGCTTTTATCAAAACAAAGAACAGATTTGAAGGCTTTAGAGCCATTAAATGGTTACCTAGAGACTATCACTTTCCATACAAATGAGATACAAATTAGATGAAACCAAATGCACCAAGGAATTTTCAGTAGAAATCCCAGGCAGGCCAGTTCCAACTGAACCCAAATATATGAATTTAAATGAATTAACTTTCACTTCATTTTTGTCTTCTTTATTGCATATTACATTCTTTTAACAAATATATGTATTTACTAAGCTGTCTTCAGATGAATATTATATTAAACAAGAAATAATGATATTTACAAGCATGAAAGTAATTTGCACATGTCCCTTATGAG
Source organism: Phalanger gymnotis (assembly GCA_028646595.1). NCBI lineage: Eukaryota > Metazoa > Chordata > Mammalia > Diprotodontia > Phalangeridae > Phalanger > Phalanger gymnotis. The sequence continues at coordinate 199,289,452 of CM053622.1, read as the reverse complement.
AGTATATTAGAATAAAGTACATATGTTTACAGATTACCTTATTCATTCAACAACATCTTTGGGCAATGCAGATAAATCAAGTGGGCTAAATAAGGAATCAAACATAAATAAATGTAATCATCTATCCCCACTTAACTTCTATACTCTAGGGGGTACATTATCCCCTTGATTTATCAAATTATCTAGAGTATTTTAAGTATCTTGTGGTCCAAGAGTCAAACAAACTTTGTTGGCTGACTGTATTTTTTTTTAAAAGGCACTGACCTATCCTGTTGCAAATTAATGCCCAGTCATGACCTTTTCCTTTTTTATACAAAAGGGATGTTCCTATAAATTTCATCTTACTTTAAAAATTATAGCCTCTGACATACTGAATTGTTATGAGGTTCAAATGTGACAATGTATATAGAGCAAAGCCATCTATCATTATCACTGTTATTATTACAAAACTTGTAGGAAGACATCAATGTTACAAAATCAAACAATGATTGGTTGTTCCCCATTCCAAAGAAATTAGGAAAACAGCATTAGAAAACAGAACAATTAGCAGCCAAGACCTGCTAAATTTAAACAGATAAGCAAGACAATTCAACATTTTGAAAAGTACAAAACCTGAATGAATATGATATTAACATTCCATGGAAGTAAATAGGAAGTGCTTGAAGGGGGAATCACATGTTTGGACAGCATGAGGTCATCTTACAATATGAGGGATGGATGATTCTATATAAAGGAGATAGGATGTTGAGTTACTTCAATGAAGAATCAGAAAGGATTCCCAAGATGAAAAGATTTTCAGGCAGATTTAGCCTGGAAGAAGACATTCTGAAGTACAGTCATAGAAATCCCCCATTTGTGCCTAGAGTTTTGAAGATAGATTCTAAGGATATAAATATGATAAAGGTGGATAATGATCAGCATAGAATATTGAAAATTAACAAATGGTAGCAGCACTACTAGATCGGTTTCAACTGTAATATCAGCATTTTATGATATGTTTCCTAGTTCAACTAAATACTAAAAGTGGCAAATGATCTTTTGATAAAAAATATTTCATGCCTTACTATATTTAAATTCTCAAAATGCAACATTAAGTTGTTATGGATGTAGCCTTTGCATTCAATGTCTGGAAAAGAGGAAAAGAAAGGAGGAAGAGATCAAAGTCTGGAATATAAGCTGTGATGTTACTATAATACATATTCTTGTTTCCAGCTGCTAAGATAACTATTTTCTATGGGTATTTGCTTTGGGAGTAAAGTTACAGAAAAGGGGTGGGGATAGTATGTCTTTTCAAAATAAAGCAAAGAACACATCTTTCATGTTTATCACATTTTAATACCATTTAAATTACTTAAAATTGTCTTTTATTGCTCACAAACCAGAATTTAAAGATTTTCTTCAGATATTAGCAAATCTGCCTTGCCTTGGATTCGTGCTCCAGTAGGAAAAAAAATGTTTGTGAAACAGAATAGCTAACAACCTAACCTTTGAAATGACTTGGATCTTTAGTGATTGCCATGATTGTGGGTATAATACTGCCTTCTATTAGAAAGATAAGTTCCTCTTAGTACTTAACCAAAAACCCTCCATATACTCATTCATAATTATAGTGGGAAGGAAATAATATGCCACAGTTACGAGTTTCCTTAGGTATATTACCCAAAGAGTAGAGTATAGAAAATTCCTAGCAATCCCCATTTTGTTACACAATGATCATTTTCAAAGAATGGATTGGAGGTGGAGATAGCTTAACCAACTAAAACTCTGTATGAGCAGTAGTTTAATACTCATCTATTTCTATCCTTTCCATCTGTATATTTTTCTAACTATGGATAAGACACGGGAATTTAGATATTGACCAGCATGCTTGGTAAAGGATGCAGAAGGAGAAGGTAACTCTGAGAAAGGATTGGCAAATATGCAAAATATGATGATGGAACGGTTACTCAGATGTCCAAAAGCTGCTATTCATTCTTCTGTCTCTACCGGATCTCAGAAATCAGGGAAGCTCCAAGTTTTCCCAAGTTATCCACTGGTAAATTGTTGGGGGTTGGAGTAGAATGGCATTTTTATCGTTGTGTACATCAGAAACAGTAGTTTTTTAAAAACTAGTCTTTTTGCATACATTATTATGGAAGTACTGACACCTGGAAATTACAGATCTTCAAAATACTAAACATTTATTTTCCTAGTAACTATAGCCAGCCTATTAAATAATTGCTGCTTAATTGTCACTATGCAATGAGACTAGTTCCAAGCCCCCAAAGTGAGTTGAACATTATTGCCATTAAATGTTGAGATCCCTTAATCTGACATGAAATTAAATGTAACAGATACAAGACAATATAGTCTCAGTCCGTGCCTGCTGGAATTAGCTAAATACAATGAACTCTCTTGCTCTGCTCGACTTTATTAGGTTTTCCAAAGGAATTTGTATTTGCGGAGAAAGTCCAATTGTACATAATGTTGACCGTCCACTTATTTATTTATTCAACAAATATTTACTACCTCCAGCGAGGCGCTGTGCCTGATGCTTTACCCAGTGGATTTAAGGGGGATGGGGCAGAATGGCCTCTATAAGAATGGGTAGAACGCTACAGATAAACACCATAGGATTGTCCAGTACTTGGACAACCTTGCAACCATGAGGCATCCTATCTGAGAGGCAAAAATGTTAGTCAGGGAAACCACAGCCCGGATTCCTCATTCCCTGGAGTGACCAGTCTCTCTAGCGCTAGCTCTCTCGCCACGCACTAGGGGGAAAAAGCCGGTTTGGCCACTTGGAGGGTTGCACAAAGAGCAAAGGGGAGCATCTCTCCGCTCGGACGCCATCTGCCTAGGGCAGTGGTAGCCGGATTCTCCTCTAGATAACAAGCTCCGAGGCGGGAAATCCCGTGGGCTTCCTTCGCTACATCCATTCACCCAGCCAGAGGAGAGACGCAGACCGGGCAGCGGAGGACAGAGTACCTCCCGGGCTGCCAAGCTGAGCGAAGCACTCCAGAGCTGAAGGCGGGAGAGCGAAAGAGGGGAGAGGGGAGAAGGGACACGGTTTGACTTCCTGAAGCCAGACAATGAGAAACTTGCGGGAGAATTCCTGCCCTATTCATTGCCGGACGCAGAGGCGGGGGCGGGAGGGCAGCATTACCCGAGGGTTAGCAACCAAGCCCACCCCCCACCTTCAGCCCAACAATTAAACAACAAAAACCTTCCAAGCAGGAGCCCTGGGAACTGTAAAGTCGGCGGATGCCAGCTGAGTTGTCTCCCCCCTTTTTTATCTCCCCTTCCAGCTACACCTCCCCCCTTCAGCACTCACACTCCCGCCACCTCACCCCACCCTATCCCTACCCAAGGAAAATAAATAACATTTCTCCCAAGGCGCCCGGTAGACGTCTCCAGTCCCTCAAAAGAGAGTCGGGCTAACTCCAAAGTTGGGCAGTGCAAAACTTTTCTAAGAAATCTCTAAGCCAGGAGCACGGGCGCGGGGAGAGGTGGCTGCAGCCAGCCCCCAGGGAACAGGCGTCAGCAGACCTTCCCGCAGACCTTCCAGCTCCCAGTCCCAACTGCCCAGGAGCCAGAAGATCCCACTGGGTCTTCCTTCTTAGATTCTGGTTGGATCCCCTTACGCTGACAACCTGGATCATCAGCTATCCCGAGAGAATTGCTTTTCCACACGCACTCCCGGCACAGCCGGCGAAGCCAAAGCCCGCAGCCGGGACCCTGCAAGAGGTCCAACCTCTTCAAGCTTCCGCCTGCCCCCTCCCCGGAGCAGCACACTGGGGTAGGGACCGTAGCGGGGCTCAGCGGCGGCATCCCCAGTCTCACCTCTCTGCTGGCACTGCCCGGAGGTCCACAGCAGCAGTGCTGCCACTATCAGTCCCCGGCCGCAGCAGCGGAACATTTTCCCCGCTGCCTCCAACAGCAAAGCAGCCACAAGAGCTTCTCCAGGGAGGAAGAAAAGCTGCCGCCTCTCTCCTTTGCTGGAGTGCTAAACTCTTCTGGCTTTCCCACTCCCCAGAGCCCGGAAAACCCCTCCCCCCTCCGTCCCCACCCCCTCCTTATCGGGGCCCAGTCCCCTCCTCTTGCTTCACGGAAAGGCTCTTGACCATGCTACCCTTCAGTCCCCCAAACCCTTAGAGGCCGAAGTTTGCCACCAGCCCCTTTTCTCCAGGGTCTGTCCATTTGGGACTTCAACTTTATTTGCCTTCCTTCTGCTGCATTTATGGGGACAGCCCAGAAGTACTGAGCATCTTTTCAGTCTTCATGGAGCCGCAGCCTCCAGCCAGTACTTACAGGCTTTCAGTTTGGGTCTTACTAGCCCAGGTATGAGACATGGAAAATTTCCCCCACCTTTCCACACCACCATCAATGTCCCTTTACTCTGGGCTATCTGGCTTGTCCTGAGCCTGCATGGAGCCAAGGTGATGGAAATGACCGGGAAGAAAAGTTAACAACGACTTGGGGAAAATAGAAAGGCAGGCTCATATTGATGGAGTTAAGCAGTTTTTTTTTTTTTCAGGCTGAGCAAAGTAGCCCATGGGAGAGGATTCCAAGAAAATATTTGACCTATTGGCCCGTTCCTTCTTCCCCACTGTGGGGCCCTGCCATCTGGGCTCCCTCTGGGCTGAGCTACTCCCAAACACCCCTGCCCACAGTCAAACCGTAGCCATGGAATTGAAATGACCAGCCTTCTTAGTCTCTGCCATTTCAGTTTTAGACCAGGGGAGGCCAGAGGGAAACAAGGCTTGCTGGAGTAGGGGTAGAAAAGGGGGGTGGGGGGGCGCGAGAGAGAGAAAGACATCATGGGCTTAACTATTACAGACAAATATGCATGGATATTTACCCTTTACATTTGTGGAAAGATTAATTTTATCACAACCTCCTAGGGATTTAGTCATATTGTGAGATTACACCTGTCATTTGCTAAGAATTTAACTTCAATTTTCTCTTCTGTTAAAGAAATCATAATACTTTTAAAGAGCTTAGAGTAGAGGACAAGGGACCAGGTGACCTGGGTTTTACAAGCTACGTGACCATGATCAAGTAAGTCTCTCTGAGCCTTGTTTTTCTCAACTGTAAAACAGAGCATGAAGATAATAATTAAATGCTTTACAAAGGTGTTTCATGAACTTGACTGTTAAAGTCCAATGTAAATGTGAATTAGCATTTTTATTATTATAGCCCTTTTCAACAGAGGTTTTCTATAACTTTACTGACAAAGCCAAGTTCTCACAACATAAACACACAAGTTGAATAAAAGTCCACATAGGCATTTCATTTAATTCTATTTTTATTCTCATATAGAAATAATTTTATCCAATTATGTGAATATCTGCTCAACAGGACCATCATTTATATAAGGGTTTTTTGTAAACTTCTACAAAACATTTTACCAGAAAGATTCAATTGGAACAGCTGGAAAATGTGAAAGAAAATCTAGGCAACAGAACATAGCATTTGTCCTTTTAAAAAATGGGCGTTATAAATGCATGCAGAATAGATGAAAAAAGTCAGGCCATGGTTTCCAAATTCAAAATTCAGTGTCAAGAATGTTTTCATACTGTAAACATACAGAATCTGGGAGTAGAGGGAGAGAAGATAGAACAGAGGAGACAAAAGGGGAGGATGATGTCAGAGAAAAACAGTTCTAAGAACAGCCACTGTTCTAGCTCCCTACTCCCTTTGAAACTGCACATCTCTCCCAGGAACATAGAAATTCAGTTTGGATTTCAGATAGTTCATTTTAACCCTTTAATAGGGCAATGCACAATTAATTGTGACCTCATGGGTTTTGTTAGGAAAGCAAAGGGTCAGAACATTTGGTGAGTGAATAGAAAAACTTAAAAAGTACACTCTAGGTAAGTTCAAAATAAACAAAATTTTTTTAAAAAAAACTGTCCCACATGTGAAGGTTCTCATGGGTAATAGGGTTTATGTGTATAATTAAGTCCAGAGGTAATATGGGAGGGGGGGTTACACTACAAGGAGAATTATCACCACTTAAAATTAGGCAAGCTCTTCAGATTCTTTTTCATTCTGTTAGGCTTCTGAATGTCTAAGCAAGAATAACAATAGGGAACTTAAATTTAGTTACTTTATGGTCACGAAGCATTTTACATGTGTTTCCTCTTAGGTTTGTCAAATCCTATGAAATGAGCATCATATTTAGCATCAACTTCATTTGACAAATTCCAATCACCAGAATAGATTGACCACCATTATTGTTTTCTGCTTATGAATGCTGACTTCATCATCATCATCATCATCATCATCATCATCATCATCATCACCAAGGTAACTAGAATTTGTATAACTCTTTGAGGTTTTCCAAGCGCTTTATCTCATTTAAATAACACTTTAAAGAAAATGCCTTGTATACAATTATCTCATTTGACTTGACTCCCAAGTAATGGATATCTGTCAAGAGGAGTCCATCATGTCCCTCCCCCTTTCTGTTTGTGAAGGATATGTGAATATTTTATAAACTACATACATACACATACATTATGTATGTATATATGTCTATATAGACATATATATTTGTGTGCGTGTGTATATGTATATATATATATATACATATATATATATACATATATATATAATAAGATATTCACCCTAGTTGGCTCCTACCAAGGAGATCCTTGTTCTAGTGCTCAGTAGTTTGGTGACACTCAGGATTGTATACACTTGAGCTGGCCCTTGGGCTTGGAATTTTAAAGGAAACAGAGGACAGAGAAAAGTAGTGATACTCTTAAGGGAGAAAACACTAGAAGCTATACGGAGTTCTTTATCAGGGAAAGGGCCTGACATCAAGAGATGCATGAAAACAGAGACACACAAATGTGCAGAGAGAAATTGGTCTGTATCTGCTTTAACAAAACTCTTTGGAAAACCTGTCTACATCAGATGTATCAAACTTGCCACTGAGTATGGCTTGAACCAGATTAAAATGTAATTGGGAAATATTTAACAAAATTAGTAAAATATACAACAGAACATTCCAATTCCTTCACCTTCTTCTTCCTAAATCTGTCCCGACTCCCATCCTCTCACTACTTCTTGACTTCTTCCCTCATACCTAGAAATGTTCTGTGCCAAGCACTGAGGATACAAAGACAAAACTAAAGCAGACCCTTGCCCTCCAGGTGTTTACTTTGTATTGAGGTAAAACATGTACATAGATAATAAATGAATACAAAACATACAAAAGGTCCTGCTTAGTGCCAGTAATGAATCTTATGTAGTTATTGCATTATTGGAATTTGAACTACATATTTCTGTTTTGCTAGGTGCAATTACCACATTTTACATAATTATAACTGAGTTCTTGTTCTTGTTCATCTTTCTGTTCTTGTTTTTCTTTTTGTTCTTGTTCTTGTTCATGTTCCTCTTCTTTTTGTTCTTCTTGTTCTTGTTCCTCTTCTTTTTGTTCTTCTTGTTCTTGTTCCTCTTCTTTTTGTCCTTGTTTTTCGTGTTCTTTTTGTTCTTGTTCTTGTTCATGTTCCTCTTCTTTTTGTTCTTCTTGTTCTTGTTCCTCTTCTTTTTGTCCTTGTTTTTCGTGTTCGTTTTGTTCTTGTTCTTGTTCATGTTCCTCTTCGTTTAGTTCTTGTTCTTCTTCTTGTTCCTTTTTTTGTTCTTGTTCATGTTCCTCTTCTTTTTGTTCTTTTTGTCCTTGTTTTTCGTGTTCTTCTTTTAGTTCTTGTTCCTGTTTGTGTTCCTCTTCTTTTTGTTCTTCTTGCTCATGTTCTTCTTGTTCTTGTTCCTGCTTTTGTTCCTCTTCTTTTTGTTCTTCCTGCTTTTGTTCCTCTTCTTTTTGTTCTTCTTGTTCTTGTTCTTCTTCTTTTTGTTCTTCTTGTTCTTGTTCCTCTTCTTTTTGTTCTTCTTGCTTATGTTCTTCTTCTTGTTGTTCATATTCCTCTTCTTTTGGTTCTTCTTGCTCATGTTCTTTTTGTTCTTGATCTTCTTCTTCTTGTTCCTGCTTATGTTCCTCTTCTTTTTGTTCTTCTTGTTCTTGTTCCTGCTTGTATTCCTCTTCTTTTTGTTCTTCCTCTTGTTGTTGTTCTCCTTCTCCTTCTTGTTCTTGTTCTCCCCTTCCTCCTTCTCCTTCTCTTTGCTTATAAGAAATAGTCATGGTCAAGCAAAACAAATTTATACACTGGCTATATCTAAAAATGTACGTTGCATTCTGGCCCTGTATAATAGCACCGCCTTTCTGCCAAGAAGTGGGAAGCGTGCTTCATCATCTATCTTCCGGGAGTGGCCACAGCACCGACCAGGGCTCAGTTCTTTCAAGGTTGTTTATCTTTATGATCTTGTGGTTTTTGTTTAAATTATTCCTCTGCTGCTGCTCACTACACTTTATAGCAGTTCATACAAGTCTTCCAATTTTCTCTGAATCCATCCTTTTCATCATCTCTTGTGACTAAGATTCCATCATATTCACGTATGATACTTGGTTCACCCGCTCCTTAACCCTCGAATATTTAAAAGCAGCTCTTTATTCCTTACTTCCTCTAACTCTTCTCTCCAGGTTAAATATCCCCAGTTCTTTTGGTTAACACTCACATAGCCCAGGTTCAAATCCTTTCATTGCCCTGATCATCCTTCTCTGAATAAGCTCTATCATGTCAATAGCCCTTCCTTAATGTGACACCTAGAATTCGATGTCATGCTCCAGACGTAATCTCCTCAGGACAGAGAACAACAGCGCCATCATCTCTGTTCACTATAGACACTCAACTGACATTAACCACACTTAAGGTTTCATTAGCTTTCTTGGCTATCACATCACGTTGCTGATTCATATTTTTTTAATTTATCAAATAACACAAGCATTTCCACAGTGCAGTAGAATTTTAAAAAAAATGATGATTGCACATGAAACTGAAAATCTGTTAGGCACAACTTGCTATTCCTTTTAAATATATGATAAAGTTATCATTACTTTAGCACAGAGGTGTCCAACAGCAGGCAATATTCCAAATTAAAACATAATAGGAAAATATTTAACAAAATATAATAGAGCAGATCATAAAAAAGATAATGTTACTATGCGGTTGTCTAAGTTAATTGCCACCTGCAGGGATCTTTATGTATGGTTTAGCTCTCTGTTTCCGCTTGATCTTAATATCACTGACACTTCTAAAATCGAGGAAAAAAATGATCTAGTGGCCAGTCTTAAGGTGAGCCTCTCAATTTCATCTAGGTTGATCTTCAAGTCCACCCTTGAAGCCTTCATTTCACTTTCATTTCAGCCTTCATTTCCTTTTTTTCTTCCCTCCTACTGAGCTTGCATTCCATTGAAATTTTTTAAATCTAATATGCTACCTCCTTGTCATTTGCCTACCATTCTGTATTTATCCACTTGATTTTTTTTATACTAATGTAGGATTTTACATTTCTCCCTATTAAACTTTTTGTTAACTACAATCCATTTTTTAAACTTGTTAAGGTTTTTTTTTTTGTATATTAGTTCTTTCAATCAATGCATTAGGCTACCCCTTCCAGCATCATGTCAGCTGCACAGATGTGCAAAGTGCAGACGCCTTTGTAAAATTAGGTGTCACTGTAGAGTAGGAGGGTCTGAATATCTCCCAATTAGAAAAGTGCAGAATTTAAATCCTCACAGACTATACTTACTAGATCTGCTTGGAGACAGAACTTTCTCCTCTAGTACTTCATAGCTCACCCTCCCCCATCCTTCCTTATGGTAAATAGGGCAGAGTTTAGACTCTGGAACCTGTGCTCAGACCTTCCAATTGGGTTTCTACAGTCTCAGTTGCCTGCTGATGAATGATGATGCTGGCTGCCCCAGGAGTGAAAAGGACCTGCTTCAAGGTTCCATTCCTCAGACCCTTGAAATCTGACTTCCAGCCTTACAATTCTACTCAAATTATTTTCTCTAGGGCAACCAGTAGCCTCTTAATTGCTAAATGCAATTAAATGTTTATTCACCTTGACATTTCTGAAACATTTAGGATAATTGAGCAACCTCTTTTTCTGGATAATCTCTCTATCCTCGGATTTTTTGATTTGGTGAAAATGCACCCTGCCCTGGTTCTTCTACATGGCAGATTGTGTCTCCCCATTCTTCTTCTCATTCGTCATCTTCTTCTCATCCCCAAAGTACAAAGGCCTTTCAAGATCCTATCCTTGCTTCCCTTCGCTTCCCTTCCCTTCTCTTCTCTTCCGTTTCTATCATCTCTGAAATTCCTTTATCTGATCATAATCTTTTGGCATTCCATCTCTCCCTCTGCCTTCCAAAACCAAACCTTGTTCTTCATCTGCACTCTGACCTCCAGTCCCTAGAACTTTCAATTGTCTCCTAGGCTACACACTAGCTTCAATCTCCTTTTCCCTCCATTTTGACCTCTTGGTGAACCAGTTCAACTCTATCATGTCTTCTGCTCAAGTCTCTTGCCTTCTTATCATATTTCCAATTGCACCTTGACAAGCCTTAGCCTTTAATAACTCCCACTATCCATTGCCTTCACTACTATGCATATGTTGCTGAAGGAATCTAGAGAAAATTGTGTTATCACGATGATGAGATCCACCACATATGAGTTACAGAACCTCAACTGCTGCAAAGCATTTCCCTAATTAACTATCTACCCCACTTACCACAATGGCGCTTCCAAATCTTTTCATCCCTCTTCAAATTTCCCATGTTTCCTCCTCCCCCACTGTCCCAGCTGAAACCTTTTCCATATATTTAGTGAAAAAAATTGAGGCCATTTTCCCAAGAGTTACCTCTTCTCCCCTCCTTCTTCACCACATTTTGGATAATGAGGTGGCCTTTCTCCTTACCAAGACAAACTTCTGTACATGTGCAGTTGATGTGAATTCATCCTGTCTTCCATCGTAGATTACCCCTTCTATCATCCCCATTCTCTCACTTATCTTCAATCTCTCTCTGTAGATTAGCTGCTTCCCTACTGCCTACAAACCTTCCCATGTCTTCCCTATCCTCCGGAAATCCTCAGTTGGTCCATCCACCCCTGATAACCATTATCCTACATTTATCTCTCCTGCCTACTGTGACCAAACTCCTTGAGAAGGTCATCTAGAATAGGCATCTTCACTTCTCCTCTAGTTCTCTTCTTAACTCTACAGTCTGGCTTCTGACTTCACCTTTCAACTGAAATCGCTCCCTCCAAAGTTACCAATGATCTCCTAGTTGCGAAATCCAATGAGATTTGTTCAATCCTCATTCTTCTTGATGTCTCTGAGGCCTTTGATAGGGTTGATCACCCTCTTCTCTTTGATACTATCTTCTCTCTAGAGTTTCAGAACACTAGTCTCTGCTAGTTTTCCTTCTAGCTATCTAAGTGTTCCTTCTTCATCTTCTAAGAAGATTCTAGATCTTCCTCTTGCTCACAGAGGGTCCTTTCCTCTGTCCACTTCTCCCTCTATACTATTTTACTTGGTGCTCTTGTCACTTCCCATGGATTAATTATCATTTCTACGATAATAATTCTCCAATATACTTATGCAATCTTAACTTCTTTGCTGCCTCCAGTCTCAAATCTCCGGCTATCGAACATCTCAAATTGATAACTTGTAGACATCTTAAACTCAATATGTCTAAAGCAACTTATCTTTCCTCTCAAACTCTCCCTCCTTCTAAACCTTCATTATTTTTAGGGGCACTACCATCCCCCCAGTCCCCCAGGTTTGAAACTCAGGTTTTATTCTTGACTCCTCACTCTCTCACATCCCCTATATCCAATTTGTTATGAAGGCCTGTTGATTTTTCCTTTATAACATCTCTCGCATATGTCCCCTCATCTCCTGACTTCAGTCGTCCTCACCTCATCATCTCAATTGCCTGGACAATTGCAATAGCCTACTACTAGTTGGCCAGTCTGCTGTAAGACTTCCCCACTCCAGTCTATCCTCCATGAAACTTTCAAAATGATTTCTTTAAAGCACAGATCAGACCATATCACCTTCTTACTCAATAAACTCCAGTGGTTCCATATCACTTCCAGGATCAAATATAAAATCTTCTGTTTGCCATTTAAAGCCCTTTATAATCTAGTCTGCTCCTCACCCCCCATCTTTCCAGCCTTCTTACACTTTACATCTCATTCTTTGATCCAGGGACACTGGCCTCCTTGCTGTTTCTTGCATAGATATGAGAAATATTATAAAGATAGTTGTCAGACCATTGCCATCATGAGTCACTAGTCTGCCCTGGAGAATGACTTGTTTCAGTCCATGAAACTCTATTACTGCAATGTCCCCACATAGCTGAAATTATATAAAGGAGAAGATATATAAGCTGATCAAGAAGGACCTGCCTCCCTCAAAGAGGTGGTCTTGTTCCTTGCAGAAGAAAGACACTCCATCTCTGGACTCTGGACATTTTCAATGGCTGTTCCCACACATAAAATGATGTCTCCCCTCATCTGCGTCTCCTCCTTGCTTCACTAGCTTCCTTTAAGTCTCAAATAAAATGTACCTTCTGGGGGCAGTTAGGTGATGCAGTGAGTAGAGCACCAGCCCTGGAGTCAGGAGGACTGGAGTTCAAATCTGATCTCAGGCACTTGACATACTTCCTAGCTGTGTGACCCTGAGCAACTTACTTAACCCCAATTGCCCTGCAATAAAATAAAATAAAATGTACCTTCTATAGGATGCCTTTCCCAATCCCTCTTAATTCTAATGCCTTCCCTCTGTTGCTTATTTCTAGTTTATCTATTACATAGTTTGTCTGTACATAGGGTTTTTTTATGTTGTCTCCCCCATTAGATCATGAGCTCAAGAGTAGAGATTGTGTTTTCCTTGTCTTTGTATCCTCAGCTCTTAGCACAGTGCCTGTTACATTACAGTGCTTAATAAAGGTTTATTGACTGATTCTGTTCCTCAGTGATCTTGCTTATCTCCATAGCTTCAATGATTACCTTTCTACAAATGCCTACCAAATCTGTATGCCTAATCCCACATCTACAGCTGCCTTCTCTATATCTCCACATAGATATGCTGCTGTCACCTGAAGCTCAACATGTCCAGTGCTTCTGAACTCATTACCTCTCCTCCAAAACCCATTCTTTCTTCCACCTTCTCTATCCTCTACTATCTTCCTAGGTTCAAAAACATGAGTCATTTTTGAATTTTTATCTTTCCTTCACCTACATATCCAACTAAGTACTATGTCCCATGAATCCTACTTTCAAATATTTATTTTTCCTTAGTTAAATGTGATTTTCTTATTTTAATATATATCAAAATATGTAACCAGGGCAGAGTCTTGAGTGATGCTTCCTTCCACCTGGGTGGTAGGACTCTCTTGGTCTTGTACTACTGAACTAGCCTGTGGATTTTGCTTTCATTTAGAAGCAGAAAAAGACCTTTCGATCCTTATCCTTTCTGTTTTTCTCAAGATTCTTGGCAAGAGCCACAGTTTTTTAGATCAAGTGATAAAGATACAAGTCTCTTGGTTTTCAGCATTGTCAAAATTTGCTTGTCAATCACAAAGTGCACTTGTGCCATGCCATGGGAATCTCTCAGAATCACACCGGTCTGAATCTGTGGGGGGTTGGGTCCTTCTTGGCCAACTTGTATATTTCCTCCTTTATGTAATTTTAGCCATGTGGTAACACTGCAGTGGTAGAGTGACAGGTCATTCTCAGAAGCATGCTAGGGTCTCATGATAGCAAAGGTCAGGCCACCACCTTTGCAATATTTCTCATATCTGTCTCCTTCTCTCCACTCATACTACCAGCCTTTGGCTCTCACCCAAACTTGCTTCCCAGACCTTTGCAGCAGCATTCTAATTAGTGTTTCTTTCTCTCCAATCTATCCTTCACATAGTCACCAAAATGACCTTCTTAATGGACAAAACTGATCATTCCACTTCTCAGCCAACAATGTCTCCCTGCTGCCTACACAACAAAATATAAATTCCTTTGCCTATCATAGAGGTTCTCAAACTTTTTTTCCTCAGGAACGTTTTGCATTGTTAAAAATTATCAAGAACCCTCCCCCAAAGAGTTTGTGTTATGTGGGTTATATCTATTGATATTTACCGCATTATAAATTAAAACACCATAGTATTATTATGAAAATGGTTTTTACCTCATTGACCTCTTAAAAGAGTCTCATGAACCTCCAGGGATATGGACCACTTTTTAAGAACCACTGCTATAGACAATGGAATCAAAGAAGCTCAGAGTCAGACAAGACGTCCAGGGTCCCTGGACCCTCACTTCAAAAATTGCTATCCCAGCAGGATTTCAGGCAGTTTCTGAGATTGAGTAAACAATGTAAAAATGGGACAAAAAAAAGAACAGAGAACGCTGAACAGAAATAAAGTGAGTAGATATTAGCGGGTATCAAAGAGGAACTGATTTCTATAATGGGTGCTAAAGTTTTGGCTCCAAGTTTTCTGCAACTTTCCTGAGGCAAAACAGAAAACACTCTAGGTTAAATAGTTTGCATTTTCCAGCTAAAGAAAGACTATGAATTCATCTCTACAGACAATTCTTTTTTCCTGGAACTAAATACAAGCAGTAATTTGTCACGAGTCCTGTGTAGGGACATTGGGTGATTGAGGGCATAATACCTAACACAGTTTTCCAGAAGTCAGCAAAATGCCATTCAAATGAATTTTTTTTGACAACAACCCTCTCTATGCACAGGAAGGGAATAACATTAAATAAAATTCATGAAGGCATTTCTGTAGGCAGGGCTGAAGTGCTTTGCTTTCTAACATGATGCAAGGATAGAGACTAATGATACAATGGAAAGAAGATTAACTTGGAGTTGTGGGATCTGAGTTCAAATCCTGACTCTGGCATATTACTGTATGACCTTCAACAAATCATTGCACCTGTCTGGGATTAGCTGCTTCATCTGTAAAATGGGTGTGTTGGAGGGGTCCCCTCCAACACCAAATCTATGCTCTTCTGACTAGAAAAGTTGTTCATAATTGTGTGCGTGTGTGTGTGTGTGTGTGTGTGTGTGTGAAAGAGAGAGAGAGAGAGAGAGAGAAAGAGAGAGAGAGAGAGAGAGAGAGAGAGAGAGAGAGAGAGAGAGAGAGAGAGATTCCCTTGATATTCTGTTGAAATCTATGGTCCCACCACAGAATAATGTTTTTAAATGAATAGCATAAAATCCATAGGATTACAAAGAAAACCAATTATATTGAATGCATCTGTTAAAATTTTTTAAAAGTTCTCAAACCACAGGTTAAGACCCTCCTGGTCTAGAAGATAGGCTAGTGATCATATCCATTAGATTGTCTCTCAAGTATCAGGCATCCTGTGCCTTTGGTAAGCGCCGAAGGGCTATCAATTCATGAATGCCTTCTCTAAGAAGTGCCTGTCATGCAGCTATTTTGTGTTGGTCGCTAAAATGGGAACCATATGTTTTAGATAAGCGGAGGAGGGTGGCTCCTAAAAAGGGACAGATTAGGTTCCCAAATAAATAATAACAACTCATGTTTCTGTAGCACTTTAAGGTTTGCAAAATGCTTTGCATAAAAATAGTTAATATTTTATATAGTGCTTTAAGTATTGGAAAATATTTTACATATATCATTGGAACCTCACAACTATCCTGTGAGGTAAATGCTGTTACTATTCCCTTTTTGCAGATGAGGAAACTGACTCTTGGTTTAAGTGATTTGCCTGAGATTGCTCAGCTAGTAAGTGTCTCTTTGTCAGGATTTGAACTCAGGGCTCCCTGACTCCTGAGTCCGCTATTTATCCACTATACACTGAGCTGCCTCTCTAGATTATCTCATTTGCTCCTCACAATGAATTTATGAGGTAGGTGCTAGTATCATCACCATTTTATAGAAAAAGGAACTGAGGCACAGAAAAGTTAAATTACTTGTCCATTGGTCACACAGCTTGTAAATTTCTGAGGCAAGCTTTGAACTCGGACCTTCCTTGACTCCAGATCATCATCTTAACCACTACATCATGCTACCACAAAGAGTTATGTATATACACGTAGAACATGCATACATGTTTAGCACAAGCAAAACCAGACTGCCATCATTTGAAATGGAATGTCTTTGTGCAGGGTTCTGGCAACCTTCGTTCCCCAGTGAGGAGTGTGAAATTATCTGATGTTCCATTCTCAGACAGGGGAAGGACTCTGTGAAAACCTAGTGGCCGAGCTGGCTCCATGGGAATCAATCTGGATTTTTGGGTGAAGCTCATCTGACTGGGCCTGTAGGAGCAGCATGACAAAAGTCAGAATCAGGTCAGGGATAGGAAAATATACATCTAAATAGCTCAGCCATAAAAGGGTAACTGGAATGCTAGCTAGGGTTCTGAAGTCTAGCTGTAAGCAGAGCACAACATGTGTCTGTTTAAACATGAGAGCCAATGGTTCATGGCAGGCATCTTGAATTTCAGTGCAGATATTAGAGAAGCAAGCAAAACATATGTAGAGGGGAAAAACAAACAGATTCCAAGGGCAAAGTGTCACATGCCTTGTTCTTTGAAAGGTTAGGCAAAAAATGTTCTTCCAGCTGGGCCATAAGGGCAAGCTATAGGGCTGAGGAGTGAAAACAAAAAAGCCGATGGGAAGAGAAAGAGGGGTATGTGGAAGGTCGCATAGCACAAGGACCTGCTGGCCATTGTCCCACGACGTGCTCCAAAGGCTTTTCTCTTCTCTTCCCCACAACTCCAGCAAATGGAGCAGTGGCTTTTGTTGAATGATACCCTAATGGAAAGCTTCAAGTTCAGTGGCTTCTGAGGAGACAATTGGGACCAGTGTTCTATGTCACTCTCAGTGATCACCTTTCTGTATGTCTATCAAGGCACACCGTTCAGCGAGGAAGAAGGATATACAGAAGGCTAAAATTTAGGGGCAGCTAGGTGGTGCAGTGGATAGAACCCTGGGTTAGGAATCCGGAAGATTCATCTTCATGAATTCAAAACTGATCTCGGATACTTACCAGCTGTGTGACTCTGGGCAAGTCACTTAACCCTGTTTGCCTCAGTTTCCTCATCTGTAAAATGAGCTGGAGAAGGAAATAGCAAACCTCTGTATTATCTTTGCCAAGAAAACAACAAAAATTTAACTAAGTCACCTGGGTAAGGATTATATTTAATTCTTTTTAATAAGGTCACTAATGTTATCCAAAGTCTATAACAACTAACCTAGCTAGGAGATACAAAGTTGTCACCTATCCAGTATTGACTGCTTTACAAAATAGTTTCCAAAAAGATAGTATGAGAGGCAGGGTAGTAAAATGTAATGACGAGAGGCGTGTGTCCCTGGGTGAGCCACTTAACCTGTGTAAACCCTTGTTTTGTTGTTGACAAAATGGGACTTGTATTACATACAGTACAACCTACTTCACAGGGTTGTTGTGGGAAAAGAGATTCGTAAATCATATAGTGTTATATGATATGAATTCTTATAAATAATTCTCCACCAAATTTAGACGTCTGAGGAGAACGGCCATTTTGGGCAGCTTTCTTCTCAGTTTTCTGGATCATTTGGTTCACTTCACCAATTTAACAGTAAAGCTCCTCAAGCTTCTCCCTGAAGTAAAAGTCCATCTTTGTACGGCAGATCTTCAGATGAGGTTGCCGGCAGGGTGTCATAGAACACTAACAGCCTCTAAAGCCCTGAAGATAAGCATCACCCAGAGATCAATGGAGAGGGCCATGCTGGCAGTGGGCTGGCTACAACTTGTTACAAAAGAGGAAAAATGTAGGACAAGTGGCATAAATGATTCCATCAAAGAAATTTAAAATCAGGGGAAAAAAGTGAGGGATGATCCTGTGGTGAAAGCAAGACACCCAATGGACAGACTGCATGCTGTATTGGCATATATGCAATGTCAGATGATGACAAGGATCCTAGTTCAGTGGAGACTCAGTGGTTAACTTATGGAGGGACATGGATGAATATCGCATGGGATGGGCAGGCATGGATGCATTGCTATTTGGATCAGGGGAAGGAATACATAAACTTATGAGATCACACTTCCATTAGAGGCCAAGTTCTTAACTTTTTTGTATCGTAAACTCTTGTGGAAATATGGTAAAACTTGTGGATCCCTTCTCAGAATAATATTTTTAAATACATAAAATATATAAGATTGCAAAGGAAAGCAAAGGTTAGTAAAAATAAAATAGTAAAAAATATAAATAAATAAATAATGACAAATAAATAATAAAATTTTTAAAAATAGTACAAATAAAGATGTAATTCTATTCCTACCCCTCAGGGTCAGTAGATACAGGGTTATGAACCCCTGCATTAGGATATATTTGGTGTATCAACAATCCATACTGAATGAACTGATTGAAAGGTGCCCTCTAGTGGGTCTTTACGGTTGCCACTTTTTCTTATGCCACATACCAGTTGTGTAACTCCTCAGCTTGGTGCCATGTCAATGTCCCCGACTCAGTCCCTCAGGAAACAGCAATGGATCTGGTTAGTCTGGCGATGGAGGCCAGAGGAACTTATCAGAAAAGTTCTGTCTTAAAAATCTGAAGACATGGATTTTAGTGAAGTGTTATCATGACTCAGTTGCATGACTTTGAACAAGTCATGACCTCTTTGGGCCGTTGCCATCTGTAAAACAAAGATTATCGATTTCATGGTCTCTAAAGTACTTTCTAATTCTAGCATTCTATGACAAATGGATTCTCTTCTAGCCCATAAATACTCAAGGGAGTCCACTTAAGCCCAGGAGACCCTGCAGAGAATTGTCAGAAGTAGAGAAGCTTGTGGAGTTCTGCTGTCTGTCTTGTGAATTTCAATACACCCAAAAAAGATTCAGGGGGAGATCCTGGTCTAAGCAAATTTGGGAAGTTTGTCTTTGGGCTCCTATGTTTCCCCCCGGCCGGATGCTTGACCTTACACAATAAGATCTGAGAGGAGGTAGAGATGAGGTCACTGATTGGATCATAGGACCATCGTGGAACAAGGGCCATCCTATGGAGTTATTTTCTGAGTTACCTCTCCTGGTTCTGAACGATGACACGTGCTAGCTCCACACTGAGGAGTACCTGGTACTTTGAGATGACAAGGCACTTCCTTAATGAGTGTCTAAGCAGAAAGGATATTTAAAAAGGAGCACCTCCACTCTCAGTGGCCTCATCCTTTCACACTTCAGATTGCTCCAGCACTGTTTCAAGACACTTCTAGTGAGGGGTGGGAAAGGAAAGTTGTTGTTGAGTCATTTCAGTTGTTTCCAACTCTTTGTACCCTATTTTGAGTTTTCTTGGCAAGAATGTTGCCGTTTCCTTCTCTAGCTTTTTTCCAGAGGAGGCAAATAGAGTTAAGTGACTTGCCCAGGGTCACACAACTAGTAAGTGTCTGAGGCTGGATTTGAACTCAGATCTTCCTGACAGCAGGCCACCTAGTCTCCCTGGTGAAGGAGTAGTTTTCCCTTTTCCTCCACGAGGGCCTTCATGCTTCCATGAGCACATGGTATCTGAAGCACCTGGCTTACCTATGAAAGCCTGAGCCTGGGTTTGAGCCTGCCTCTTTTGTTCTTGTTCTTTCTTGATCTTAAGTGAATGAGTATCTATCCAGATATGATGTGTCCAGGCTTGAAAGCAAACTTGGGTGTTCAAGAGGCTGAGAGGGTCTGGGCACTTTTGAGTTAGGGTTAACTTGCCCAGGGAAGTGTCCCTGGCAGCTACTCAGGTGTTCTCATATAAGATGACTACCTCCAAGAGGATTGGCTCAAACCAGAAGGGACCTCAGAGGTTCTCTGGGTGAACATTTCATTTTACAGATGAAGAAGCTGAGGTCCAGAGAGTTAAAGTGACTTGATCAAGGTGATACACAGCAGAATCAGAACTCGAATCCAGGTGCTCTGGTTTCTAAGCCAGAGCTCTTAGCACTGTGCCACATTGTTATGGGGGGCAAAATCTGTCAGTTCTTGGAGCTAGCTATAGGCTCTGGAGGTTGGAGGAGTGAGAGAAAAAGGAGAGACGAGAACCAGATCCCACTTTGAATTTTTCCCTGGCCTCTGCCACAATTAACATGCTATGTCTGTTTGTCAGGTAGGCGAGACATTATAATTCCTTATGCAATAATTCAGGAAAAAAATATCCTTTCTACAAATCCAACATTATAAAATGTTACCAGAGCAAAATTATGTAAAGTGAATAGCATAGCCCTAAATATCGATATCTTTTGACCTCTTTAGGAATGTCTTATTGCAAAAGGTACTTAAATAAATTGAAATTATAGTTGTAAAAGATATTGCTTCATCTAGTGAGACTTCAATAAATTTAATCTGTGCTCTTGGTAGTTTTCTATCATATTTAAAAGCGAAACTTGACTTATTAAGCATTCCAGTGAAAACGATATAATCTATAATACTATACAACATGCCCTATTTATTACCCATTGTTCTCATGACCTGACTGGGCAGGAAAACTATTACTGAAAAGTGGACTTCATTACATCTCTTGCAAAAACAGAGATGTTTCATATTTCCTTTTTATTGATTCTCTCTTCTGTAAGAATGACTTGATTTTGACTCTTTTCATAAGACACTTTTAATCACCTGAATAATAATAACAGTAACAATTCATATTCATATAATTCTAACATTCTATGACAACTGGATTCACTTCTTGCCCATAAATACTCAAGGGAGTCTACTTATGCCCAGGAGACCGGGTAGAAAATTGTTGGAAGTAGAGAAACATGTGGAGTTCTGGTATTTGTCTTGGGAATCTTGGTTTATTCAAAAAAGATTCCAGGGAGATCCTGGCCTAAGCAAACTTGGGAAGTTTATCTTTGGGATTACACTGTTCCTCCATTGTGCTTCACCTTACATAACAAGATCTGAGAAGAGATTCTGTAGAGGGGCAGATAAGTGGCACAGTGGGAAGTCTGGAAGACTCACCTTCTTGCGTTCAAATCCAGCCTCAGTCATTTACTAGCTATGTGATCCTGGGCAAGTCACTTAACCTCTGTTTGCCTCAGTTTCCTCATCTGTAAAATGAGCTGGAGAAGGAAATGGCAAAACCACTCCAGTATCTTTGCCAAGAAAACCCCAAATGGGGTCATGAAGAGTCAGACTCCACTGAACAACAACCACAACCATTCATACAGCACTTCACTGTTGAAAATGCATACTTTTTTTATACCAGCCCTGTGAGGTAAGTAGTTCAGTTATTCTCATTTGCATTTTATATGTGAGAAAACGGAAGCTTTGAATGATGAACAGTATGAATAGAATCAGAGAGAGATGTGGAATAGAAATCTCAAATGTGTTTTACAACACAAAGATGTACCTCTTTCAGACTTTGGCAAATTTGCAGAACAGGTAACAGAGGTTTGAAGTTGCTCACTGGAATACAAAAGGTAGGAAAGCTATTAAGCAGCCTGCTGAGACAATGAAGAGACCTATGGACAGCCTTTTATTTTTAAACCACTTATTGGCCTGGACAAATGGGAAAGACAGTACAAAAACAAACAAACTGGGAAACCCAGAATTTCAGAACTTTTTGTTTTAGAGAAGAAAATAGCTATTGCCCAGTAATAGCCTAGCCTGAAGACATGAACAGCAGGGAAAGATACTCGTCACTGTATGTTAAGATGAGGGCTCTCACCAACTGGGCATCTGCATTAGGAAGAGTCCTTGAAAAGAAAGGCTTAGTTATAAGGGTGTGATTTGCCAGGATATCACAGTTCTCTGATTTCCTTTTAGGAAGGTAGCAAACTTCAGGGCCAAAACTCTGAGAGAAAGAAACTAGAAGAAACTTCAGCTAGTCCTAGGCCAAGAGTCCTTGCTCTTTTTGAAAAAGTACAGAGATATCCCCAATTGATTGTGCATTGAAAAGTAAGCCCATGGAGTTCGGCAGAGATTCCTGCTCAACCCAAATGTCAAATGCAGCGGGGAGTTAGCCTGAGAATATCACAAATGCAGAAAGACCATCTAGGTCTGCATCATCAGAGATGAGATGTGAATTCCCTTGGCCATATATATTCCCTAAGTATGTGCTCCCATACTCTATGTATGTGACTGGTTTTTCCACTGTTACTGCACTTATTTGTGGGAGAATGTGACCAAGGTTTGAGGAGCTCTTTGGTAGCTAGCTACTGTGCTCACTCTGCCTTTGCTTTGAGCTAATTATGTCCTCTGGATGACTATTGAATATAGGGACTTTTGATCTATAATTTTAGGAATACAAACCCACAGAGGGCCTCAAACCTGAGCTAGTCATTTTCCTAAGGGATTAAATCAGTGAGGGTGAATTGGGAGGGTAGCACCACAGGGATCCCTATGTAAGCATGATTAGATATTAACTACGATCATAAGTGTTTTGTTTTTTCATAAAAACATTCTCCTCCTCAAAATGATGGGATCAGGCCAAGTGATAATTTTCCAGCTCTTATATTCCATTATTCTGCCTAATAGAGTAATTGTTATACTTTTGGAGAAAGATTCCAATTGTCAGATTCTGCTTTCAAAGCAAATGTCCCTTGCCTCCAAATTTCTTCCTTTTCTCTGGCTACTCTTTTTATTCTGCATGTGTCTCATTTCTTACCTAGCCTTAATCATTGAATGGGCATTGCCTCAGTCAAAATGAGACCCAGGAGAGACTGTAGCTTAAAAAGGCCAAGGTCTCCCATTGCATCTGGGGCCACCTCCAGTTGTCCTGATTTATATCTTGTTCCTGGGCCCAGATGGCAGCGGAGGAGAAAGTGAGGTTGGTGACTTTGCACAGCCCTCCCTCACTTAAATCTAATTCATTTTCGAGTCATAGCATCACCTTCCTAATGTCATGGTCCTCTTCTAGAATGAAGGAAGGGAGGAAGAGTACAGGCAATTTGCTTGCTTCTCTCTTTTTTAATGGTTACTTATCAGAGATGATTGTTCATTTCATCCACTTCTCTGTGTCCTGTTGGCACTGCTGACAAAGTACCCTTTTCCCACAGTTACCAGGGCTGCTTGCATTTTAATCCAAAGGCGCTCCAGGGACTTACTACTGTCTGGGTTAGCAATGCCTTCCTAATGCCATGGTCCTCTTCTAGAATGAAGGACCAACAATAATAACAACAAAAACAGGTTTACACCCTCTTATTTTTTTTTTGGAGGGGAGGTCAGGGCAATTGGGGTTAAGTGACTTGCCCAAGGTCACACAGCTAGCAAGTGTGTCAAGCGTCTGAGGCTGGATTTGAACTCAAGTCCTCATGACTCCAGGGCCAGTGCTCTGCTCACAGTGCCACCTAGCTGCCCCTTATACCCTCTTATTTTAAGCATGTGAGTGGGTGAAAAACGAATGGAGAGAAATATTAAAAACTTTAAAAAAAAACCTTAGCAGAAATAAAAATACAAGTCTAATTTGAAATTTTCCTGTTAAAACTGTACAGTTCATATAAGCACAATGAGATTAAATATAAGTAATCCATAAGAATTATAGACTTTATTTCATATATTTGAATGGGACTGCTAGGAAAAATCCTAAAGTGATTTATCTTCCTTCGGAAGCAAGTCCAGACATTTGTCAGAGGAAGGGGATTTCAGAAGACATAGTTGCCATCCTATTAGCCTCTGAGTCAGATCATAAATGGGTAAATAAGATAATAAAAGTACTGTTTCCAAAACAAAGCTTCTCTTTGGGGCAAAAATGAAAAATGAAAAAAATACTCAAAGTAAAGTGATTGGAGGGGAGAGGAAGCTCTGCACCCTTAAGGTAAGACGTCCATCTCTAAAATTCTATGAATGTAAACCTACTAATTGTGTTTGTTGGTCTACTTTTCTCCACTTCATTATGCATGGCAAAGCTTTTGAACATATCTGCAGATAATGTTTGTTAGATAAATATTAAAAGTGAGTCGGATGATTTGGAAAATATTGATAGAAATGTCCAAGAAGCCATGAGCTAAATGTGGCCATCTATATCTAACACAGAGAAGAAAGAGTTACTAACCCAGACAGTAATTTAGAGCACCTTTGGATTAAAATGCAAGCAGCCCTGGTAACTGGGAAAGGGGTACTTTGTCAGCAGTGCCAACAGGACACAGAGAAGTGGATGAAATGAACAATCATTTCTAACAAGCAGCCATTAAAAAAGAGAGAAGCGAGCAAGTAGCCTGTACCCTTCCTTCTGCCCAACCTCAGAGAAAAGTTCATAAACAAAACATTTGAGAATAAAGCAGTTTCCTGAGAAGTTGGTTGTCTGTCTCAAAGTGCTTCTCACTCTGATTCCTCAAATGCCTACAAGGGTGTACAGTTTCCCTTTGGAAGAATCAAGCCCAGGCTAAAGTAGGAGTGTCAAAGCTGAGAGCTTTAGTGAAGAGAGCTTTATAAAGTAGAGAGCTTTAGTTCTGCTAAATTTGAGTTGGCTTAACTTTATAATGGGAGCTAAGCTAAAACAGCTGAAATTCTACTCCTGGTAACCCCCGACATTCAAGTTCCTCTGGCAGACTTCTTGGAGAAAGTCATAAAACTGACAGACTCCACTAGAGATTGGTATTGTTTCACCTCAGCCAAACCCTTGCTGCTACTTGGCATTCCTTTAATTCACTCCTTTTTGCCTCTGTAACAAATCCCCCTTGTAGCTGTTCCAAATCTTTTCTACACTCTCCAACCTCTCAATTCTATTCCCTGTAATCAGTCAATCAAGCATTTATTAAATACCTACTATGTGCCAGGTATCGTGCTAGGTGTTGGAGGTATAAACACAAGAAAAAATGTAACAGTCTATGCCCTTAATGATGGCAAAGAAAACAAGAAGTAGATATAACTCATATACAGTAGGTACAAAATAGTCTCAGACGGGTAGGTACTTAATGTAGTTGGTTCTCTGGCCTCAGATATTTACTAGCTGTGTGACCTTGGGCAAGTCATTTAACCTTGTTTGCCTCAGTTTCCTCATCTGTAAGATGAGCTAGAGAAGGAAATGGCAAATCACTCCAGTATCTCTGCCAAGAGAACCCCAAGGGGCTCACAGAGAGTTGGACACAACTGAAAAATGATTAAATAATAACAAACAACAACCTCTCTCAGATTCTCACCTCTCTTCCACACAAGTTCTCTATTGTCATCACTGTCAACATTCTCCTAAATATATCACTGTATTTTCACCATTGTATTGAAGACCAGTCCTTTTCCCTCTGCTTTTAATCTCTTCCTTTTCAGGCAATTCCAGACATTTTAAAATTTCAATCAATCACATAACTAATGCATCAATTATTCTCACTCATCCACTCAGTTGACCTCCAATCTCACATCTCCAATTGCCTCTTTTTTTTTGCAGGTGGGAAGGCAGGGCAATTGGAGTTAAGTGACTTGCCCAAGGTCACACGGCTAGTCAGTGTGTGAAGTGTCTGAGGCTGGATTTGAACTCAGATCCTCCTGACTCCAGGGCCAGTGCTCTACTCACTGTGCCACCTAGCTGCCCTTCCAATTGCCTTTCAAATATCTCAAACTGGATGTCTAGTAGACATCTTAAACTTGGCACATCTAAGTCCAAACTCATTATCTTTTACCTTAACTCCTACACTCCTCCTAACTTCCCTAATACTGTTGAGCACAACACCAACCTCCCAATCCTTCAGGTTCACAATCTAGGTGTCATTTAGATTCCCTATTATTTTTCACCCGCAATATCCAAGACCCGTCAAATTTATTTTTGCAATATCTCTTGAATGTGCCTCCTTCTCTCCTCTACGTTGCCACCATTCTGGTGTAGGCTCTCATCATACCACTCACAGACAACTGCATAATTACAAATAACTCACAGACAATTTGCAATGGCCTGTTGGTTGTCTGCCTGCCACAGGTGTCTCCCCATTCCAATTCATCCTCCATTCAGCCACCAAAGTGATTTTCCTAAAGTGCAGGTATGACCATGTCATCCCATCACTTAATAAAGTCTAGTGGCTTCCGATGGCTTTCATGAACAAATACAAAAACCTCTGTTTGGTGTTCAAAGTCCTTTATAACCTAGCCCTCACCTCTCTTTCCAGGCTTCTTATACCTTATTCCTTGCCATATATTGATCATTCCAGGGACACTGGTCTCCTTGCTTTTCCTCAAACAAGACACTACATCTCTTGGCTCTGGGCATTTTCACTAGCTGTTCCCCATGCCTGCAATGCCTTTCCTCCTGATCTCTGCCTCTCAGATTTCCTAGATTTCTTTAAGTTCCAACTAAAATCTTATCTCTTCTACAGGAAGTTTTTCCTAACCACTCTTGATTCTAGTATCCTTAATTACTTCCTATTTATCCTACTTATAGCTAGTTTGTACATGTTTGTTTACTTGTTGTCTCTTCCATTAGATCATAAGTCCCTTGA
Organism: Phalanger gymnotis; assembly: GCA_028646595.1. Taxonomy (NCBI): domain Eukaryota; kingdom Metazoa; phylum Chordata; class Mammalia; order Diprotodontia; family Phalangeridae; genus Phalanger; species Phalanger gymnotis. The sequence continues at coordinate 199,263,202 of CM053622.1, read as the reverse complement.
GGGCAGGGACTGTCTTTTGCCTCTTTTTGTATCCCAAGCACTTAATAGGGTGCCTGGTACTGAGTAGCCACTAAAATAAATGTTTATTGATTGACTCACTCACTTTTGTGTCTTTAGACTCTTCCTTCCCATTGGCTTTCTCCTATCCTATATGAAGAAGAAAGTAGGAGTGGAAATCCTTAGGCAAAATTTCAAAGGAGGCAAAATTCATCTTTGAAGTTCTCCCACCTTTCTTTCTCCTTAATCCCCACTGCAATTACCTGTTACTCTTCTGCTGTCTTGTGCCTGCCCAAAGTCACACACTGTGTTGCCAACCTAGACCTCATAGACTCATAGGACTGGGAGGAATCTTAGCAATTGCTTGGTATATACTGCTATAATGTTCCACACTCCCATATTGTCTTTCCTTCCTTCTTTCCCTTCCTTTCTCCCATCCATCTAAATTCCTAATACTTATGTGTTCTGACCTCTGCTAGGGGGTAGTAAAACAATCTGATTAAACCAACTCAAATGTGACAATAATTTATACAACCCCCACCTAACAAGTCCTAAGGTATTCGCTTATTGAAAGAAATGGAGAGCTAACTGGTAGAAACTGAGGCAGTATATAGGAATATTTAGGGGCATTGAGGGATCCTGAGTGCTCTTTTGCATTACTACTTATTTACAAGGCTAGCCCTGGTAGAAAAGAAGAGAAGAGATAATTTTTTTTTTCTTCTGGACCTCTGTTACCTCCATTCTATTCTACTGGCTTTCTGTCTAGACCCTAAGACCTGAGCTGTTCTATCTGGTCTTCACTCTTCATTTCAGGGGGTGAGCTATCATTAAGAAATGGCACCATGGAAAGAGAACTGGAATGAACCAAAGGATATGGACTGAGAATTAGCTTTACCATTTTCTAGGGAGGTTACTTCTCTCAAGGCACCAGTTCTCTCATCTGTTAAAAGAGGCTAAGATAAGGCCTCCTGGGTAGCAAGGAGAATGAAGTGGCTTCTCTGGTGAGATCTGAGTGTCCTTGAGCAGGATCGTTTGGCAATAACAAGTCAGGAAGCTCCATGATTTTATATCCACATTAGGCTTCCTGGGTTTCTTCTTTTAGACATAGTATTTAACTACAGGTGGCTCCTGATTTAACTGCAGCCTGTTTCCCTGAGGAAGAATGATCTTAATACTTCATCCAACATTCTAACATAATAAGTAGGCTAATCCTTTTACTGGATGCAGGAAGAGAAAATAGACTAATTAGAATGAAGAAAACAAAAAGGAACCATTCTTGGTTCTTGGCAGAAAGCTAGCAAAAAACTAGGGCAAGAGAACTGTTTTGACACCCTTTCAATTCTGAGAGCTCCTCTGTCTAAAAGTTGAAAAATCTTTGTTTAATAGTGTAAGAATTGAGGGAATGAGGTTCTTAGCTAGCAGGGAGAACTGTAGATAAAGCTATCTGTGGCCATTTCTTTAATGATAATGATAATAATAATAATAATAATAATAATAATAATAATAATAAACTTTTATGTTGCACCTTCTATGTGCTAGATGTTGTGCTAAGTACTTTACAATTATTACCTCATTTGAACCTCACCACAACCCTGTGCTATTAAGTGCTATTATTATCCCCATTTTGCAGATGAGGAAACCGAGGCAAACAGAAGTTAAGCAATTTACCCAGGACCAAAATGCTGAAAAATATCTGGCTTGAGGACCAGGACTCTACCCCCTCTGTCATTTACCTGACTTTACTGAGATTCTCATGATTCCTAGGTGACTGTTAGTTTGAAATTATTTCATTAAAGTTGAATTTGTGAGCTCTGTATCTTCAGCAAATGCCCTTTGTAGGCTATCTGATCATTTAAAGTAAAAGAATCAAGCTTCTTCTCTAGTTTTTTACTATCCATATTCTATGGATTCTTCAGGGGTCTTTCCTTGACCATACCACTTCACATTGATATCTCTTTTCTCTGAAAAAAATAACCAAGTCATTAAAATTCCAGTATATTTTTTTAAAAAAAAAAGTCCAGCAGGAAGAGATAGAAAAGAGAAATTTCATTCAAAATATATGCAGAATGTATAAAATATCTGATAATCTATCTACCAAAACACAACAAGGAACATTATGAGTCCAACCATAAAACAATACAGGAATTTAGTTTGCTAAAGTATGCATATTTTCATGAAGATTTTTTAAAATTTTATTTCCTTTTATTATTGTTATTTAATTTAGGGTAATGGGAGGGGCAGATAATAAACACATATAAAAATAAATTTTAAAAATATATTTAATGGAAAATACAACTATTAAATTTTCCTAAAGGAAAACATTTTTAGGCTAAACATTATCAGTTCCTTTAACTGATCAGGTAAAGTTTCATAGAGAAGGTGGCACTTGACCTGAGTCTTGAAGGACTTGAAGAAATGGAGTTGAAGAAGTAGTGCATTCCATAAATAGGGTGAATGCCTAGAACTGAACATACCTGGTGCAACAGGTGTGACAACCTACCCTTATATAGTGATCTGTGCCTTCTGAAAATGCAGTAGTATCCTATAATCCACCACCAAAAAGGGTCCTGGCTGGCACCAACAGCCATAAGAAATTCTGTTACCAATACTCAAAGTAGCGGTTAGTGATCTGTTTCTAAGAAGTGGTCATATATAGACCTAATTTAGATAAGTGGGTTGTGTGCTATGACCACCTAGAATGTGGATGTGAGAGTGTTCCCAGACTCACCAAGCCTACTGAGCACTACATGTTTGGGCTGATTCACATGGAATGAATGATAGAAAGAAAGAAATAAAGGAAGAAAGAAAAGAAAGAAAGGAAGGAAGGAAAGGAAGGAAGGAAGGAAAGAGAAGTAATGAGAGGGAAAGAAAAAGAGAAGACAAAGAAAAATTGAGAAAGAAAAAAGAGAAAAAGAAGAGAAAAGAAGAAAGGAAGGACAAAAGAAAGAAAGAAGGAAAGAAAGGAAGGACAAAAGAAAGAAAGAAAGAAAGAAAGAAAGAAAGAAAGAAAGAAAGAAAGAAAGAAAGAAAGAAAGAAAGAAAGAAAAAAAAGAAAGAAAGGAAGGAAGGAAGGAAGGAAGGAAGGAAGGAAGGAAGGAAGGAAGGAAGGAAGGAAGGAAGGAAGGAAGAAAAGGAAAAAGCCTTTCTAGTGACTTTGAAATCTTGGGAAGGAAATTGAAAGACATAGAGTACATGTGGTGCTGTTTTATTATTTCTTCTATTTGAATATTGTGACCTTAGAAGAGAAAGGGTGTTATGGGAAATGCACAGCTGGCTACCAAGATGGTATCAAAGAACAGGATTTGGTTTTTGATGCATAAGCTCCTGGCAAGGATTTCTTCTGTATCTTATAAAAGCAGAATGAATTTGCTTCGTTCAGATATACGATTAAGACCTCTTTAAACTGAAATCTGAGGTTGAGAAGGGGAGGGGAGAAAAAGTATAAAACTGAATATATAGAGAAAAACAGGTACAATAAAGAAAGAAATACAGGGCTGGAAAAGATGCCTAGTGATTCTAGAAAAAAAAGAAACAGAATAGAATTGCAAATGATAATCAATAACCAATTAACAAGTACTCATGAAATGCCTACTATGTACCAGTTCCTGTATAAGGTGGAGCTACAAAGGTAAAAATGAAACAATTTCTGACCTCAAGCAGTTTATGTTCTGTCAGGGCAAAAAACATGTACACATGTAAGTAAATAAAATATTTACAAAGTAATTGGGGGAGAGGGCTAGGAATTGGAGAGGGCAGAAAAAAGTCTCATGATAATTGCGAATTATAATATGTGTGTATATCTATATGTCAATATACAGTGTTTAGAATAAACACAGTAAACTTCACATTTTAATACTACAATACCTATGAGCTCTGAGATGTCAATAAGATTTTTTTTCAATAGTACTTATAACTAGAGTACGAAAATTGAATGAAGGGTATAACTAAATAAAAATAAATGATTATAATAGAAGGGGTGGGTGAATGACGCAGTTTGTCAAGAAAGAAGACCCTTATATGGAAATACATAAATCTCAGGCGGTATTGGAAAGGGCATTTAGGTGAAGAGAAAAGAGGAAGAAGCAGGTGTAATTAAAGATGTATACTGAAGATTTCTTGGCCAGATAAAGGATATGAACAATAATTTATTAATATACATTATAAAACATCACCAACTATTAAATATTTCAAACTGCATGGCTCATAAACATGTCAAACTCAGTATGCCCAAAAAGTCATCTTTCCCCCCAAAACCACTTTTTCTGCAAACTTTCATGTTTCTGCCAAGGATACAACAACCCTTCCCATTACCTAGACAACCTTGAATTATCCTGTACTCCTCAGTCTTCCTCAGCCCACATATCCAATCAGTTGCCAAGTCTCCTCCTTTCACAATACTCCATCTCTGGTCTCTGTGCCTTTTTCACTAGATTTCCCCCATATCTGGATGCATACCCTCCACACCTTCAGTTCATGTAACTTCATTGCAAGTAAGAATTGTTTCATTCTTTTGTTCATGTATTACCAATGCCTAGTACGGTACCTGGCATATAGTAGGTCCCTAATAAGTACCTGTTGATTGACTTAACCTCCACAACATCTCTGGCATCTGCCACCTCTCTCCTTTCTACTCACATAGATATGTCCCTAATTCAAGCTTCCTTTGCCTCTTGGCTGGAATAAAGCAAGAATCTTCTAATTGGTCTCCCTGTCTCAAGTCTCTCTCCTCTTCAATCTAATCTCTCTGGCATGGTGACATTTCAAAAGCAAAAATTTAATCATGTCACCCTAACATTTAATAAACTCATATGACTCTGTATAATCTCTGGGAGCAGACACAAACTTCTCTGTTTGACATTTAAAAGCCTTCACAATCTAACTCCAAAAAACCTTTCCAGACTTATTATACATTACTTCCTTTCATGCATTGTATAGTCCAATCAAACTGGCCTTCTTAGTCTTCCTCATATATGACATTCAACTTATTATTGCCATACTTTTGCATAGGCTTTACTTGGTACTTGGCATTTACTTCTGACTGCCACTTTCCAGAATCTTTAGTTTCTTTTAGTATTCAGATTAGGCATCACTTTTTATGTGAGGCCTATCGTGATCTCCCTAGCTGCTAGTCCCCTTCCTCAAATTATTTTGTATGTATTGATTTTTATATCTGTAGCTGTATCTATGTATATCTCTACCTTTACCTGCCATTTCCATATCTATATCCAAATCCCTGTTTGTATTATCTATATCTACATATCAGTACCTATACCCGTATCTATATCAATATCTACCTCTTTCTTTATGTATCTATCCCCATTGTTGCTTCTCCTGATAGAATTTAAGCTTTCTCTGGACATAGGCTGTTTCTTTTTGGTTTTTGCATCATCAGTACCTTGCATAGTGCCAGGCACACAATAGGTGCATGATAAATACTTCTTTTTTAATTAGGGAAAAAAACAATCTGGAAATCTGTTAGAAGTCTCATTTTGCTAACAATAGAGTATGCAATACATTCTTGGCAGTTGTATAGAGTAGTGCATGGAGTGTTAGATTGGAGTCAAGAGCACATGAACTTTACCCGTCGCCCTGGGCAAGTCCCAACCTCTCTCAGCCTTAGTTTTGTCTAAGAGCACCTACCTCGTGGGGTTGTTACGAGAATCAAATGAGATTTTACATATACGAAATGCCACGCAATCATTAAAGTACCATACAAATGCTAGTTCTTCTTCTTCTTGACTGGTCTTATAATTTTCTTCTGTTAGAAGGTGGAGGAACCAGAGCAGAACTACCACAGTAGACTGTGTCCAGAACACCAGGAACCTTTCTAGAAGGCGACTATGCCATCTTAGAGTCCATAACAGGCAGGAAGGGAAATGCTGGGCATAGCATTGTAGTTTCACAGGAATGATTCCATGGCCCAAAAGACTAAAAGGAAAGATGATCAGAGAGGAATGCTGAGCTTCCAAAAACAAAATTTTGGTGGTACTACCTCAATTGATCCTGGTCAATCAACAGTTATTAAGGTTTTATTATATTCTAGGCACTAAAGCTGGGAGAAATAAAAGAAAACATTTAAATGGTGATGGGAGGTTGACCATTGAGGGCCCATTCCTGGGACCATTGCAGAGGACCAATGTGGAATCTTGGGGAACCTGCTTCCGGATATTGGTGGTGACATGGAAGGAATGGACTGGCTTTCCGCTTCAGAGCGTACCCCTGGGACTGGGACCTCATTGGTCCATTATGTGCCCCTTTCTACTCCCTTGCAAAAGAAACCAAGGTCAAAGAAAGCTTTCTGATGAGCTCAGGTTTTAAAATGATGAGTGGGAAAGATGGGAAGAATGACGTGTAACCGACGGCAAATATGAAAGATTGATCTGGAAACTTAGGAATGCTGTCTGGAAGGTCCAAATCTAGAAAGACTTGTAAAGAATTCTAAACGCAATAGAAATAAAAAGGGATTTTGTTAGCCACGTTCCAGGGAAGCAGTCCTAAAAAAAATGAATTGCACCCACTGCTTGGAGGCAGATAGTGTGAATTCCTGAAAATTCAGAAAATGACAGTGAGAAAACAGAACTGTTAGACCTTTACCTAGCTTGGTCCTTCTCTTTTAAGGAGAATGGTCTTCTAACTACAAAGTGTAGAACAAACTTCTGAAAGGAGAATGATAATGAAAAAACAACAACAGCAATAAAGCCCCTAGCTTGCTTGTATGAGTTCAGGTTTCCTAGTATGCATGCACGGCATCCCAGTGCGTTGACAGAATTTGCAGATGTGAGCATAACATCAATCTCAGCAAGTCATCTTTGAGAAATAATAGAGAATGGGAGAGGTGCCAAGAGGACAGAGATGAGTTCTGGTTTTCTGAGAGGGGAAAAGGGTGTAGCCTGGAAAATAAAGACTAGTGTTCTTGATGTGGCACACGCAAACCCTCCGGAAGGTTCTTCCCAAATCTTTCACTAACCCCTTCCTGCCTCTTTTCGCCATGCCTTGTCCGGGTCCCCAGGGGCCTTCTCATGTCTTATATACCTAGTTTACATTTCTTTTACTCTGCGGTCTGGTTGATGCCTAGGTGGATAGAGCACTGAGCCTAGAGTCAGGGAGATCTGCAGATCTAGTCTCAGATATTTATTAGCTGTGTGACCCTAGACAAGTCACTTAACCTCTATTTGCCTCAGTTTCCTCAACTGTAAAATGGATATAATAATAAATAAATATAAAATATATTTATATATAATTTTATCATATATTACATATTTATATGTAGGTATAAAATATAAAGATAAAGATAAAAAACCCACCTACCTCCCAGGATTATTGTAAGGATCAGATAATAATTGTAAAGTACTCAGTACGGTACCTGGCATGTAGTAAGCGCTATATGAAAGAGGATGATCATGACGATGACGATTTGCTGGGCTGGAATCAGGAAGATCTGCAGATCTAGTCTTAGATACTTACTAGCTGTGTCCTTGAAGAAGTTATTTAACCTCCAGCTTATTTTCCTCAACTGTATGAAAGCAATGATAAACCATGGGTCCGGAGGACTGAAGATGAAACACAGCACCCACCTCCTGCCAAAGAGGTGGTGGGCTTAAAACGCAGAACAAGACGTGTTTTTGGAGACGGTCAGTGTGGAAATTGGTTTTGCTGAAGTACACACAGTCATTACGAAGGTTGTATTATGATTTTAATTGTTCATTTGGACAGAGGGGAGAGACACAGAGAGAGAGAGAGAGACAAAGACAGAGAGATATAGACAGAGGGAGATGGGGCGGGGAGAGGGGGGTAGAGAGAGAGAGATTGTGTATCAGTAAGGCAAGATTCATGACCTCAAAGATGACCATGAACATGAACATGTCTGTATAGTTTGAAATTGCAAAGTATAAGAGATTCTCTAGGTCAAAGGCAGGGGAAGTATGACATTTATTTAGACACCAGAGGATCAAATCTCAAAACCTGTAATTTCAATTTGACATAGCAACAAGTGTATTCCAAAGCCATTAAATCCACCTCAATGTAACAACAAGGAAATTATAGCACAATATTACAGCAAAGAAGCAAGTCAGCCTGTAACCCTCCCCTGTGCTGGGAAAGTTACGAATCCCCAACTATCTGTTTGCCTTCATTCTCTCCCCACTCAGTCCTCTGGTCTCCGCAGCTCTGTGTTCTCCCTTCTCTGCTCTGCATTCTCTGCAGCTCTCTGAGTTCTGTAGCTCTCTAGTCTGCAGATTCTCAGCTCTGGGGCTGAATTCCACATTCTTTTTTTTTAAATAAATTTTATTGAATATAAATAACATCTTGATGAAATGTTATAACTTAGAAGATGTTTAATATAAGATAACAATCATATGTGAGCTTAATTTCAATGGCAGACTTTTTTATTTAGACAAAGGTTTACAATATTTTGCTCAACACCAAACAGTCTGAAATTTGGTTCTGCATCATGTTTATTTCTGTATTTGATTTAAAACGAGAATAAAATGAAAATGCTCACTCACACAAAAATGTACTGGAAAGTGGTCGGAGAGTTTTACAAGCTCTCTTGCCGAGAGATGTAAATTCATTTTCATTTCTAGCTAAAAACTTATGACTGTCATTTTTGAATGAGGTTTGTAGTTCAAAATCCTTTGATATGTCAATTAAATTTTCTTTTTCATCTGTTGTCAATTCATCAGCCAGAGATATAAAAGATGAATTGAATGTGTC
>CM053622.1:199237798-199248525 GCA_028646595.1 Phalanger gymnotis | reverse complement strand
TTCTCTCTGTCTGTCTCTCTCTGTAAAACTGGGCACAAGAAGGGAGCAGACCTACAATTTCATTGATATAGGGAACTCTGAGTGAAAAAAAATCTTTATAAATGCAAATTGGCAACTACAGCACCACTTGTCATTTTAAAGAGTTGTCTGGGAGACAAGTTAAGTGACTTGCTCATCATACCATAGTGTCAGAGAAGGTACTTGAATCCATACACCAAGGTTGGCTCTCTAGCCACTATGTTTCACTATCTAGGATGATGACGATGATGATGATGATGATGATGATGATGATGATGATGATGATGATGATGGTGATGATAGCGACCAGTAGTTATTCATGACTTTATACAGTGCTTTAAATACGTTATTGCATTTCATCTTTGAAACAACCCTACAAAGTAGGCACCACCTTTATTGTTACCTCATTTTACAGATGGAAAAAATTGAGGCTCAGACAGTTTAAGTGATTTTTGTCCATAGTTGCTCAGCTACTAAATGTTAGTGGTGAGATTTAAAGTCAAGTTTATTCTGACACCAAGTAACTCAATGTTTTTTGCACTGTACCATGACATTGGTTTTTTTTAAAACTTGTAATATCATTTATAGCTTTCATTTTTCTTGTAACTTTCGTGTAACTAAAACTATTCCTACATTTATCAACCATGATCAGAATACTTTGAGGGCTCAGTAGAAGTGAAGAAAGATTGAGAGTACCAAGGAGAGGGATAGAAACATATATTTTTAAAATTGTAACTATGCTGAAAGAGTAAAAGAATTATGTGTGTATATGGATAGAGGTTGCATGAAGTGGAATTCAGGGTCATTATGGGGACAAAAAGGATAGGAAGAGAAAAATGGCCTGTGAGCAAACTGCCTAAAACAAAAAAAAGAGCAAGTAAGGGAGCGACATTAGGTTAATCGATTTTCAGTGTTAGTCATCACCTAATCATACCAAATCTCTAAACAACCATGCCAAATATATGACACTATCTATACCAAATAAATCCATATCCATTGTAAATTGATATCTACAACAAATACATAAATCCCTGTCATGACATCATTGCTGTTGCCCATGACATTTGTCATTAAACAACTAGGAAGTTCTAGTATTGTGGCTAAGTGGGAAAGAAAATATAATGCTTTGATGTGGTTTATATTCAGATTGCAGATTGAGTTCATGCAAGAGACTATAAAACAATTCAAGTCAGTATACATTTAGCACAAATTGTAAAGAGAGTGATCAGAGGCTGTTAAGCCTAATATAACTTGACTGCCCTCCAGGAGTGAGAATGAGAAAGTATGGAATGGCCTTGGAGGGGTAAGGGAGTTGGCTGTGTTCAATCAGTTGCTTATATGTGTGGAACCAAGGCAATTAACTGTGTTAGGACATTTGGGAACACCTCAAGCCCAACTGATAATATGTCTGTGTACATATTCTGCTGGATCCCTTCCAGTGCCTTCCGTTCTTGGGTCCTATTATCCTGTGAACATGAACATACATATCTTTGTGCATAAATATATGAAGGTCCAAGTTGTCTCACAAAAGAGACACTGAGGATTCAAAAGTATGGGCTGTTATACTGCGTGAGGACTGATTTTGACAGACTTAGCCCTTCTCAGCATTTCAAGGACCTAAAACTTTTCCAAAGGACTCATGATGGAAAATGCCATCCACATCCAGAGAAAGAACTATGGAGTTTGAATGTAGCGTGAAGCAGACTCTTTTCTCTTTTGTTTTGTTTTCTTTCTAATGGTTTCTCCCATTCATTATAATTCTTCTATGCAACATGACTAATATGAAAATGTGTTTAATAGGAATGTATATGTAGAGTACATATCAGATTGCATGCTGTCTTGGGGAGGTAGAGAGGGGGAGAAAATTTAAAACTTATGGAAATGAATGTTGAAAACTGAAAATAAATAAATTAAATAGTGAAAAAGAAAATATGAGCATAAACCCTGTGAAAAAGTAACAAAAATAAGAGAAAGGAATGCAAAAAAAACCCAAACCAAAGCAAAAACAAAAGTGTGAGTTGTTGTTCTGAGCAGCTGTGTGTTTCTAGATCAGTAGAGGATACCTTGCAACCATAGCTTGCTGCCCGAGACCACCTTGTCTTGAATCAGTGGAGGGAAGAAGGTAAGTCCACTATTTTCCAGGGCTATTGCATCTCCTCTCATTGGTTGATTGAGTCAGTACCAAGTAATACCAGACTAGGCAGCAACTGTATATAATCAATTAAAATTGTCAGTAGCTTGTCTAGTGCTAATTGACAACTCAGACAATACTGGTGGGAAAAAGGAGAGCTTCAGTTTCCTCATCTGTTACATCATGAGGGGATTAGATTAGATGATCTCTTCCAGCTCTGAATCTATGATCCAATAACTCTGAACAAAAACCAGGGGCAAGAACCAAAAACAAGAAAGTAAGAGAAATGAGAAACAGAGAGTAGGAGTAAGAGATATTTAATGGAGGAATAAGGAAGAAAGTAGAGAAAGGAGAATGGCACAATATTTGGAGGTTTCCTGAAATTTAGAGCTGGAAAGGATCTCCAAGGTCATAAGATCAAAGTTATAGAGCTGGGCAGGGCCTTAAAATCATCTAATGCAAGCTCTTCGTTTGGGGGAAGAAGAAAGAAAGCAGGAGCAGGTCAGGAGGGGGAAAAGTGAAACAGGGAAAGAGGAAGGACAGAGAAGAGAATGGGGGACTGAATTAAATACTACACTTCTAGCAAAAGACTGATACTAGACCAAAATCCTTCTCTCATCCTATTTTTTTTCTTTTGAGAGTTTCTTGAAGAGTCATCGAAAAGAAAAAGTCACAAGAACTCTAATTTTGCTCATGGATATGGTTTAGATATCCTATTGCACTTTAACGAGGAATTTTCAGAGTGTTTAGTAACTATCTGTTGACCCTACTCCTTTTCAGTCTGTTAATAGTTTGGGAATGTATTCCTTGCCTGGATTTTAATAATTTTACTCTAGTTTATTAGTAGAAGTTGGTCATTAACAACATATATTAAGCACTCCTTCTAATGTGCTTGAAACTAACTGAACATTCTTTAGTTCAGCAGTTTTCCACAAAATGGATTGATTTTATCAGCTTTTCTTCTTTGGTTTATTCCCTCTCTCCCTAAACTATTAAACACACCAAGCCTTATATAATTGTGCCAAGCATAAAGTGTTGATATGGCACTAAGTAAGATCTGAAAGAAGCTTCACAGAAGCATTTTGCTTGCTTGTTGTAAGTAAATAGAGATAAATATCTCCAACTAGTATCAGAAATCCAGTACTGGATTTTGTTTATGTGGAGAAAGAATGGTTAGTTTAGCATTGGGATCTAAAAGAGCCAAACTTGAAAGCTTCTTCAGTTTTAATTCTTCACAAATATAATAAATGCCATAAGTTACAAATACCAAAATTACCCAGTGAGAAGCCTTTAAACATTGTCAGTATAAAACCTCAAGGCATCCCACCAATTTCCTTGTGCATCTTTCAGACAAGGCTGCCCCAGGTCCAAGGTATTCTGACACTACTCTTCTGCCATTTTCTACATAAGGAAGAGGAGCCACTGTCATTTCTCATCTAATCCAGAGATCAGAGATTTTCTGCCAACAGTCCTTTTTAAAAAACAGAAATCACATATTTAGTCATTAGACTAGAGGGAGGGAAAGTCCCTTAGAAGTTTTTTTCTCCTGTAAGTTGGGTCTAACTGTTTTCAGAACATTTGGCTGAAATGGATGTTTCTTCTTCAAAAGGTGATTCGTTGCCCTAAGATCCACACTCTTTAGAACCCAGAATAGTCCCAGCTGACCAGTGTGTACAGCCTTAAATCTATTTTATAACCTCAATTTCATTTTCCTTAAGGGCAGGTTCTCTGTCAGAAATCTTTATCTAACTTAGGGCTAGATATTCCTTGTAACATCTTGCTTAATTTCTTCATGAGGATCCTTCTATTTCCCAAACCCATTTCAAGGGACCTCTATCAAAGAAACAGATCAGAACTGTACATATTTCTATTCTTTTTAGGAGCACCAAAATCTTTTGGATCTGCCATGAAAATAAATCTGAGCCAGTGCAATGGACAAGGTCATCCTCCTCCTCTTGCCCAGCTGTATTCCTGCCATTAATGTATTTGTATATGTGACCAGCAACAAGCCTGCTTGTATCGGGAAGAAATGTCTTATTTTTCACATTACTAAGAAGGAGGCTTAATAATGCTATGAATTCAGGGAATAGTTTTATATTTTCAAAACATACAGATAAAAGATAAAAGTGGGTTTAATGATCTCGGGACAATCTCTAATATTCTTAATTACAATACATACCACAGAATTTACTTAAGGAGGATGTACTATTGATATCAAGATATGAAATAGACAAGATCAATGGATCTTGACCAATTTTTTTCACATGGATATTTTATATATTTCTATGTATAGAGGCAAGAATGAATAGAATACTTGGAGGGGGTTGGGGGAGCTTGAAGTCAGGAAGACTGTATTGGAGTCAAGCCTCTGATACCTGCTAACTAGTTCTATGACCCTGGGCAAATCATTTAACATTTATTGCCTCAGACAACTTCCTAGGATTTTTTGACCATGTTAGCCTGAGAATTGGTGATGGGAATTCCCACACTGAGACTTCCCACTGAAAAAAAATCTCAAATTGTTTCTATATATGTTATTTCTGTGTTATAATATTTATCTTTCCTCTTTCCCAAATACTTAATTCACTTCAATATAAGACAATTCTCTTTATTTTAACTGGGTGGAGGGGAAAAAGAAGAAGAAAATAATCCCTTCCACCCATCTGAAACTTTGACAATCTGATAGAAAAATAGAGAGGACAGAGACTCAAAGGCATGAGACACAAATTACTTAGAGGATCAAGTTGATAATGCTTTATAGAATAATGATGAAGACCCAAAAGAAAAGACAAGAGTATTAAGCGGCTTGTAACATAACAGCTCTATATCAGAGTTGTTTGTGAAAATTTGTGAATGCAGGAGCCAAGATGGCAGAGTGAAAGTAGGGACTTCCTTGAGTTCTCCCCCAAACCTCTTCAAATAACTGTAAAAAATAATTCTAGACAAATTTTAGAGCAGCAGAACTCACAAAATAACAGAGTGAAACAAATTTCTAGCCCAAGATAACATGGAAAGTCTACAGGAAAGGTCTGTTGCACCAGTCTGAGAAAGCACAGTCCAGTGTGGGCAGCACTGGCACAGACCATTCCCCAGCAAATCCAGAGTAGGCCTCAGGAGACTGAATCATTGGCAGCTGTGGCAGTTTCCAGGCTTCTCAACCCACAAACGCCAAAGACAACTTGGGGGATCAAGTGGCTAATCAGAAGATGATTGCAGGGATCTCTTTGGTGAGACTGAGGCAGGATTCTCTTGCTTCGTACTTGCTTAGATCTGGGTTGCAGTCCTGGATGGCAGTCCGGGGGTGAAGTGGAGCACTGATGTGGTAGAGCTTGTGGCAGTGGCAGAGAAGGAATCCTCCTCACAGTTCCAAGGCAGAAAAGAGTGCTCGTGGTCATTCACAGACCAGAGCACAGGTCGGGAGAGGAGTAAACGTCTCTCCTTTGCTCATACCATCTTGGAAGAACTGAAAATTTACAGGTCCCTAGAAATATCTCTGAAAACAACTGTGCAAAACCTCTGAAGTTTGGGACAGTGCACCCTCCACTCTGGAAGCTGAGTCCTACCTTAAGAAAGAGCTAAAAAGTCAAGTAATTGGCTGGGAAAATGAACACACAGCACAAAAACTCAGACTATAGAATCTTGGTGACAAGTAAGATCAAAACATACAACTAGAAGAAGACAACAAATTCAAAGCTCCTACATCCAAAGCCTCCAAGAAAGATGTGAATTGGTCTCAGGCCATGGAAGACCATAAAAAGGATCTTGAAAATCAAGTAAGAGAAGTAGAAGAAAAATTGGGTAGAGAAAGGAGAGTGATGCAAGAAAATCATGAAAAACAAGTCAACAGGTTGCTTAAAAATGCTGAAGAAAATTACACCTTAAAAAATATACTAATCCAAATGGCAAAAGAGGTTCAAAAAGCCAATGAGGAGAAGAATGCCATAAAAAGAACTGGCCAAATGGAAAAGGAGGTCCAAAGGCTCACTGAAGAAAATAATTCCTTAAAAATTAGAATGCAGCAAATGGGAGCTAATGACTCTATAAGAAATCAAGAAATTATAAAAATAGAAGACAATATGAAATATCTCAGTGGAAAAACAACTGACCTGGAAAATAGATTCAGGAGAGAGAATTTAAAAATTACTGGACTACCTGAAAGCCATGATCAAAAAAGAGCCTAGACTTCATCTTTCAAGAAATTATCAAGGAAAACTTCCCTGATATTCTATAACCAGAGGGGAAAATAGAAATGGAAAGAATCCACCGATCACCTCCTGAAAGAGATCCCAAAAGGAAAACTCCTAGGAATATTGTAGCTAAATCTCAGAGTTCCCAGGTCAAGGAGAAAATATTGCAAGCAGCCAGAAAGAAATAATTCAAGTATTGTGGAAACACACTCAGGATAACACAAAATTTAGCAGTCCTGCTACATTAAGGGATTGAAAGGTTTGGAATATGATATTCCAGAGGTCAAAGGAGCTAGGATTAAAACCAAGAATCACCTACCTAGCAAAACTGAGTATAATACTTCAAGGCAGAAAATGGAAATTCAATGAAATAGAAGACTTTAAAGCATTCTTGATGAAAAGACCAGAGCTGAATGGAAAAATTTGACTTACAAATGCAGGATCCAAGAGAAGCGTGAAAAGGTAAACAGGGAAGAGAAATCATAAGGGGCTTATTAAATTTGAACTGTTTACATTCCTTCATGGAAAGATGATATTTGTAACTCATGAAACCCTTTCTCAGTATTAGTATAGTTGGAGGGAATACACACACACATACACACACACACACACGCACACACACACACATATATGTATATATACATATATAAATATATATATATATATATACATATATATATATATATATATATATATATAGAGAGAGAGAGAGAGAGAGAGAGAGAGAGAGAGAAGACATAGGGTGAGTTAAACATGAAGTGATGATATCTAAAAAATAAAATTAAGAGGTGAGAGAGGAATATACTGGGAGAAGGAGAAAGGAAGAAATAGAATAGAGTAAATTATCTCACATAAAAGAGACAAGAAAAAGCTTTTATAGAGGACGGGAAGAGGGGGGAAGTGAGAGGGAATGAGTGAACCTTACTGTCATCAGATTTGGCTGAAGGAGGGAATAACATACACACTCAATTGGGTAAGGAAATCTATTTTGCCCTACAGGAAAGTAGGGGGGAAGGGGATAGGAGAGGAGGTGATGATAGAAAAGAGGGCAAATAGGGGTAGGGGTAATCAGAAACAGGTCAACCAACAGTGGGACAGGGTCAAAGGAAAGAATAGAATAAATGGGGGGGGGGCAGGATAGAATATATCCTATCCTGGGATAGGATATATCCTATCCAGGGAAATATAGCTAGTCTTTCACAACATGGCTATTATGGAAGTGTTTTGCATGACTACCCATGTATAACCTACATCAAATTGTTTGCCTTCTCAATGAGGGTGGGTGGGGAAAGAGGAAGGGAGAGAATGTGGAACTCAAAGTTTTAAAAACAAATGTTAAAAATTGCTTTTACATGCAACTGGGAAATAAGATATATGGCAATGGGGTATAGAAATCTATCTTGCCCTACAGGAAAATAGAAGGCAAGGGGATAAGAGTAGGTAGGGGGTTATAGAAGGGAGGGCAGATTGGGGGAAGGGGTAATCATGCTGTCTTAGGGCTGGGGGGTAGGGGAGAGATGGGGAGAAAATTTGGAACTTAATTTACGGAAGGAAACAATCATTTCTATAACACAGTACAATAAAAAGATGATTGTACATGAAAAAAAGAAAAGAAAAGAAATGTGTGACTGCTTCTTATTCCAAATGGAAGGGAATCTATGAAAAAGTTTAGTGGAAAGCTTCCGGCCAAAATATAAGAAAAACATACTGTCTTATAATAATGGAACACAAGTTACATTCAAGAGAGATGAAAGTTTGGTATTAATTTGCCCTTCTTTGTAGTTACTAATGGAAAGATCAAGAGGAAATTAAACATTGAAGCTGAAAGCTAAACACTCAAAGCTGCTTGACTTTTTAGGCAGAAATAAAGATTCTTGTGATCTGGAATTTGCTGTAGTGCTCTTAACATCAATACCTAATGAATGAGTTCCAAGAGCAATCAGCTTTCATTAGTAGGATCTGGAGTTAAAAATAATGTTTGATGTTTTGAATGACAACAAATCCCACTAAAATTGTTGCTGATCCTTTGTTCTTGAAGGAAACCATTGACATCACAAGGGTGTTGTCTTGACTTGCTCATGAATTGGATTTAACTGAGGCAAAGCTGTGCAAGGTCATCAGCCTCACTCTCTCCTCCAGAGTCATTGGAGTCCAGTGGCAGGACAAAAGTCAAGATGACTGGCGATGGCCCAGGATTCAGTGGGCGACCGTGGCTTTTTTAAATTAAGGTCTTTCCCAGATCTCCTTTCTCTTCTCCTCCTCCCCTTCTCCAAGAGAGTCTTTGGTTCTTACAAGAAAGGAAGCAGGAGTTTATTTAGAGTCAGAGGCTGCTCTGATCTCCTCAGAGAAAGAGGGTACTGGGCTAGAATTATCTCTAGCTGTTCCCTTAAAATTAGTCTAAGGTATGTAGTTTTCACATTCAGGCTAAACTATTGATCACTGTTTCTTACTGGGGAAGGAGAGACTCCAAGCCCTATTGCCACCAAATACCAATTTCCCAGTGAGCTCATGTAGTAGGTAGGAAAGACATCCATTTATCCAAATCAATAGCAAAACAAAGTACACATAAAAGAATATATACTATACAGAATGAAGAAGTTTTCCATTGAGGGCGAGATAAAGGATCAAATGAGAGAGTCCCAGATTTCACCCAAAGGGTGAAAGATCTCCAGTATAGTAAGCTGTGGATAAGGACATGATAGAGATTGCTTGGTCCTCTCGTGTTGGCTTCTTCCCAAAGTCTTTTCCTCCATTTAGCAACTTGAAGCAGGTTTGACATCATCCATCCTCTCTCTCAAAGCTGGAAGCCAGAAGCATCTAAAGAGACTAAAGAGCCCCCAAAGCCTGAAGAGACTCGATCTCTTTTTTTCCAGCTTTTGCCAACTCCTTCCTGCCCCTCATGCTGGCCTAAGGCCTTAGTCTCCTTGAGAAAAGAGAGAATGACAGCAATGAGACTTAGGGCTCAAATATACACAAATTAACAAAGTTTAATCAGCAAGCAAGATAAAATAAGAGTCTTATTAAGCAAATTTGATTTACGACATCTTGAGATGAGACCAATGACTAGAATAGAGATCTAGAAAGTTACAGCTAATATAGAAGAAATACTATAAGTAAAAATAAGTATAATGTTGGGGTAGGGTAGCACTTAACATGAGGAAATCCTGGAACCAGAAGTGAAAAGATGGTAGAGAACATATGGGTGAAGGTCAAAGGTGTCAAAAACAGGAGTGATATTGTCATTGAGTTACCCTGTAAGTAACACCAAGTTTAAAGGTTCAAGAAATCACCTTTCTACTGAGAAGGGAAATTTACCGAGCACATGCTCCTTAGGGAAGAAGAGAATTTTGCACATGGTTTCTGGTACTAGGAGGAGGAAGAATAGGAAAAGCCCAAGGCCATCACATAAGGAGAAGCCATCTCGTATCCCCTACTATTTATATGAATTATTCATATAGTGTGGGTCCAATGGGAAGGTGCGTTGATATTTGCCTATATAGTATCCCTATGTTATTGTTCTGGGAAAATCCAACCCCTCAATGTAGTACAATAAGATTGAATGTCTCTGTAGCTATCAGTGAGGTTAAAGAAGGGCTCATTAGAAGGCTAGCATATAGTCTTAACAACTCCAAATTTATTTTCCTTCTGAGTGTACTCCAAATCATAGGGTAATGCTATGAGGCTAGGAGATCCCATGCACCTCTCTGAAAGACTCACTGAAATGTTTGGCTCTGCTGGTGACCTCAAGTTTATTTCTATTCTGATGAGAGTCTAAACCAAGAGATAGCACTGAGTATAGAAGACTTCATAACTTGGTAGAAAATGGGAGTTATTAGATAGAGAAGAGAGTTGTATTGACACTTTGTAAATTGTTTTGAGCCTCTGTTTTTTAAGGGATGGAGGTGCATTTATTTATGGTATTTCTGTCCTTTTAATTTTTTTGTAGAGTAAAATAAAGATTTTTCTTTGGAGACCTGTTACGCATATCTATGGAAACCTATATCATGAGATCACCTAAACTAGATGGGGTGAGGGGAAAAATAGGCCAAAAATTATGATATTTTTATTGGTCAACTTCCATGATTGGACTTAGTCAATGTAAGCCATGGAGCTCAGTTACTTCTTGGGTTCTCCTGTAGAATTTGTTGAATGTCAATTCAATAGGAACAGTGTGTCTTGATACCTTGGCAATTCTGGATGCTACTTTTGGAGGACCGATTAGTCAAGGGAATTCCCTAATAATATTGATGAACTTACAGAGTGAACCTTTGTTGGGGACTTCGTTCATACCTTCAGAGTAGTATCATAAGTCTCAGTATTTATGTGGGTCTCCATTGGGTAAAAGAGACTCTGAAATGTTGAGGTATCTAGCAACTATAAGAACATTTCCC
>CM053622.1:199217761-199237298 GCA_028646595.1 Phalanger gymnotis | reverse complement strand
AGGGCAGTTCTCCTTGATAATTTCTTGAAAGATGATATCTAGGCTCTTTTTTTGATCATGGCTTTCATGTAGTCCAATCATTCTTAAATTCTCTCTCCTGGATCTATTTTCCAGGTCAGTGGTTTTTCCAATGAGATATTTTATTTCCCACATTAAATTTTAAAGGCAGGGACTGTTTTTTGATTCTTTTTGTACCCCAACATTTATTATAGTGCCTGGCACATAGTAGGTGCTTAATAAATGTCTTTTGATTGGGTGAGTGAGTGGTATGGACAATGAATAACAATAGAAATAGAGGAGAGATCCCTGTGGCCTGGGTTAGTCAGAGAAAGCTTCGCAGGGTTGATGGGATTTGAGCTAAACTTTGAGGAAGATTGAGACAAATGTCAGAGATAAGGGCAGGAAAATGAGGTTAGGCCAAATTTTGGAGAGCCATCAATGCCAGAGTAAGGACTCTATATTTGTCATTTAGGCATGAGGGAACCATTAAAACATAATGACGGTAGCATGTTAGGGAACTGACCTGGGAGAGGTATATAGATGAAGGGAGGGTTGTGGAAGCAGATTAGGAGGCCTACCTTCAAGAATTGAGAGGAGGAAGAGAAGCCACCAAGACAATAAAATGGAGTGATCAGAGAGGTTTGGAGAAGAACCAGAATAAGGTCATTTCATGGAAATCAAGAAAGGAAGGTTTTTTTTTTAAAAAAAGGGGTGATAGCAGAGTCAAATATTAAAAACAATTTTTTAAAAAGAGGACAGAGAAAAGACCACTGGATTTATTGATCTTGCAAAGAGACCAAGAGGTTTATACAAGTCAGAATTCAGTACAAAAAGAATCAGGAATTTTATTGTTGGCAGATATGCATAACCAACTCAGAAATTTGAACCCTTTCTACTTCATCTAGCCTTTTTTTTTCTGTCCTGCCTTCAATTTCATGCCAGTGAGGAAGGACCTTGGGAGAGCTGCACCGTCTCCAGTCGTCCTGATCCACACCTTGCCACTCTAGTTGGCTCCAGATATCCAGATGGCTCTGGAGGAGAAAGCGAGGCTGGTAACCTTGCACAGCCCTTCCTCACTTAAATCCAATTCATGTGCAAGTCATGGAATAATGTTTCTGATGTCATGGCCCTCTTCGAGAATGAAGGACAAACCTCAAGCTTGGGAGAGTTGGGTCTTCTTGTCCAGCCTGTGGATTGCTTTGGGTAGAGATCACAAAATTGGTTTGGGGGATGCAGACTCACAATCAGAAGTTTATATAAAATATTCATATAAAAATTTATATGAAATATATAAAATATTTGGTATTTGAAGCTTTTCATAACCTAGCTCCCTTCTACCTTTCCAGTCTTCTTACACATCACTCCCTGACACATAACCTTCCATCCAGTGACACTGGCCTTCTGACTGGAATCTTAACCAGAAAAAGGAGCTACGGGATAACATAGGGTACATTACAAAAATATATTTTCCCCAATACGTGTAAGCTTGTCTTGAATGTCTTCTCAGGTATTTGAGTAGTTTTTTTCTCCCAGTGTACCCCTTCTTTCTGATTTTGTATGTAAAAGCCTTCTCTTATAGATGTAGGCAAATAGGTGGCACATAGGTGGATGTAGGCAAATAGGTGGCAAATAGGTGGATTGAGTATTAGGCTTCAAGTAAGGAAGATCTGAGTGCAAATTCTGCCTCTGATATTTACTAGTTGTGTGACTCTGGCAAGTCACAGCTTCTTAGGCGTGGTTTCCTCATCCATAAAATGGGGATGACCTTACTACCTACTTCATAGGATTGTTGGTAGGATCAAATGAGATAATGGATATAAAGAGCTTTGCAAATCTTAAAGCACTACATAAACACTAGCTATTATTATTATATTCAGCTTTTCTAGTCATTGCAATAATCTTATGAAGCAGGCATCACAATCATTAATATCTCCATTTTATAGATGAGAAAACTGAGGCTTGAAAGTTAGTAGCTCAAAGGGACAGTTAATAAATAACAGAGTAAGTATTTGAACTAAGGTCTAGTCTAGATTCCTACTTCATACCAGAAGCATATTATCAGTTAGGCAACACACATATGTTAAGTATTTACTATGTGCAAGGCACTGTGCTAAGAGAAAAGGGCAAAAATATTTCGTGCCTTCAAGGAGCTTACGTTCTAAAAAAGTCCACAATGTGTGAATAACAAGAAAGAAATAAAATATAAACAAAGTAGAGAAAGATAAGGGCAGAGAGAGGTTAAAGGGAGGGAATAGTTTCAAGCAAAACAAATGTCCTAGTCCTGAAGGAGAGATTAAAAGGGGAAAACAAGAAAATAAAAGAACTGAAATTTAAGGGAGAGGGATTGCCTATCAGTTGGAGAATGACCAAAAATTATATTAAATAAATCTAATGGCATCTTATTTCACTGTAAGAAATGATGAAATTGTTTCAAAGACTCTTAAATCATATAAACTCATTAAGAGTAAAGTGAACGGAAGAACTAGGAGAACTACTTAGATAGTAATATTCTAAAGCAAAAAAAACTTTGAAAGACTGAAAAACTCTGACCAACGAAATGACCAACCATGTTGCCACAGGATCTCTGAGGAATTATGTTCCGTTATTCCTGACAGAGAGGCGATGGGCACAAGGTGCAGAAAGAGGTGTGCATTTTTGGATATGGCCACAGTGTGGATTTATTTTTCTTATGTGTATTTGTTATAAGGTTTTCTCCCCATCTGGTTTTTTAATGGGGGTGAGGAAGTCGAGGAGGAAAGGGAGTTTAGAAATAATGATGCTAAAAAAAAAGGGCCATTGAAATATTTTTAAAAATTCACAGAAGAGAGCAGAAGGAAGTTTAAAAAGAAGCACAAAAGGGATAAGTTTTAAAAGTAGCGTGTGGTATTTCTTACATATTTCTTCTGAGTCCCAAAGCCCATTGGCATTGGACTTTCTCCTCAATTCTGCATGTAGACAATGTGGGGTGGAGAAGTAAACATTTCAGTTTTCTTTGAGTTGCTTGAGTCTTTTTGTGTTCTACAGAACTTTTGGCTTCTAATTTTGGGAGAGAACATGGGAGATTCCAACCCCTCACTTCAGGTTGCTGAAGAAAAAGACTGGAAGAAGCCAACATAAGAGGAGCTTAGCAGCCTCCGTCTTGTCCCTATCCTCAGTTTGCCACAGTAGAGACTTTGGGGAACTTCCCCTTGGATGGCATATGGGACCCTCTCTTTCTAAGCTGAGTTACCTTGTCCCAGTGCACAGTTCTTTCATCCCGTATTGTCCGGTATATATCCTCCAATGTCTCTGGTTTCTATTTTACTATTGACTTGGATAGATGGTCTTCTTTGCTACTTACTAAATGCATTCATGGTGGAACTAGCATCCAGTGGGAAAGGGGTCAAGCCTTGGATATAAAGTTTGGGTCCTCCCTTTCCCATTAAAGTAAAATCTATCAGAAGTTAGACAAACGGTATTTGAAGGAGCAGATAGATATAACTTTAGCCACATGCTTCCTTTCCTTCTGAGGAGAGCAGAGTGGCCAAGCTTCTAGCCTCAAACTCCTGTTTCTCCTTCTGGCAGAAATGAGTCTTCCTTAAAGAAGGATGGGCGGGGGGAAGAGGCTAGGGATGTCTATTCTGTTTCTCTTCAAGCTATACAACAATATCCCAACACTATATGTAAGGGAGAGCCCTTGATACGTATACTATAGTTTTGTCTAGGGGATATGGTTTTCAGGTCAAGCTAAACTTCTGATCAATGTTACTTTAACGGGAAAAGGAAGACCCAAACTTTAGATCCGAGGCTTGACCCCTTTCCTACTGGATGCCAGCTCCACCATGAATGTATTTAGTAAGTATCAAATAGAATAAAATGGAGTCATGGTTTCATATACAACCTTCTTTTTGTTCTGTGTGAATAGAAATGCTTTCTTTTTTATGTATTTATCTTCAGAATAAAAAAAATTAATGAGGGCACTATGCTAATGGCCTTGGATGATGCACTTGCCTTCTCTTGTTTCCTAGTGTGATTTGAATAATCTCACTCAGTTACCTATAGAAGATTAAGGAGAAATTAGCAGTCTTGACGGACATCTATGGAAAGTTTCTCAGGCATTGGAAAGAGAAAGGGCATCAAGATTTGTGGCTGTCAAATCTGAATCTGGAAAGGGTGACAGAGAATTGTAAGTTGAGGGCAACAAGGTTGTGCTCTCTAGAAATACTTTTGCAAGGCAGAAATATTGGAAAGACGAACTTTAGTGCCAGAAATTCCCTAAACTGGCCCAATATACTCAATCGACAAGCATTTATTAAACACCTACCATGTGCTGGGCATTGTGTTAGGCTTGTTGTTGCTTGTCCTCAGTTTTCCGAGAGGACCAATGACATCATGGGGTGGTGTCTTGACTCATGGGTGAATTGGATTTAAGTGAGGCAGAGTAGCACAAAATTGTCACTTTCTCTTCCAGTCATTGAAGTCCAGTGGTAGGACAACAGTCGAGATGAACATAGGTCTTCCTGGCCCAGGATTCAGTGGGTGACTTTGACATCTGACCAGACTCTAAGCACTCCACAGCACCTGCTTCAGTCACCTTTGTGGCCATTAGGCACTGGTGATAACAAAGATAAAGGCAAAATAGTCCTTGCCCTCAAGGAACTAACATTCTTTTGGGTAAAGCAACATGTACTTAAGTACCCAGTATATGATACAGGGAACTTCTAGATAAGGAGACCCCCATTGCCACTACAGGTCAGTGACTTTTGCAGCCTGTAATCCTGATAATAATGATAATGATGAAATAATAATAGCTAGCATTTATACAGTGCTTTAAGGTGTGCAAAGTATTTTATGAATATTTCATTTGATTCTCACAACAACCCCAGGAGGTAGGTGCTATTATTATCCCTATTTTACAGATGAGGGAACTGAGGCAGAGAGAGATTTAAGTTTCTTAGTCTTAGAAAACTAAGTGAGCATCCAGAGTTTAGGGGCCTTGCCCAAGAACACACAGCTAGTATGTGACAGAGATGAGTTAAGAACATAGGTATTCTTGGTTTCAAGGCAGGGTCTTTATCAGGACCCATTGCCTCTCATTTAATAGTCTATGATTTCATGTTGCTTGTTCAAGTAGTGCGTGATTAGTTGTTTTGTTTGTGTTTTTACCTGTGAAGAGCACTAGTATCTGAGTGGCTTAGGAGAGGTCTGATGTAGAAAGAATGTGGCACACGATCAAAGTTTTGAAAGATATAAGGGTTTCTAAGAGGTACAGGTGAGGTGTGATTGCATTCCAATAATGGGGAAAAGCCAATGCAAAGTTTTTTAGTTGGGTGATAGAGGGTCATGTGTGAGGCCAGTTTGTCTAAACCAGAGATTACAGAAAGGAGAGTAAGTTGGAAAAGGAGAACTGTGTCTCCTTTCAGAACGAGACAGATTTGGCAATCTCCTTTTTTGTGGTATGAAAACTCTTCCTACCATCAAAGAAAGATTTGCCTCAGCCTAGTTTGCAGGGCTTGCTTGAGCTAAGCATCTGGCATTGCCTGCTGGGAGACATTCATAACCACTCATAACCAGGCAAGGCTTTATGAAGACTTTCAAGAGTCGTGTGATAGGTACAGATGATACATACCTGACCATACCTGCTGGGATCAGCCATTGAGGAACCTCCTAGTCTCAGACTAGAAGTAACTGAGAATCTAATAAAGCTATTCGGTTTAGGGAGAGGGCTCTCAATGGGAAGGTTCTTGTTTTCTAAGAGTTTGATGATGTTTTCTTTGGTCATTCAATAAAACTTTCCCGTCTTAATTTTCATGTTGATGAAGGCACTTGGTGTCATTATGTAGGCTGGGGCCTCTTAGTGACTTCCTCAAACTTTCTGGGTAGAATCTACAAGTCACAATAAATGAGAAATTCCCCAGAATCAGTCTGGGCTCTTCACATTAAGAGAGCCTCTGACACAAACTGTTACATATGCATGTTGCTGTTATTTAGAAATTCTAGGTTCTTAAACAACCTAATCTTAAAAAATGAGTGGGTTAAAGAACAAATAGAAACAATCAATAATTTCATTGAGAATGACAATAATGACACAACATATCAAAACCTGTGGGATACAGCAAAAGCAATGATCAGAGGAAGATTTCTATCTTCAAATGCTTACATCAGCAAAATAGAAGAATAGCAGATCAATGAATTGGGTATGCAATTAAAAAACTGGAAAAAGAACAAACTAAAAATCCCCAATTGAACACAAAATTGGAAATCCTAAAAATTAAAGGTAAGATTAATAAAATTGAGTGTAAAAAACCCACTGAGTTAATAAATTAAACAAGGAGTTGGTTTTATGAAAAGAACAATAAAATAGATAAACCACTGGTTAATTTGATTTTAAAAAGAGAGTAGAAAACTAAATCACTAGTATCAAAAATGAAAAGGATGAATATACCACTAAAGAAGATGGAATTAAAAGAATTATAAGGAGTTGTTTGTCCAATTATAAGTCAATAAATTTAACAATTTAAGTGAAATGGAAGAATATTTACAAAAGGTCAAAATTGCCTAGATTAGTAGAAGAGGAAATAGAATATCTAAAATAGGCCCATTTTAGGGAAAAATAAACTGTCCATAAATGAGCTTCCTAAGAAAAAAAGCATCAGTACAAGAAGGATTTCCAAGTTAATTCCATCAAACATTTAAAGACAAACTAATTCCAATATTAAATAAATTATTTGCAATAATAGGCAAAGAAGAAATCCTACCAAACTCCTTTTATGAAATAAATATGATATTGATATCTTAACCAGGAAGAAAATTATAGATCAATATCATTAATGAATATGGAAAAATCGTAAATAAAATACTAGCTAAAGGATTACAACAGCATATTACAAAGATTATACAATGTGACCAAATGTGACTTATACCAGAAATGCAGGAATGATTTAATATAAGGAAAACTATTAATGTAATTGATTATATCAATAATAGAAGTTAAAATATGATTATATCAATAGAGGCAGAAAATGTTTTTGATAAAGTACAACACTCATTTCCGTTAAAAACATTTGAAAGTAGGTATAGATGGATTTTTCCTTAAATTGATAAAAACTATTTATCTAAAACCATCAGCAAACATTTTTTTTTTGTAATGGGGATAAGCTAGAAGCTTTCCCAGAAAGATCAGGTGTGAAACAAAGATAAACACTATCACCAATAATATTCAATATTGTATTGGAAATCATAGCAATAGCAATGAGAAGAAAAAGAAACAGAAAGAATCAGAAAAGGGAATGAAGTAATAAAACTATCTCTTTTTGCAGATATAATGATATACTTGGAAAATCCCATATACAGAGCTAGAAAAAGAATAATAGCAAAATTCATTTGGCAGAACAAAAAGTCAAGAGTATCGAAGGAAATAAAGAAAAAAGGAAAGATGTTTAGTAGTACTAGGTCTTAAAGCTATATTATAAGGCAGCAATTATCAAAACTATCTGATACTAGATAAGAAATAGAAAGGTAAACCAATGGAGCAGAGTAAGCATACAACTTATAGCAGCAAATAAGGATAATAACCTTATATTTGACAAATGTAAAGACCTAAGATTTTGGGATAAAAATGTATTACTTGATAAAAATTGTGGGGAAAATTGGAAAGCAGTATGGCAGAAACTGGTCATAGACCAATATCTTATACCATTTACCAAGATAAGATCGAGATGGATGCGTGACCTAACTATAAAGAGAGATATTACAAGAAAGTCTGAAGAACATGGAACATATTATTTATCAGGCTTATGGATAGGTGAACAATTTATGAATAAACGAGAGAGAGAGAGAGCAGAGTGATATGTAAAATGGATAATTTCAATTACATTAAATTTAAAAGAGTTTGTACAAATAAAACAAATGTAGCCAAGATCAGAAGGAATGAAGAAAATTGGGGATGTGGGAGAAATTTTATAGACAGTTTCTCAGATAATGATCTTATACTTTAAATATGTAAAGAACTTTGTAAAATCTATGAGAATATAAGTTATTCCCCAATTCATAAGCGGTCAAAGAATATGAACGGGCAGTTTTCCATTTAAGAAATCAAAACAATTTATAGTTGTATGAAAAAATGCTCTAAATCATTATTGATTAGAGAAATGCAAACAAAACCTTGAAACATCATTTTATACCTACCAAATTGGCTAAAATGATCGAAGGGGAAAGTGACAAATGTGGAGGGGATGTGGAAAAATTGGGACACTACTTCATTGTTTGTGGAATTGAGAACTGATCCAAGCATTTTGGAGAACAATTTGCAATTATGCCCAAAGAGTTACTGAATTTCACATAGGCTTTGACCTAGCAATACCACTACTAGATCTTTTCCCAAAGATGATCAAGGAAAAAGGGAAAAAAAGTCTAAAATATTTATAACAGCTTGCTTTGTGGTGGCAAAGAACTAGAAACTAGGAAAAAAAAACCCTAGAAATCAAAGAAGCTAGAAACTGGATGCCCATCAATTGGGGAATGGCCAGACAAGTTGTAGTATCTGATTTGAGGGAATGTAAGAAATGATGAGCTCAATGACCTTAGAAAAATACATAGACTTGCACAAAATAAGGAAGAGCAAAATGAGCAGAACCAAGAGAACATTGTATACAGTAACAGCAACATTGTTTTGAGAATGACTTTGAGCAAATAAGTAATTTTGGTTATTATAAATACCCAAATTAACTACAAAGGACATATGAAGAAAGATGCTATCTGCATCCGGAAAAAGATGAATCAATATATGTATAGAATGATTTAACATTATGTATGTGTATATATATATATATATATTTATGTATATATATATACATATACATACATGCGTATTTGTGTCTAATAGTAGCCATCTCCAGAGTGGGGGGGGGAGAAAAAAGGAAACAAAATAGATAATAACTTTATTATATATTTAAAAGGTATAGCAAGTTGTATATAAAAGATTTGCAGTTTCATGTGCAATCATCTTTTTCATTATACTATGTTATGAAAATGCTTGTTTTATTCCATAAATTAAAAATAAAATGAATAAAAATCTAAAAGAAAGAAATTCTAGCTTCTTGAGATAATGAGAATAACCCCAAATAAACCTTAGGTGGAGAACTCATGGGGCAGCTAGGTGACATAGTGGATAGGGGCCTGGAGTCAAGAAGACCTGAGTTCAAACCCTGCCTCAGATCCTACCTGTGTGACCATGGGCAAGTCATTTAACCCTATTTGCCTTAGTTTTCTCATCTGTAAAATGAACTGGAAAAGGAATCACTCTAGTACCTTTGCCAAGAAAATGTCAAATGGGGGGGGGGGGTCACAAAGAATCAGGCATGACTGAAACAACAAAGCATTTAAACTTCTGAAGATATACCTCAGGCAGTCTTCAGTAACTTCCGGTTAAAAATAATTCATTTGGCTTTAATAAGCTACAGTTGTCAAATTATTTGGCACTTGCTTTATTTGGAAGGACTAATCTGAAACTAGTCCATTTCTAATGGGCTTTGTTGAACACACATACACACTACACTGACACAGATACAGACACAGACACAGACACAGACACAGACACAGACACAGACACAGACACAGACACAGACACACAGATGCACATACACACCCCTTCCTTGAACACTGTTCTAAAAAAAGATAATGTTATGTCTACATGTTTTTCAGTGTCCTGACTTACCTCTTGCTCTGTGACTTTAAGCCCTTCTCATGGATTATTTCCTCCCTTCTACTGAGAATAAAACATTGCATCTCAAATTTCTCATTGTGTTTGTCACATATAATTTCACTGCTTTTTTCTACACCATTGAAATAATGACCAGAGTTCAATCTTTCTCACAGACTCTCTTTTTAAAAAATAAACTTTTATTGATAGCTTTTGTTTTTACATCTGCCGTATTACCCATTTTATTCCTCCTCCCCAATCCCCTCTTGAGTAAATATATATTTTATTTTGTTACTGGGTGTAACACAACTAGGAGATAAACTTTCAGTGCTGGTTGAAATGGTTAAGTATAGTTCTTCTGTATTTTGTTATTGCTTTAAAAATGGTGGGTTTTGATTTTTCTTTCTGTAAAATCATTAAGGTGGGAAAAAGCTATTGGTGGCGTGCAACCCACAGGAATCCTGCCCACTTTAATGAGATCAGGCCTCCCTGTTTGGGTGCCTATACCTTCTTCTATTCATATCACTTGGCTAAGAGAATCTGGAACAAACATTTTGTTGCAATAAGTAAATTCAAGGTGTTTTGGCAGAAAAAGACTTACATGAAAATCAATCAGAAAGAAAAGAAAAAGATAAGAGTAATCAATTTTGATGGGTTTTTAAAAATTTCTTTTTATTTAAATTTTTATAAATTATTTTGAACAGACTGTTGTTATTCAATTGTTTTCAATCATGTCTAACTCTTTATGACCCCATTTGGGGTGGTTTGATTTGCCATTTCCTTCTCCAGCTCATTTTACAGATGAGGAACTGAAGCAAGAAGGATTAAGTGACTTGCCCAGGGTCACACAGCTAGTGAGTGTATGAGGCAGTCTGTGAACTCAGATCCTCCTGATTCTAGGGCCAGCATTCTAGCCACTGCACCACTTAGCAACCCTGCATTTTTGATAGATTTCTCAAGTTCTGAGAGGTGTATATTTAAATCCCCAGCTAGCATATTTTTGCTATTTCCCCCTATAATTTAATTTAATAATTTAATCTTTCATAAGGAAGAACTAACAAGGCAAAATTCTGTTATTTATCTGATTTTCACAAACGATGTGAAACTAGTTGCTACAGCCAAAACTATGGAAATGTTAGGAGAAAAATGGCTATGTCCTTTTAGAATTTTTGACAGAAGAGACAAAAGCTGAATGTATTCTGACTTGCACTCTCAATTTTGGGAGAGCAAATTTGAAAAAGTTCAGAGATAGGATAGAAAATATCTTACAGATTAAAAACTGGCAGAGAATTTCAGCTTAGAGTAATGGGTTCTCAGGCCTGAGATTCTGAAAACATAAGGGGAAACAATTTTTACAGAAAAACAATGTTAATGAAGAGGATAAAGGGGGAATTATATGAAGAGACTAGTATATATGTGTGAAGAATGCACCAAAAATGTGGCTTTTAAAAAAGTCATGTATAGAAAATAAAAGCAAGGCATGATGCTATAAAAATAGTGTCAGGAGCACTAAGGCTCATAATGAGCTGGAACTGGTAAGAAAAACGAAAGACAACAAAAATCTATACTAGAGAAAAGAGGAAGATTGAAGAGGGAATAATACTGTTGTTCAGAGTAGATGGGGCTATGATAACTGATAACAAAGAGAAAGCAAAACTGCTCAGTTCTTATCTAGCTTCTCTTTTCTCTGCCAAGAAGAATGATCTTTGGACTGGGAAGGACAAAAGAAATGTGATTAACAGATAAAAAAGGAGGAAGCAAGAGAGCACCCAGCTATCCAAGTCACTGGTCCAGATGAACTATATCTTCAGGTAAGAAACAAACCCAGCAGTTCTGATCACTGAGCCACTGAGTGATACTCAAGGCTTGTGAGATAAGGTAAAGTGTGAGATTTAATAGAGATAAATGCAAAATCTTATGGTTGGGTTTAAAAAATTGAGGAGGAGGCGTGGTGACACAACAGTGTGCCTGAAATATATCTGTGGGTTTTAATGGACCATATATTCAAGATGATTGAATAGCCTGATATGGCAAACAACAAAAGCTAATGCAATCTTGAAGCATGTTGGAAGAAGAAGCATGCCTTCCAGGAATAATAAAGTGATAAGCCAATTGTATTCTGTTCTGGTCAGATTTTATCTTGTGACATCTAAAAAGTTTGAAACATAATTTGTGGATAATTTAATCATTTTTATTAATAATGCCACCATGTTTATTAATAAAAAGATGGTTACTTGACTGTCTCTCTTAGGCCAAAGACCCCGAATGATGTTGGACTCACAGTTTGTATGCTCTTAGAAGAGTGGGTGCTCTTGTGGGTGGTAACCAACTCTGATTGGTTAACAATTAACAAAAGAATAAATATTCCATCTCCAGTCATCCTAATCTATATCTTGCCACTGGACCCAGATAGTTCCAGAGGAGAAAGTGAGGCTGGTGACTTTGCACAAACCTCTCTCACTTAAATTCAATTCACTTGCAAGTCATGGCATCACATTCCTGATGTCATGGTCCTCTTTGAAAACAAGACTTACCTGAGTAAACAAAATGAACGGGAATGCACCCATGAGCCTAAACTTATAATTTCTTTTGCTGTCTTTGATTAGATCTCAGCCATCCTTCCCTGCGTAAGTCTTTTAGAGATATTTCTTATGTGGGTTGATTTCTGGACAAGGAAGTAGAAAAGGGGAAAAAACCTTGCCCGTAATACAATAATTAGCTATTAATACAAGAGAAATAATAACTTCTTTCAATCTGGAGGGCTGTGTTCTGTTTTGGGCACTACATTTGAGGAAAAAAAAACATGGATAAGCTAGAAAGTTTATACATGACAATAAGTGTGAGTTTCAAGTACATGCTAAGTGTTGCAGGTTCATGATGTGTCATGGTGGAACCATCTCAAAGAATTCAGTCAGACCACTTCTAATTCAAGTACAGGCATTTATTGAGGATTGATGCCCCTCAGAAGCAGGCTAAGTTCCAAGAGGGACCAGCAACTTCAGAGAAAACAAGATGGACTTTTATAGGACAAAGATGCAATTACATAACAGAAATTATGAATATTACAAAGGCAGGAGGAGTTTGTTAAGGGATTAGGTAATGGGGAAGGGGTCCTAGCCACAGTGAAACTGTGCATGCAATTACTCACAATACATACAGAAAAACCCATTGGGAGGATACGTATGTGTGATAATGATATTATAATAAGCCTCTCTATGTCACAAGTTTGCCTAAAAGACAGCTTTTGCTACTACTGTGCAGGTGCCTACTTAGGGAAAGTCCCTTCTGTTGTTTTGGGGTCTACATCCTGCTTGGGCATCTTGGTGGTGCTGCTTTCTGATTGGCCGAGTATTGTGGTCTTGTCTGAGACTAGATGGATGTAGTTGCGGTTGAATGCTGTTTCTCTGGAGAGGAATAGGTCTGGGGGCAGTGGCTGGCTAGAGGAAGTGGCTGGGATCCCGTCATGTGGAGATGCCTGCTGTTTCTGTGAGAAATATAAGTTCATGGACATATCTGTTGTTCTAGTGAGCAGTAAGGCATGTATGAAGAAATTAGGATATTGAGTGGAGGGCAGTAGCTAGGTAGGGGCAGTGGGCCTGCTGTTCAATGGGGCCTATAAGGAAGTTAGAATAGTGGGGCTGGGGGGCGGCTTTATTAGGATTCCATCATAAGGATTCATTGAAGGAATTCTGGATGCTCACCTCAGAGAAGAGAAGACTCAGGAAGGACATGATAGCTGTCTCCTGATATTTGAAGAACTTTTATATAGTAGAGGCCTTCAATTTATAAGATCATTGGCTTGTAACTCTATAGCTTGAAGGAATCTTAGGGGTCATCTGGTGCTTCTTAAACTGTGGGTCATGAACCCATA
This sequence comes from Phalanger gymnotis, assembly GCA_028646595.1. Lineage (NCBI taxonomy): Eukaryota > Metazoa > Chordata > Mammalia > Diprotodontia > Phalangeridae > Phalanger > Phalanger gymnotis. The sequence continues at coordinate 199,223,748 of CM053622.1, read as the reverse complement.
TGTGTTTGCAAAAAAATTTGGCAATAGTAAAAGGTTTCTGAAAATGCAAAACCCAAAAATTAATTCAAAATCAAACACGCAATGAGTACGAGATATTTCCGGTAGCACCTGTCTGTGCCGTGCAGCATCTTGAAACTTCATGGTAGCCTTGGTTCTGAACACAAACCATGCACACTTTGCACTGCGCATGCCCTCGGGCCAGGTAACATTCATGCCGCCAAAACAGGAAAAGGGATTGGAAGTGGAAAAGTTTAAGAAGCCCCGGATTCTAGTCAGACCCCTCTGCTTCACAATTTCCGAACTGAGGGGAAAATCATCAACTCCCCAGGAAATACACGCTCAGGGTTAGGAAAGCGTTCTTTCAGAGCTGCATTACTGCTTCTTGGGTCTGCCGCTCACGGCTCCTTTGACGCATTACCAGAGCTCGTCTTGAAGCCGCTACTTCCTTCTGCCTCCACACCCATCATCTGCCAGAGTTTCACCCTTTGTTTCTGCCTTCTGATGCTACCCTTTGCGGATCTGTCATCTACTGTTGTGGCTCCTTCTTCCTCAGAAGAGCATTGTAGACCTTTTTGGAGACTATCCTAGTCTCTAACATGAGACTTACTTATTTTGATTTTTTTAAAGGTAGTCAGGCACATGCCACACCTGGCTCACATACAACCACGAAGCTGGCAAAGCTTCGTCAAGTTAGCCATCACACCCCTCACAGAAAAATCCTTAATCATCTCTCCTAACTGGGCCAGGGAAAGTAAATTCCCTTTACCTCAAAACCCCTTCAGAGTGAATAGGGTGTGTCCTCATTCTACATGGTCCATATCACACTGTCTTTCTAAGGTTCAGGATAAACACAAAAGCATTCAAGGACAGGTGTGTCTGCTCTTCTCTCTCTCTCTCTCTCTCTCTCTCTCTCTCTCTCTCTCTCTCTCTCTCTCTCTGTCTCTCTCTCTCTCTTTCTCTGTCTCTCTCTTTCTCTTTCTCTGTCTCTCTTTCTCCCTCTCCCTTCCCCCTTTCTCTCTCTCTTTCTCTCCATCTCTCCCTTTCCTTCTCCATCTTCCTTCATTTACCTTTTCAACTGGCATCCTTTTCCAGTAGTTCATACCCAGTCTGTATAAACTGCCTCAAAGGTACAATAAGAACAAAGATCTACTTCAATTCAATTCAATAAATACATTTATTAAGTGCCTACTATATGCTAGGCACTGTGCTAAGCACTGGGCATATATGTAAGGAAAAAAAAGACAACCTCTGCCCTCAAGGAGCTTACAGTCTAATGGGAGAAGACAACACTTAGTAATATACTTAGTTGTGCTAGAAGAAGAAGGGTAGAACTGGTTACCTTCTTCTGGCCCAGGTAGAAAGAAATCCTTGTCCTAGCTAGCTAGATAATGCTTCACAACTAGCATGTGTCTGATTATGCCCACCAAGGCATTTTAAAAAACTCAAACCAAAAATGTGTGATTCGCATCAACTCCATCATCTCTGAGATTTCTGGTGGAACTTGGTAATAGCTCAGTATCCCAGAATTAAACACAAGTCATCCGGATTGGTGTGCAGGACACATCCTCACATATCCCTCCTTCCCCTTTACTGTGAGTCAGTGAAAGCTTCTTATATTGGCTCTGTATCCATATCAGCAAAGGGTAGGCAGTGATGGATAAAGAGGAGAGCAGCGTACACTGATGTTTTGTCAGGGCAAGAAACTGTGAAAAGCCAAAGAAGCATTAGCAGGGCAGCCTGTCCTCATCAGCGCACTTTTATGACATGTAAAGGTTTTTATTCCCCCAAACCATTAACACATAAGAACAGCACCAGTGGGCATGACAACCAGCATCATTTTGCTGACCACCGAGCAGCCCATCTCTTTCATAGTCAGCCCTATTACCTTGCTCAGTTTCATAACCTTCCCCTATTAAGTAATCTTCTAATTGAATTTCTGTCACAGATGCTTCCTGAACCTTTTTTTTCAGTCAAAATAATTATCACTAAGAAGCTTTTTTCCTCTCAATTTTGTTTGCCCCCACTTATTAGACCAGGTCTCTTAAATCATAGTAGAAAGAGAGATTTAGAATCTGCAGTTAAAATGAAGCACTCTGCCTTTATATCTAAGCTTTGTCAAGTCATTGCATGACATAGACTTTATTTTGCTTTCCAAATCTGTCCCCGAAGTTTTTGTTTTAAGTATTCACACGTTTTAAAATGAAGAAAAAAGTAATCTATTGCTTCAAAAGAGTGATCAAAACCAAAAAGAACAGAAAACCATTAGAGCATCCTTTCCTGGGTGAATGCTTCCCTTGTATTGCAAACAACGTTAAAGTTATCCCAGATTATGGTTTGATGATAGCTCAGGATGCTAATGATGAAGCTATCTGGAATGTAACTTGGGCTAAAAGACACAACTTTCAAAGATGGATTGAAATAGTAGAGAGTTTCTAGAGTAAGCCATTTGCTGGGATGATTCGCCACTCATTGGTACCACTTCTCCATCATCTCCCTGCCTTCAAATGTTTGCCTCCAACACTTTTACCTAGAGTTAGAATGAGGAATTTTTGTCACTTGACATAAATTCAGTTGTTGCTTTGGAGGGAGAGAGGAGGGCAAAGGGCAGTCCATGTTTGAAGGGTACCATTGTGCCAAGCAGTCCCCAGGAAGAAAATGGGAACAGGATAAAGAGAGGAGCAAGAACCTTGTGCAACTATGCAGCATGGTTTAGGCAGATGACTGTGGGACCAGGAGACCAAAGGGTCACCACAGAGATGTTGTTCTTGGTATTGTCACCCTAAGATAACGCTCCAGTTGCCTAGGCCTAGTTGTAGTCCCGCTTTCATCCCCTAGCCTGTTAGGGAAAGGCAGCTCTTCTGAATTTCTGGAAAGATCCACTTAGAGTATAGTAAAAAAAATAATTAGCCTAAGACTCAGGAAACATTGGTTTTAATCTACATTAGAGTCATAATTAGAGTGGAATGAGAGGAGCTTTACCCTCAGGCACTGAACTTTAGAGAGCGCAAAATTTTTAGATAATGATTTTTTGGGAAGATTGTGCTATGCAAAAATTGGTCACATTTATCTTTTGATCCCACTTACATTCCATCACATAGAAACAACTAAGTTTTTCAGTTTAGTTATGATAAGCAATTAGTAAATATTGATTAAGTGGCTACTATATACCAGGCACTGTGCTAAATTCTGGGGATACAAAAGGAGGCAAAAGATAGTCCCTGCCCTCAGAGAGCTTATAATCTAATGGAAGAGGGAACAAGTAAACAAACAAATATATATGTATATTTATATTTCTATATACACTTATACATATCTGCGTGTGCATAATTATATACAGATAATAAGAAATAATTAAAAGGCAGAGAAGCACTAGAATTAAGAGGGCTTGAGAAAGGCTTCCTATAGAAGATAATAAATATTTCATATTCTTATAGAACTTTAACATTTATAATGCATTCATTTATCATTAGCAACAATAATTAGCTGAAATAGTAAACTACTTAATGGTATGCTTCCCTCCTACTTCTGTCCTACTTCCAAGCCATACCCAAAATTAGCTTCTCTCTTTCTCATCTTTGACCAGATCCCTCCAAGGTGGTGGGTGACCTCAGTGGGAGCAACTTAATTTCTAGAGGTTGGTTTTTGCCTCCTTACCAAGGATACTATCCCAGGATCTCTCCTACAGGGGACAATGGGCAGAGTCTTCCCTATATGCTCAACTAAATTAGTTTAAATTATTTCTTGTACACCTAACAGGGCATGGAGTACATTCAGAACTGTGTTTCCTGACTGGTTGTACAGAGTACATGCAGCTGTTCTCTGAGTGCCTACAATTGACCATGTGGCAGCTTGGTAGGAGCCTACTTTATGTCTTTTCCAGTGGTTTTCCCCACAGAAGGCAGTTCAAAGCAGTTAAAGCCACAAAGGGGAAAAAATCTTTAATAGAGCAGCAGAAGGTCCTTGCCTATCCTGAATCATCATTTCTTCTGGCTCAGCAGACAATCATGGGGCTCTTCATCACTCCAGAGTGAATGCTCCTTGTGCGCCAACAGAAGTGAGCTCTTTCCAAGCTTCCATGTGGTTGATGGGGAACAGACAAAGAACATCTGTGCCTGCTCTGTATGACCCACCCAGAAGAGTAGATAGGAGTGTGCTCCATGCCCCTGCTAATTACTTTCACATCATGAATTACAAAACTGATTTGAGGTTGTATTTAGAGCTGCTTGTCCAGGGCACCAAATTGCTAATTATGTCTTTAATCTGGTCTTTGCCGTTAACTAGTTATTTGTCCAAGAGAAATGAATTGCCCTTCCTTGGGCCTCAGTTTCTGTAAAATGAGAAATTTGGACTAAAAGACCTCTTAAGAATCCTGCTAACTCTAAAAGTATGTGACTCTCTGACTTCCTATGATTGAGCAAAAGAGGGTCATGGGATCATATCAGAAGCTTAGTCCAACCCCTTTGTTTTACAGATGAGAATACCAAGACCCAGAGAGTGATTTGCCCTAGATCACACAGGTAACAGCAGAGACAGGCTGTGAACTCATGCCCTTTGACACTAGGTTCAGTGGCTTTTCCACTGGGCCATGCTGGTGATAAACCAAGCAAATTATCTTGTAAGCCAAAGGCTGGTATATCCACTAAAATGGATCAGACTGAGGAGAAGAATTAAAAACAAGTCTGTTCATTGTTGGCTGTGCATTTCCTAAGTAAGAGGGACATACAACCTGGGAGAAAGGGATGCATTTTCCCTGGATAGAAGACCATTAAAAACAAAACAAAGCCAGAGATCACATTAAAAGAATGAGGTGAGAGTGAATGCCGGTTATGTGAGGAAAACAAACAACCTTTTGTTTACTTGTACTTAGTCATTTCCCTTTCGTTTTCAAGATCTATGCACTTCTACCAGGTAGAACTGTTAGGTAAAGTAATCAAAATAGTCATCATTCTAGCTTAGTTAGTAACCACTTATATCATGATTTATCCACCTAAATATTTGGATAAAGTCATCAAAGGCTGATTGTAGGCAAACTTACAAAATATGACAGACTCTAAGGTCCCTTTTGGAAGGGATCTCAAAGGCTATCTAGTCCTGTTGTTGTTCAGTCATGTCCTATTTGTGATCCCGTTTGGGATTTTCTTGGCAAAGACACTGCAGTGGTTTGTCATTTCCTTCTCCGGCTCGTTTTACAGTTAAGGAAACTGAGGCAACCAGGGTAAAGTGACTTGCCTAGGGTCACACAGCTAGTAAGTGTCTGAGGTCACATTTGAACTCAGGAAGATGAATCTTCCTGATTCCAAACCCAGTGTTCTAAAGGGTAAAATAGGCTGCCTTGAAAAGTAATAGGTTCTCCCTCACCATAGATCCTCAAGGAAGGCTAATAGACCACTTGTGAATTCTGTAGAGGGGGATTCCTACTCATGTACAGGTTGGAGTATGTAGATAACTTTGATCTCTTCCAACTCTGAGATTCTGTGGTTCTGTGAATGAAGAGGAGATGAATATAAGATATTGTAGATGTAGAATTGATCCCACATCGCCACTTATTTAACATGGAATGTGAAGGAAAAAGAAGAGATAATGATGTATCTAAGGTTTCAACTTAGGAGGGTGGTGAAGCCTTCACCAAAGACAGGAGGAATGGAATGGCTGTGGTGGAGGGATGTCCGGCAGGCATTTGGAGACACATCATTAGAAATAAAGGGAGATATTGGGGTGATATATACACTTTATGTAACACACATATATGTATATTTACACAGGTACAATGCATACACATGATACACATATATGATATGCATACGCACATGTCTATATGTGTATATATGTATTGTGGGGAGAGAAAACGAGAGAGAGAGAGAGAGAGAGAGGGAGGGAGATAGAGGGAGAATGAGAGTCTGGTCTGCAAAAAAAAATGATAATTAGAGCCTTGAAAGTGGATGAAATAGGGGAAAAAACACTTTGATATGTTCTGTTGCCCTAAAGGG
>CM053622.1:199185689-199217261 GCA_028646595.1 Phalanger gymnotis | reverse complement strand
GAGGGAGATAGAGGGAGAATGAGAGTCTGGTCTGCAAAAAAAAATGATAATTAGAGCCTTGAAAGTGGATGAAATAGGGGAAAAAACACTTTGATATGTTCTGTTGCCCTAAAGGGCCACTAGGTGGCATGGAGGATAGAGTGCTAGGCCTGGAGTAAAAAAGACTTATCTTCCTGAGTTCAAATCCAGCCTTAGACACTTACTAGCTGTGTGACCCCAAGGTCACTTCGCCCTGTTTGCCTCAGTTTCTTCATCTGTAAAATGAGCTGGAGAAGGAAATGGCAAACCACTCCCATATTTTTTTCAAGAAAACTCCAAATGGGGTCATGAAGGGTCAGAAACGACAGATCTACAACAACAAAAATAGTTTTGTTATGATGGGGATTCTGTTCACGTATGGGTTGGACTACACAGTACCTGAGATCCCTTCCAGCAATCTCTGATTCCAATAATTCTCTAATTCCGCCATTTTGGTGGTATACTCCCAGGAGAAGAATCACTGGTTGGAAAGCTATGAACATTTTGGTGACTTTTCTCACATAATTCTAAACTGCTTTGCCAGAATGGTTTAACCAATTCATAGCTCCACTGACGGTATCTTAGAGAGGTTGTCTTTCCAGGATCCTTCTCTGACATTGACTATTTACATCTTTTATCATCTTTGTTGGGTGTGGTAAAAACTCAGATTTGGGTTTTTTAATTACATTTTTCTGATTACTAGTGATTAGAAGCAATCTGTCATATGTCTCTTGCTGGTCTGCGGTTCTTCTGAAAGCTGTTTATATCCTTTGAGTATTTCTCCATTAGGAGTATTATTTATTTTATAAAGTAGCATTTTTAGAACAGAAAATCCTATTACTTGATATGCATGCTAGGTCTTTCATTAAGAAAACGCAAATCTCTCAGTCACGGATGACAAGAGACTGTGCCAGGAACATCACAGGGCACATGAAGAAAGGTACAGGCTCAGGAGGTAGGAGGGAGAGAGCCAGGAGGCAGCCTTGTACAGCCTCAGGACTGGGAGGGAGAGAACCTAGGTTCTAACTTCAGCTTTGCCACTGCCAGCTGTAAAACCTTAGTCACAGGTCTTGGGCTTTTTTTCCCAGATGTAACATGAAATGACTGGATTAGATACAGAACAAACTGGTAATTTGGACACCGAGGAAAAAATCACTATGAAACTTGTCCTAGAGAGTGCACTGAGGGGTGAGGAGGAGGTGATCTCCAGGGGAATGGCCTTCCACTCAGGACAAAAAGCCCCTCGAGGAAGGAGACCCTGAGACGTTCACCTTTGTTAGGAGAGACATAGACCTTAGAAAAATAGCAGTCACCAGGAGTGGAGACCCTAGGACACGGAGAGACCGCTACTGAGAAGCCTTGCCACTGTGGGAGGTGATGTATGTTGGGTATGGGCCAGAGAAGGAACTCAACTAGGGGATGACCAGATAGGAAGGAAGTATTGGATAGCTTCCTATTTTAACAAAATAGTCTTGCTAACTAAATGCTCAGTTCAGTTGTTTTTACTCATTAAGGGATAGAAGTTATTCGCTAAAGTTTGGTACCCTGTGGCATAACCCCATTTGCCCAGCATTAGTTATGTTTCTGCTAATGGTCCCTTCAGCTCTAATATTCCACGTCTCTAATTAGATAGAAATAATTTTTTTAAACTTTCCATTTGCAAAATTAATTCATTTGTATTCATTTAGAAATATTTTTACTTAATTGGCCATAATATAGATGTGAAATATATTTTAAATTATTTTTATAATTATTGAATACAATTTTATGTTCCCTCTTAATTATTTTTTCCTTAAGAGAAATTTGAAATCCATTATGATATTAAGTTATTAAGGCTTGCAAATAGATTCGTGTCTAGTTGTTAATGTTTTTGTTAAATGAAATAAAATAGTGAATCAGTAATCAAACCCATATATTTTCTAAAATCAGGGCATCAAAATCTTCACAAACCAAAGTTGAACAAAACTAATATTTTAAGTTCATCTATTTTATGATTTTTAAATGATGAGATAAAATTTACTTTTGTTGTCTCTTGCAAAATAATTCAGGCTATGTTGAATACAGCAAGAAGAAAACTAGCTTCCCTGGCTTGACTTTTTTTTCCTTACTGTCATTACTTATATGAGCATTTCTTTCCACTCTCCTGACCTACTCTGTGTGATTACAAGTCAATATCACTCCCTCATATGTTATGAAAGTAATAATGATAGCAGTGAGACCTATCTGAATTTTCTTGGCTGATCTATAAAATAAAAATTTAGAGCCATCACAACTTTCAAAACTAAGTTTAACTATTAATACAATTCCTTCAGTCAGAGCTCAATCATTTAAAAGTGAAGTTATCATCAGCATTTAACCTAGAAAATGGAGAGAGTAAATTTCCTTTCATTGACAATATCCAGGACAAATCCCAAACTAAGCCAGTGATGTGTGGATTAAGGGATCTTAATGGAATTCAGTTTTATCATTTATCAAGCTCACCAAGTGAAATGCACAATTTATATGTATTTTTAAAACCTTGTGTTGGATGGGCACAGAGCTGGGATTAAGGCTTTGTAGCAGCCTTGATTGAAATTTAATTTCTTCCTTCTTTCCCCCCCGTCATTCATTACTCTAAAATGTCCTAAGAATTTCTAAACTCCTCACAAGGAGAACTGATCTTTAATGAAGCTTTGCTACTTTATTCTGGAAATCTAAGTACGGAGTCTCATCACTCTTAAATTAATGGCCTTGCTTTCTGCTATGAACTTAATACTCCGAATGCCGATCTGGTGTTTGATTGCTTTCTCCCTCTTCCGCCCTTTTTTTAATCAAAGTATCTTTTCATTTCCTTTTTTACTTCTTTGCAGTCAAGCATGAACTCTGCTTTGACGAACCAGCCTCAAAAGGATCTGGCCACAAAAGCCTTCATCTCATGACCAGCTATTTTTCTTTTTCCATTGAGGGCAGGACAAGAAGAAATGGATAAACTTTACAGCATGAAAGACTGGAGTGATCTATGAGGGCGGATTTCCCCAGTAGCAAAATGTGGAGAATCCTGGTGTGGCTTCTATAACCTCCATCTTAGAGGTTCCTTTAAATCCTCATTTACTCGGAATGATTTAAATATGGTGCCAGAGGGGATAGATTCTATGACCTCTGATGATCCCATAATAATAGCTAACATTTAGATAGCACTTACAGGATGCCAGGTACTGCAATAAGGGCATCATCTTGTTTGTTTCTCACAACAACCCCGGGAGATGAGAAACTGAGGCAAACCAGGGTTAGGTGACTTTCTCAGGGTCCCACAGCAGGTCTTCTGGACTCTAGGCTCTGTACTCTATCCACTGTAGTACCTAGCTACCCTACCCAGGTCTATGATTCTACTTCTCTAATTTAGGGGATCTTAATTCTTTTTTTAGTGTGGCTCCCTTTAGCAGTCTAGTGAAGCCTGTGGACCCCTTCACAGAATAATATTATTCAATGCACAAAATAAAACAGAGAGAATTACAAAGGAAACCAACTGTATTGATATACAGTCATCAAAATATTTTTTTAAAACAAGTTCATGGATTCCAGGTTGAAAAAAAAAACCCTGCCAATGCCTTTGTCTTTTAGTTAACCAGGGCAGGACCGGCAGCTAGGCATCTGGAGTCATACCGACTAACTCAGCATCTTCCATTTCATCAGAGCCATGGGGCCCAAGGGAAACATACCTGAAAATATTCCTGCAGACTCATGTTACTTTCTGTCTGGCCCCTGAGCCACAGAGTGAAGCCAAGAATCAGGGCCAGGGCCACTGTCATATGGCCTGACTTGGCAGGCTCAGAAGGGTCCGCACTATTTTAATCACACCCTCCCCTTTTCACAGCTGATTCCTTTCAGTCACGTTATTCTGAAAGCTCTGTCTAAAATACAAGCTTCATGCCAACTAACTGGATTTTTTTTCTATTTTTTAATTTCTTTAAAGTGGAAACTTAGCTCCTGGCCACACACGGAGCTAGAGAGGCCCTAATATCCTTAAAATAAGTTGGTCTTGAGCATTAATAATTCTCCTTCGAGATAGCATCGTAAAGCCAAGTTTCCCCCCTCCCCTGTCTTCCCCTTCCCAGAGCAATTTGAATGAGGTATTAAGGCTCGACTGAGACCAGGCTCGACTAAAAGATGAAACGGATTTGGCTTGTCTTACGAAGCATTTGTTAAATGAGCCACTATGATAGAGGTTAAATCAGAAATTCTATGATCAGCCAATCTCACAGAGGATCTTGGTAAAATGCTCCTGGGGGGCTCATTAAGCAGATAAATGTCAAAATATAATAACAGAGAAGCAATTCAAAATAAATAGGAAGCTCAAATAGCCTCCTGTGCTGTTCCTCTCAAGTCAGATGGCAGTCAGAGCCCAAATCTCCCTGCTCAGCACCACAAGCATTTCTTAAGCATTTACTGGGTGCCCAACAGTCTGTGCTATGATGGATACCAGAGAAAACATGGCTTCTACCTTCGAACTGCTTCTAGTCTAGGTGGAGAACACACAGGACATTCAATCTGCACTTAGCACAGTGCGTGGCACACAGAAGGTGCTTTGTAAATATTTATTGTCTGGGTGGTCCTTTGGTTGTCCTTTGTTCTCCAAGAGGACCGAAATGATATCACTATGCTAGAGTCAAGTTTAAATGTGTCTGACTGTGGCTGATCAAACCAAAACGAGCAGGAATGCTCTACCACAGGTCAGGGACAAATAGTCCGTGTGAACATTTAGGGTAGATACTCCAAACTTGCACATCCTGAGTTTTCTTTGAGCTATTTCAGTTCTGCTTTGCTCATAGAAAACAGCACCTTCTCTGATGTGGGCATGCCATGCTGAGGGGTCCTATGTCTGAAATCACTTTAGCAGTCTGGTGAGGCCAACTGACCCCTCTTAGAACAATGTTTTTAAAGACTTAAAATAAAATACTCAGGGTTACAAAGTTTACCAATTATCTCGAAATACAGTTATCAAAATACTTTTAAAAAACAAGTTCACAGACCTGAGGTTAAGAATCCTTGAACTAGGGCATAATTCCAAGGCAGCAAACTAGACAAGTGTAGGATAATGTCATATATGTACAGTAAGTGTTAAGGGGATATGGGGGAAAATTATTGTGTGGGGCAGAGTTAATTAAGAGAGGCTTCATGAGGGGCGCATCTTGAGTGGATTCCTCGAAGCAAGAATAAACTTAGTTTGAGAAAATGGAAACACAAGAATGTTTTGGGCAAAAGAAACAGTGCATCCAAGGCACTATTAAGTGTTGTTCAGTCATTTTCAATCGTGCCTGACTCTTCATGAACCCATTTGGGGTTTTTCTTAGAAAGACACTGGAGTGGTTTGCCATTCACTTTTCCAGCTCACTTTCCAGATGAGAAAACTAAGGCAAATAGGGTTAAGTGATTTGCCCAGGGTCAGAAAGCTAGTGGGTGTTTGAGGCTGCATTTGAATTCAGGTCTTCCTGACTCCAGGCCCCACCTAAGCTGCCTTGTTAAGCATAAGGGGTATTTTAAAGAGTACACAGTAGAATGTAAGCATATGGAGGGCAGGGACTTTGTATTTGTAACCCCAGCACCTAGCTCAGTGCCTGGAACTTAGTAAGAATCAATAAATGCTTGTTGATTGATTAGCATTTACTTGCTGGTAGTGGATAATTCATTAAAGAGAAACTGTAAAATAAGGTTGTATCAATGGTGAGGCCAGTTGATGGAGTGATGAAATACCAGACAGATGAAAGTGAAGCAAAGGATTGAGGCTACTATGTGATTTTTAAATTTCTTTCCTTCCTCTTTCTTTCTTTCTTTCTTTTTCTTTTACTTCCATCTTTCCTTCCTATCTCTCTTCTTTCTTTCCTTTCTTTTTTCTTCCTTCCTCTTTCTTTTTCCTTCTTTCTTTCTTTCTTTCTTTCTTTCTTTCTTTTTCTTTTACTTCCATCTCTCCTTCCTATCTCTCTTCTTTCTTTCCTTTCTTTTTTCTTCCTTCCTCTTTCTTTTTCCTTCTTTCTTTCTTTCTTCCTTTCTTCCTTCCTTCCTTCCTTTCTTCCTTCCTTCCTTCCTTCCTTCCTTCCTTCCTTCCTTCCTTCCTTCCTTCCTTCCTTCCTTTCTCTCTCTCTCTCTCTCTCCCTTTCTTTCCCTTCTTCTTTCTCTTTCTCTCTGAGGCAATATGGGTTTGGGGGTCAGAACAGCCTGAATTTTAGCTCAATTTTATTTGAGCAAATGTAATATTAAAGTTTAACTTGACCATTGGGAATAATAAACTGATAAAATGTGAATAAAGAAATGCTTAAATTTTACATACTGTGTGAAGAAGAAGGTAATGTAAAGGACCATCCCTAAATTTCTTCCCAGGCTTCTTAAAACCGATAACAAACCTAATTAATTATGATAAGTTCAATTTTGCTTCCTACTACTTTCTTCAGTAACAAAGGTTTCCTTAGTTCGGCCTAAGTAGGAATGTAGGGGTGGCTGGTGGTCACCAAAACCAAAATCAAATAAAGTCATGATTTACCTTAGGCAGACAAAGAGGTAACTTACTGCATCTGTTGAAGAGGAAGCAAAGAGCCCTTCTTACCCAGTGTCTTAGGTGCCTTTCACCTCAGACCTGAGTGAATTAACAGTAAATAGCAGTATTTTTTGGTATCAAGGCCTCAATAGAGGCAGTGAGCAACAAGCAAGGTACAGAATCCAGGCTACAAAGGTAAAAACATTTTTTCCCCTCTCTTCCTAATATCTATCAACAGTTATAATGTGTAGACAGGAACAGAAAAAAGCCACGGTGAATGAAGCAATTATTTTTAGAGATAATAATGACCATCTAAACCTTTATGCAAAACTTTAAAGTTTATAAAGAGATTTCATCATATCATTAGAGACATCCTATTTCCTCTCTCTATGCCTTTCTTTGCATAGGCTTCACTTCATGTCTGGAATGGACACTTCTACTTCTTGGAACCTCTAACCTCTCCTCAAGTCCCAGCACAGGGTCCACCTCCTTCAAGAGACCCTTCTTGATTCCATGAGCTGTGACTGTTCCTTGCCAAAATTATATTTATGTACTGAAATATATTTTTGTACAAAATATTTATGGAGTACACATACATGTACTAAAATATATATTTGTACTACATATGTATGGAGCACATATACATGTACTAAAATACATCTTTGTACTAAATATGTATAGAGTATATATATGTACTAAAATATATTTTAGTACTAAATATGTGTGTAGTACATATACATGTACTTAAATATATTTATGTACTAAAATAATAGTATCATTTTTAGCTATCAAAGCTTTAAACTGCACTAAAATTTGTGAGACTCTCTATATATTTCATATAGACTTATCTGTGCATTGTTCTCTGCTTCCCCTCAATAGAATGTAAGTTCCTTCAGAGCAGGTACCATTTCATTTTTGCCTTTTTTCTTCCCCATGCCTAACACAAGGTCTGGCATATAGTAGGCATTTAATAAATGCTTGTAGAATGGAATTGAATTTGAATCTTGAACCGACCCTGTGAAGTAGGGCAGATATCATAGCTATAATTAAGCCCATTTTGCAATAAAGGATACTGGGGCTAAGAGAGAGAGAGATTAAGTGACTTGAGGAAGGATTTGAACTCAAGTCTTTGGACTCCTAAGTCCTACACTCAAACCATTATACCACCCTATCTTTTCTCATCCTATTTTCAGTCTAAAACCGGAAGTAGTAACACAAATGTTTAAACAATTGTATGACCCAGCTTTTAAAGTGAATTATGAAAGTGTCTGATGTATTATTATTATCATTATTACTATTAACTTTTTTGAAACTCAGATTTCCCATTAGCATGTAGAACAGGTTTAAACCAAATAGGCCCAGAGGGATCAGACCACATCTTTAAAGTGATTTCTATTCTTTATACCAGTTTCTTTGCTGTCTTTGCTTCTTCATCTTCTTCAATTTCTTCCTTTTTTTTTCTTCTGAGCTCATGTTAATTGCCTGCTCAACTGAGTTACCCAAGAAAAGCTGAGATGGTAAAGTTATATCCAGGCTCTCTGTGACCTGCTTGCAATGAAGACACATATCAGTTCAATAAAGCTCAGACAGAATGACAGTGACAGCTGCCTCATGGCATTCAGCATGAAGTGAGCAGATCTATTTAGCAGTTTCAGGACCAAGTGTTTCATTACAGCCCGGCTGCTCTAAGAGAAACAACCTAAACCCAGCCTAAAGTGTTCCACTTCATCAGTTACTGAAAGGCTTGTGTTGACGAGTATCTCTATCTAGAGGGTCTTCTAATCTTGACTTTTTTCACCAAATTTCCTGGAGCTAAAATACCCAGTCAGCACATTGTTTGCCCAGACTTCCAGTCTGCAACTGCTTTAGGGCTGGTGGTAGAAGGAGAAACTCCCTACTCAGAAGAGTTTGCTATAGGGCCCAAGAAGGTGTCATGGGGGCCAAGCAGTCCAGTGATGTCTCCAAGAAAAAGGACCCCAAGGGAATATTGCTGGCAAAAAAGAGACAGAAGTTTTCTCAATGGGATGATGTCCTTGTGGGAAAGGACCCAAGGTCACTGCTGAAGAGGGGCATGAGGCATATAAGCTTCAGTTTGGTCACCAAGGGAATGACCGACATTCCCGACTTTCTGTGGGGGCTGTCTGAGATCCAAAAACTCAACTTGTCTCATAACCAGCTCATGGTGGTCCCGGCAGAGGTGGGAAAACTGACAAGGATCGTGGTGCTGAATCTGTGTGGAAATCGCATAAAGAGCCTGCCCAAGGAAATTGGGCTACTCAGGAGCATGAAGGTTCTGTTTGTAAACATGAATTGCCTGACAGAGATGCCGCCTGAGCTGAGCCTCTGTAAGAGCCTGGAAGTTCTGAGTTTGTCCCACAATTACATCTCCCACCTCCCCTCCAACTACTCAGAACTTTCTGGATTGAGGAAGTTGAATCTGAGCAACAACTGCTTTGCTCACATCCCCATCTTCGTGTTCTCGCTGAAGGGGTTAGATTTCCTTCACGTGGGCTCCAACCGGCTGGAAAATATTGCCGAGAGCATCCAAAGCCTGGTAAGCTTACAGATCTTCATCGCCGAAAACAACAACATCCACTCCTTCCCAAGGTCCCTCTGCTTAGTTACAACACTTGAGCTTCTGAACTTGAACAACAATGACATCCAGACGCTACCTGACGAACTCTACCTGCTCAGTCGATTGGACAGGATCGCCTGGAATCCCATGGACAAAGGACTGCATATTTCTCATAACCCTCTCGCCAAGCCTCTGCCAGATCTGGTGGAGGGGGGTCTGGACCTGCTCTTCAGCTACCTGAAAGACAAAAAGCATAGCTGATTTGTCCAGTTGAAATGTGACTACGGATCCCCCTCGTCCACACTCAGTCCCATGGGTGCACTTTCCTGGTCTGAGATTTCGACTTCATTGCTTCTCAGTGTTTGCAAATGCTTTTATTTCAGACTTGCTGAATAATCGTCGAATGTGAGTGAATTGTTCTATGGGGATCATTTATTTTAAATCTGTGCTGTTCATTGCTTTTGTTTCTTATAACCTCCATAAGCTATTTGAAATTCTTTCTGCATCTACATTTTAAGTAACCTTTGTTTTTCCTCTTAAAGAAAAACGTGTGAAGTCTTCCTAAAAATCAGTGAGATCCAGTTTGTAGACTGGAAATCTGTAGAGAAGGTTTCTGCTCTTCAGTCTACCACTGGAAGGTAGGCCATTTTTGCTTTTAGAGCCTCAGTTTCTCGATGAAGGGTAGATTGGGACCAGAACAAAACCGAAGCTGCCCTGGTCTCACCTGGATGAACCACTGACCAGGTCAGAGCCAAATAGCAGCAATGTCCTGCTGCCATTTTAAAGCAATTCTAAAGTCCATCTTGGCATGACAAAATTTGATAACCTGTAATACAATGTAGTTGCTTACCTGTATTGGTGGAAGGCAGAGAAGTGAAATACATCTCCTAGGTAACATAACAAATTCATTTTAATGAAAAATTTTAACCTTGTTTCTCCTCCCACATGCCAAAGTTTGTTGAAACAAATACTAACCAACAGCTAAATCATTGCCTCATTCTACTGTTATCAGGAGAGGAGGAAGAGCCACCTCCCCCAAGAGGCATTTCTTGGCTCCTCAGTAGTTAGACTCCCACCCGAATGACTTTGAATGTATCTGGTATGTGTTTTGTGTTTATTTATGTGTGGACATGATATAGCTCTCCTATTTACTCCATCCCTTAATAGAATGTAAGCTCCTGGTGGGCAGAGACTATACTATTTTCTGTGTGTTTTTTTTAATATCCTCAGTGCCTTGCATAGTGCCTGCCACATAATAGGTGTTAAATAAATGTTTATTGAGTGGAACTGAATAATTCAGCAAGAGAATAAGTATTCTCTTTCTAATGGAGAGGTAGTTGTATTTACCACCTGCCTTTCAGGGATGAGTGTTTAAAAAACCTGAAGATGCCATTTGTAAAGCATTCTGGTTTCTTCAGGCAGAAGGCACTGTGAAAAAATGTGATGTACTTTTATTATAGACGAAAACAGCTGTCAGTTGATCAAGGACACTGGGATAAGCAGCTCCACTGTTCTTATCAGAGAGGCCAATGGAGTTTAAAGCTCAGCTGGCAGGCAGGGACACCTGAGCCATTAACATTTCATCTTCTAGGAGATAAATGCCTAGAAGAAAAATGGTTAATCAGGAAAGGACAGTATCTTTGGATCATCAAAGGGCCAGTTATACTAGGTGATTGACTATTTGTCAATAAATGGACCATATTAATATTAGGACTTGTGCCAGTATTTACCTCTCTTTCTCCTAGGTCTGTTTCCTTGCTTCAGGGGATGACAGATTCTTTCAGAGCCTCCTTACAGGCATTTGTAAAACGTTTTGTAGCAGAATGCTATTTGAGCAGTAAATTAAGACCATAATGGTTCTAACTTTAAGAATAGAAGAGCATCATCCCAACTCCTACACACTCTGGAACCACCATCCCTCCCACAAGTTGCCAGAGTAGTTGTGGGTAATTTATTTGGTGGTTCCAAGTTTAAATCATAGGATCTTAGACTTAGTGCTCATCTTTGGGAACTATTTAATAAAATAAATAAAAATACAATAACATGTAGATAATGTTAATATGTGGTTTTCTAAGTCAATATGTACCAACAAGAATCCTAGTGTATGGTTTAGTGGTCCCCATTTCTATTTGAGTTTGATATCCCTGATCTAGTCCAACTACTTCATTTTATAGATAAGAAAAATAGGGCCCAGGGAAGAAACATGACTTTATCGTGTCTATTTCTGGGGTTTCCATCTTGGAATCCTGAGAGTTGTTCAAAGATAAAACTTGAACTTACTCCTACTAACACAGTGCCTGGCACACGGTAGGCACTTAATAAATGCTTATTGAATGAATGGTGGTTGAATAGCTAGTAATTTTTCCCCAATAGACTTAAAAGTGAGCTATCAAAAAGGGGGGGGGGAAATCTAGGCCAATTTTTGCTGTTATCAACAAAACATGCCATTCCAGTAACATATTCATACATGAGCTCCTAGAGGGGAGTCACTGCAAATAGAATGTATTGGCTTTATATGGAAGGAGTTAGTAAGAATCTCAGCACAGTAGAGAGGAACAAGTAGTAGGATTTGATGTTAGATATTTTAATTTCAAGTCCTGGCTCTGCCATTTACTACCTACAGGAATCTGGGCCTCAGTTTCCCCATCTACTTGAAATGAAGATATTGGACTACATCAGGCCTCTTCTAGTTCTATTATAAACCTATAAAATTTCTTCAGCCCACAGCCACACTCTGTGCCTTCACTATCGACTTGATAAAACCGGTGGAAATGTCCTTCCAGCTCGTGAATCCTAGCAAAACAGAGACTGCGACATTAATCTTCAAAAACCATGACGATCATTTACTCAATACTAACAGCTAACGTTTAATAACATTTTAAAGTTTGCCAAGTGCCCAACATAGATATCATCTCATAGGATCCTCCCAACAACCCTGTGAGGCAGATGTTCTTATTATCCTCATTATACAGATGATGAAGGTGAGGTTAAGAGAGATTCAGTGACTTCCTAGGGATCACATCGGTAGCTAATAAGTGACTGAGATAGGATCTGAAGTCAGGTCTTCCTGACTCCAAAGGCCAACATTCTATCCAAGGTATCCTGCTGCCTGTCAGACCTTGACTACTGCACACAAAGCCATTCGCGGTACACCTAAACCTTCTGGGGTTGTGTTAGTTCCTACTTGTTACACAAAGAATCACCTGGACTCAGGTTTTACTTTCCATGACCTTGCTGTAGGCAGAGGCCCAGACTGGGACACAGTCCTGTGCTTTCCCAGTTGAACAATCACGTTTATTTCCTCTCCCTGCTTTCCAGTTATTTGATCTGGGAACAGTAACTTTACTCCAGGGAAAGAACATAACAGTATTTTGAAGGTGACCTGAGAGCTTACACCTATTATCAGAAGCTGCAGTATCCATCTAGTTTTTAGTTTGTCTTGGTGCCTTTCAAAAATAGGGCACCATGCTTTCTTTTATTAATGTTTGGTATTAAGCAACATCATAAAAATAATAGCATGTTGCCAGATGGGCTTTAGATATTGATCCTCTGTGACTGTTCTTCATGAAAGAGACCCATCGATAAAGAGACAGCACAAAGCCAAGGCTGGTTCATGTGTCTAGTTATTCAAAACACAAATGAGGAGGAGATCTGAAAAATAACCTTCAGATGGGCTCCTCTGTGCTGTCAAGCCTTAGAATTCACTGACTCGCTGGGAAATTTTGCTCGCTTATCATCGGTAGTTATAATTTAGCAAGCAATCAAATAACTCATAGATACTTGGGCTATGTGCTTTCTGAAGGCATCAAAGTTGAGAGAATGGCAGCATTAGTTCCCAAACTCAGGCAAGGGAAGAAGCTGGGCTAATTAGGTACTTGACAGCTAGGGGGAGGGGAGGTTAGATGCTCAAATTCTTGCTGGGGTATTAGGGTTTTCATGCCACTCGGCTCTCAGTACAGAGACGTTTGGGGGAGGATGGGATGCTCAGAAACACCTTTTGAAGCACTCACAGCTTACAAGCTCACAATTAGGAAGAAATCCTGTGCTCCTAGCAAATGAGGAAAGCTTTGAAAAGACACATCTGTTTGGAGAATAATACTGCTAGATGAATAAAGAGGCTGTGTATCAGAGAGAAAAGTGCAGTCATTACGTGACTTGTTGACTTAATAAATGGTTAATGGAAAATGTACTGCATAGCTTGGCTTTCCTTAATAGACTTTTTTTTTTTAAACTCCAGTAGTAGAAGATGGAGTAACTGCAGCTTTATGCACCTGTATTTCAGAATAAAGTCCTTCTTGCTCTGGAAAGAGATAAAGGAGGAAACACTATAATTATTTGTAGAGACACACTAAACTAATCTTTTTTTTAATTTGGCAATGGATTATTTCATTTTTAAAAGTTCATTCCACAAGCTCCAAATCATATGCTGAATATGCATGTCATGTCCATAAATTTAAAGCTGAAGAAAAGTAAATGATGTGACATTTGTCATTAGGAAATGTTCCCATGACATCAATAGACTGAAATTCTGGAACTCTGGTTAGCGTTCAATGCTACTTAACTAGTTTGCTCTCTGGAGTAACAGCCATGGAAAAAGGGCAGGGGACATAAATCAATTCATCGAGATTATGGATACAGTGATGAATAACAGGCTACCCAGGAAAACAACTTTAAATAGCAAGGGGAAAGGCAGTGTTTGAAAGAGCCAAATAACGTTAATGAACATACTTTTAAATTATTTAATTATGCCATTAGTATTTAAAATTAAAGTATCCAAGGCAACACCATTCACTTTGTCTATCACAAGTAAATGCTTTTATTTCCAAACTCTCAGCAAGTTGTTTTAAAATAGCATAGTAATATTCCCAGTATAGATGTAATCTCTTGATTGACAGTATTATGACTATAATAATGTAACCACGATAAATGCCCAATCAAAATAATACAGATATTTAATACATGTAAGAAAGGGTTGGAAAAACAACATTGGAAGATAAAAGTTTTGTTAACAATTCCAAGAACAGACAAGAACAGATTGGGGGGGGCGGGGCAGAATCTATAGGTTTTCTTTTTTGTATGCAATGTGATAAAGCTAAAATATTAAAACAATTTTTTAAAAAGAGGCAACAGACAAGAGTCATGATGTGAATTTATATGACATTAGGAAAATTCAAAGGTTGCTGTCTAAAGTTCAATATGTGGATTCTTTGATAGTCAGCAGACCTCACTCCTAAGGAGAAAGTCTTTTTCTGTCTAGTTCTAAAATGCAAGTTCCTTCATTTCAGAGTTCCTCCTCACTTCCCTCTCTTCTCACCCTTACAGTATTTTTACACTTTCTTCCTTCTGCATTCCATAATCCAAATTCACTGGTTCACTACTGTTCTTCAAACAGGACACTCCATCTCCTGACCTCCTGACTCCATACTTTCTTTTTGGGTCACCATGCCTGGAATGTTCTGCCTCATTATCAAAACCGCTTAGATTTCCCTGTTTCTTTTAAAAGTCAATTCAAATCCCGTCCAACCTCCACCCCCACCAGTTAATAGGTAGTGCCTTCTTTCCCTCTGATATTACCATCGACCTATTCTGTATGTATCTTGTATATACTTAATTACATGCTATCTGCCCCATTAGACTGTTTTGTTTTTCTTTGTATCCCTGAATTTAGCACAGTGTCTGGCATATATAGGAAATGCTTACTAAAGGCTTACTGAATGTCTTTGCCTCCTCAATCAGTTACAATGCTGAAAAACCCAATGTTTAAATCTGGAGTAGAAGTAACAGACAACTTTGCTTTCCCACCAATCACAGCTCTTGAACCCTCCAAAAGTGAAGGAGTATCCATGACACATCGGAGATAAGACCTTTCCTTTATAAAAGTGGAAGTCTGGGAAGTCATCTTAAGAGCTGCCACTACCTCTCCTCTCATTCCCCAATCTTGGGATGACAGCCTCCCTGCTACATGTGAGGGAAGAACCTATTTGACTTTGTGTCAATAAGCCATCTTAGGAAACCATGTTTCAGCTCTCTGTTGTCATGTGTGAAAATGGAACTCTGCCGCAACCTATCTTTCCAATCTCGTTGTTAATAACGTATATGGAACACCAGTCCCAAAACCTATTGGTTTGGGACTCTCTTCTCATTGGTGGAGATGAATGCCCTGCTTTAAATGAAGGGAAAGTTGGAGAGAGCGGGTGATTATAGGAGTCTAGTTTACATGATTTTTGTGCCCATTTTACTTCTATTACTTGGAGAAGTCATACAACAGGTTGCTGCTCCCCACCTCCCATTCCAGCACATACTCCAGATGGTATAATTCCTCATTTTTTCCAGAGCCTTCCATTTTTGATATACCTTCTATTTTAAAAATTCTTTTGACTCTAAACTCTTGTGTTGGTTAATTCATACCTTACAAAATAGACACCTAGAATTATGGTCACAGGTTGCTTACGAGGAGGAAAAACAGGTGCACGTGGTTGGGAAGTTGTATTCGGGTATTAACGTTTGCTTATTTTCATTGGGAAAAACAATTTTATTTTATTTTTAAAATTTTTTATATATTTTATTTTTAAATATATGGAGTAAAATAAGAATTTGCATAACATAGTATGATAAAAAGATGATTGCACATGAAACTGAACATCTATTATGTACAGCTTGCTATTCCTTTTAAATATATAATAAAGTTATCATGAAAATTTCTTTCTTTTTATCTCTTTTTTACATTTTAAATTTGTGCCTAGTGCTCAACACTACAGATAGATCTAGGTTTTTAATGTGGGTGTTCTGAGAGTTTAAGACAAAATGAGCCACTAGATTCTATTCTAACTTCTACTAGGCTGAAGGCTCAGACAGAGCATTCCTACTTGAGGGCAGTATGTTGACTCTCCTCGAATTCTTGCCGTAGAAGCAATAAACAATCATCAGAGGACATGAGTTCTAATTCTCCCTCCATGACTTATTACCAAATGACCTGGTCAAGTCCTTGCATTTCCTTTGAAGTCTTATTAATGAATTTAGTTTTGTCATGGATAAAAAAGAGGAGTGGGCTGAATGATCTCCAAGTTCACCGATCGCATGTTCTCTTTTTCCTTAGAATAAAGCAAGCCTATCTCACTAAGACTGTCAAAGTATTTAAATATATATATATATATATATATATATATATATATATATATATATATATATATATTTCCCTCCCCTCAGAAGCAGTCAACGGTTGACCATGCTCCAAAACATACTCAGAGGAGCTTATATTAAAACCCACATTTCTTGCATGTCTCTTCCCCATTCGTGGGCACACATAGTAGAATCATCATCCCTATAAACTTTCAAAGGTTGCTAAATGAAACTGAAAACTAGTTCCCCCTTTAACTTTTCGTGTCTCTTTTCCTTGCTTTCTTCCATTTCTGATATTTATCAAGGTTTTTAGAAATGTTAATATTTGTTACAGGCAACCCTCTAAAATATATACATCTTAATATGGAGTTCAAATTGTAATTTACCCCCAAATAGTACAGTAATATTTTACTTATCCAGAGGTCACTTATCTGGTGACTTTGATTATCCAGAATATAGCTAAGAATCTGAAGTAAGTCCCTCCACCTTCCCCCAAAAAGCAGGCAAAATAGATATTACAAAGCCCCCAAGTAATAGGTGAGCCCCTTAAGCCCTTCCTTAGAACTCATTTCCTCTTAACTTTTATTCTATCGACAAAGTCTAACAGACTTTTGTTATCTGAGCTCCCAGCCCACAGCAGGTTAGGAATAGGAAATTAGAAGGGGTTGGAGAGCATAACTAGAGGCAGGCACAGCTACAAGAAGTGATGGTTTACAAGTCTGATAATGAGGAAAGAGATAGGGGGGAATATAAAGTAGAAACTAACAAAAAGTCAGCTGATGGGCTCAAAAGCAGCCTGGGACCATTTGGTGCAGAGACAAAAGAGCATATTCAGCAGCCCCAGATCCTGGCTAGAAGTGAATTCATTACCACTCCACCTCCAATCCTGGCTTCTTTCAAGGAACAGGTTTCAAGATCTTCTCTCCCTTTAGTTTACTACTATAAATGGGGCAGAACCTATTTGACTCCATGCCAGTAAGCCATCGTAGAAAAATATATTTCAGCTTTTTTACCAGTTAGCATCCAAATAGGTAGAGACCAAGTCAGTGAAAGGCTTCTATATACAGAGACAGAACATACTCTGCCCCAAACTATCTTTCTAACCTCATTATTAATAACATATATGTAATCCCAGTCCCAAAGTCCATTGCTATGGGACTCTTTTGGTATGGAAGATGAATGCCCTGCTCTGTGTAAGGGACAGGCAGAACTGATGACAGCAGGAGAGCTTTACTCTCCTAAGTTGTCCTTGAGGGCTCTTCAAGCTTTGAATTGCTTTGGGTACTTCTGGCTTCCAGCTTCCAGAGAAAAGATGGAAGATGCCAACTCCACTTCAGGTTGCTGAAGGAAAAGACTCTGGGAAGAAGTCAACATGAGAAGAGCTAGCAGTCTCCATCATGTCCCTCTCCCCTGCTTGCTACACCAGGAATTTCAGAGAACTTACCTCGGGTGAAATCTAGAGCTCTCTCTTTTTGTTGAGCTAAGTTGCCTCTCACCATGGGGGAGTTCCTTCATTCTTTATCGTCTGGAACATGCACCCTGTATATCTATGCATACTTTCTATGATTTCTGTTTTGCTACTGATTTCTATAAATGGGTTTTCTTTAATAAGCGCTGTATGTGTTCTTCGTGGATACAGCGGATAGGCCCATACATTGGAGTCAGGAAGACCTGAGTTCAAATCAGGCCTCAGACACTTAATAGGTGTATGACCATGATCAAGTTACTTAACCCTGTTTGCCTAAGTTTCTTCATATGTAAAATGAGCTGGAGGAAGAAATGGCAAACCACTCCAGTATCTTTGCCAAGAAAACCTCAAATGGGGTCATGAAAGGTAGTACGTGACTGAAACAACTGAACAATAAGCGTTCATTGTGGAACTGGTGGTATTTCGTGGTAAACAAGTCAAGTCTTGGATATAGAGCTTGGGGTCTTCCTTCCCATAATAACAAAAGAGCAGTCAGAAGTTAGCTTGAACCCGATCACATCCCTCAGATCCGCCATATTTAAAGAAGCAGATAGATGTATTTGCAGACCAGTACCCTCTCTCTCTAAGGACAGCAGAATGGCTTCCAGTCCCAACTTGCCGCTTTCCCTTCTGGCAGGGAATAAAGTCTCCTTTGGAAAAGGGGGGAGAGAGAAGGGGCTGGTCTTCCCCCCACCCAAGCAAACATGCTACACGTGGGGGACAATCCCTTGCTATGTATATTAATAACATTACCGCTCTTCTCATACTCTGCGATCTAGCCAAAGGAACAGCTTTCTCTCTGTTCCTCATACCTGACACTTCATTTTTCCTCCTTTTGTGTTTGTATTGGTTATTCTCTATGCCTAAAATACACTCCCTCCTGATCTCCATCCCATAGAATGCCTCTCTTCCTTTAAGACACATACCAACTACTATCTCCTACCTGCAAGACACACCATCTTCTCAAGTGCTAGGGCCCTCCCTCCCCAACTTCCTTGTATTCAAATACCTTATATTTATTTTCCTGGATATACTGATATATGGACCAGTTGCCTTGCCCATTAAAATGTAAGCTCCTTGACAACAGGGATTGTCTCATTCTTCGTATTTATGTCTCAGATATATGACACAGTACCTGCTACATGGGATGTCCTTAATAAATGCTTATGAATGGACTGAGATTGCCCTGAGTCACTAAGTGTTGTCTGCCATTACTGCAGAGGACAGAATAATAACAATTGTGGAAATTTACCGAGTGCTTTGAATTTTCCAAATCACTCTACATATATTATATCTTTTGAACCCTTTGAGGAGCTATAGCAGGTGTTATTGTCTCCATTTTATAGAAGACGAAGCTGAGGCCCAGAGAAAAGTTAAGTGACTAGCCCATGGTCATAACACTAGCAAACGTCAGAGGCAAGATCTTCTCAAATCCAAGTTCAATGCTCTACCGTAGGAGTTTTCAAACTTTTTAGCTCATGCACCCCTATTAATAGAAAAAAAAATTGAGGAGGGAGTCAAATGTGTGTGTAATTAAGGTCCTGGCCAATAAGGGCTCAGTCTTGAAAATAAGTGCAAAATTCTTTACCTGCTATAAACAATACAAGATATGGAACTTTAGAATCTGGATTCAGCCATAACTTAGAGACTCATACAGTTTGGTGATGGAAAGTCTTCTAATCTTCTTTTCACCTTTATCTTCTAATATCACCTTTAGAGTAATCTTCTAATCACCTTTAGAGTAAGAAGTACTGAGAACTCTGGAGGCCAGAATTTAGTGTACATACAAGAGGAACCATGTATCTCTTCTTCTGCCCTTTTTTTCCTTTCTGGTGTTAAGGAAAGCAAGAATCTCTGTGCTGCTCAATGGAGAAAGTGATGGCAATTACTTTATCTATCTCTCTACCCAACTGCCATGAATCTGTGAAGATACAGAGCCTTTGTTTCTTTTGGGTCTATTCTTTCCCGATCTTAGATGAATAAGTAGCCAGAGATGGAATTTACCAGGTTATGACACTGTGAGCCATCGGAAGCACCCTCTGAACTGGAGACTATACAAGAGACCACTAGAATAAAGTAGCAGCTGTAACTGAGTCTGGTGAGGAGCCAGCCCGGTTTAACAAGAGAGTAACTTGCCCCAAAGCAATGCCTAGTAGTGGTAAACTTGGTGGGAAGTCTCAAAAGGAAGAAAAGGATTTCTAAGGTTAGGAAGTCTCAAAGCACGGCTTGGTCTCATGTATTCCCCTTACACGTGCACCGCTGCTTTTGCATTTTAAGATTGAATCTACTCTTTCTAGGTACCTTGAATGTGGGCAGGGAGGAGAATGAGGCCCTATTCTGGAGAAGGATTTTTGGTTGTTGTTGTTTGTATCAGCTTCTTCAATTTTGAGCCCACTTTCCCAAGAGACTTTGTGTATTCAAGGGGAGAGTGTATCCCAGTCTGGAGACTGCTTTGTAACTTCTGTCTTTGCTATCCCATTTCAGTAAATAGCCCTTCATTTCTAAAAGCTGATTAATGTCAACTGGTTGATTGATATTGGGGAACACACTGGATGGGCGCTCAGAAACAACAGTAATTCAAGTCACAATCCTGTAGGGCTCTCTTTAGAAACTGATGCCAGAAGTAGTTATTGCCCATTACTAGTCCATTATAAGTTGGGAATGTGAACCCACAGAGAGTGACAGACATATTCATTAATAAGACATATAACATACTACATCACTGATACTACATATATGTATATATAATAAAACACAAACAATAAAAGAAAATAGAAAGGATGAGATAGAGTTGAACTAAATAGCATTTAAATATTTTAAATTTTATTTATAAGTGCTGCAAAAAACCTTATTCTTTGTTACTGTTACTGATTTTTTTTAGGCAAAACAATGTGATTGACTCTCATATTTTTTTAAATCCTTCTGTATATCCTGGAGAACTGAAGGGAATGTATAAATAATAATCATTTGGCGAATGAAAGTGAGGAGTTGAGAATGACACCAAGATTGCAAACCGGGTTAAGAAGGGTGGTGGTCTGTGTGACCTTGGGCAAGTCCTTTAACCCCAACTGCCCTGCCAAAAAACCAAACAACAAACAAACAAGAAGGGTGGTGGTGGTGCCCTCAACAGAAACAGGGGAGTTCAGCTGGAATAATGGAAGAGCTAAGAGAAGCAGCATTTGGGGGAATAATGGGCGGAGGATAAGTGGGATTGTGTTGAAGACAAGTCCCATGATTGGCTATACCAGTGAGAGTGGGATTTAACAGATCTTCCCTTTTTCTGATAGGCTGATCGCGTATCCCTGGCCACAGTCCTCCCACTGGGCTTTGAGCTCCAACTTTGGAGACCATTGCTTTAGTGGACAGAGTAGATAGTGATAGCTCTAAATGGTAAAATGACAGACTTGGAATCAAGATGACACAGATTCACATCCTACATCTGCCATAAAGTATGTTACCCTAGGGATGAGGCAGCTAGGTGGTGCAGTGGATAGAGCACCGGGCCTGGAGTCAGGAAGACTCATCTTCCTGAGGTCAAATCTGGTCTCATATACTTACTAGCTGTATGACCCTGGACAAGTCACTTAATCCTGCTTGCCTCAGTTTCCTCATCTGTAAAATGAACTGGAGAAAGAAATGGCAAACCAATCTAGTATATTTGCCAAGAAAACCCCAAACAGGGTTGCAAAGAGTCAGACGTGACTGAAACGACTGAAGAACAACATGTGACCCTACACAAGTCACTTATCGCTATAAGCCTCAATATCCTCGTATGTAAAATAGGGATGATAATATCTATTTCATAGCATTCGTGTAAGGCTCAAATGAGATCATATTTGTGAAAATGTTTTGTGAACATTGAAGCTCTGTATATCAGTTATTATTCTTAATATTATTATTTTCTTTCTGCCTCTTGCTATACTACTATTTCTAGACGCTCCCTCTGTCCCCATCACTCAGTAACTTCTGCTTTGCGGTTCACTTCATGCAGATACAATAAACTGAACCAATTCCTGATGCTATAATCTATAAGTTTCCAGATTTCACTATTCAGATTTTCTCAAGTAGATCAATCTCATTCATAGTTTTCCTCTTCACCCCAGTACCTGCCCAAATGAACGGATGAAATGAATGAAAAATGAATAAAATGCATTTATTAAAAGCTTACTATATGCCGAGCAATGTGCTAAGCACTAGGGATACACACAGACAAATCAAGACAGTCCCAGATCTCAAGGATTTCACACACTAATTGGGAGAGACAACATATAAAATAAAGTTCAGCCGCAGGGCAGATGGAAAGGTCAGGAATTCATAAGGGAGGAAGAGTGGGGCAGATAGTAAGACCCAGCGGTACTTAGGTTATCTAAGCAGGGGAGAGAAAGATTCCAGGGGACTGCAGGCCATAGAGACAAAGCAGTTGGATGTTAAGGCCTTGAAGACCTTACAATGCAGTGTCAGGGAGGATGGTAAGGCCTGGCAGTCCTCTATCTTACTGTGAAGAATGGAGTTGTTGATTCCCATCTCATCCAAGGGTGGGTTCTGGGATAGTCTAGGACTGGGGAAAGAGTAAGGAGGGAGTGAAGGGAGATTTTCTCCCCATTCAGCAGTATCTTCAATATACATGTTGATGCTTCCTCAAACAAAGGTCATCAGCTTTCTCAACTTCCCTACCTCCATCTCTGCTTTACTTCAACTCTAAACAGGGATGTACACATTCTAGATCTCACCATCACCCATAATCATTCTGTCCTTGCATAGCAGAGAGCCTGGCACATAGTAGGCACACAGTTGACAAATTCTAGTTGATTGCTGACTGACTGGCTCCATGATTTGGATCTCTGAAATTCCCCTTTAACAAAAACCTCCTTCCCTTTCATCTGTTAGGAACCTTTTGTGAGATCTGCCAGATTTGTAGAATGTTTTGGGGCAGAGTCATATAATCCTTGGAAGTCTGATCTCATCTCCATGTCTCATGATGTTTTGGAATCAGAGAGACTCTTCCCATGCCTCCACAGGAAAGAGATCTCTCTGGAGATTTTTAAAGAAGCATTCTAAGAAGGGAGAGAAAAGGGGAAAGAGAGAGACAGAGACAGAGAGACAGACAAAGACAGGGAGACAGAGAGAGGAGAGAAGACAGAGACAGAGAGAGGAGAGAAGACAGAGAGACAGAGAGAGACAGAAAGAGAGACAGAGAGAGAGGGTGGCAATGGGGAAAGATGCCCATCATTCCTGAGTATGCAATACCTATCTGTGGTCTCACTCCACTAGCCTTCAGAGGTATATAAATTCAAGACAGGTCCCGGTGCAAGCATTGAAGGAAGGTGGCCTGAGCAAGCCACAGTTAGGTGGAAACAGGTCTGCTTAAGAGTGCCCCATTGTTGGCAATCAGCCCATACTATCCTGACCAACCAGAGAGAAAGGGGACTTCAATCTACAGCATGTATTTTTGGTTAATTAGTGTGAATGATTGTTGTAATCACCATTCCCTAGTGCGGGCAGACAGGAGGTCTATAATAAGCAAATTAAAATCCTGAATGGTTGACTAAGTGAAGACTCAAGGCAGGAGCAGAATGGAGTACGATGTGCAAGGGGGCTTTGCCTTAGAGTTGGGACATGAAGGAGATGTATTCTATAACATGAGTCTAGCACTTCTTGATTTTACTGTGTTTGATCGGCACCTGCGGCCTCCTCACCTTGTGTCATCCGTTGACTTCTTTGACCGGCTCCTTTCTCCCATTGGTGAGTTTGTCCTGCAGCCTCCATTTTGGGGAAGAGCCCGGGCTGGCCATCCTCATTCCTCTCCTGGCCATGCTTCCGATTTTCCAGAATTCAACAGGCCGCTCTGGGTACCTTTCCCCCCTCGCCCTTTTTTACTTCTTTTTTTATGTTGTCTTCCTCTTTTAAAATGTAAATTCCTTGTCAGCAGGGTCTGTCTTTCTTTTTGCTTTGCATTTATATCCCCATCACTTGGCACAGTGCCAGGCACAAGGTAAATTCTTAATAAATGGTTGCTACCTATTGCTTGCCTACCTTTATGACATATAAAATGGCCAAGAAACATAATTTCTTGATAATCAATAATCAATTTTATTAATTATGGCTAGCAGGTAATAAAATGATGATCATTTGGCTTTCTCTTGTAAACCAAAGATGAATCATGGAGGTCTCTTAATGTTTGTGTGTGGTTGTTGTTGTGGTTGTGGTTGTGGTTGTGGTTGTCGTTTGTCCTTTATTCTTGAAGAGGACCGTGAAATCAGGAAGATGATGCCATGACTTGCAAATGAATTGGATTTCAGGGAGGGAGGGCTGTGCAAAGTCATTACTCTCACTTTCTTCTCTGGAGCCATATGGGTCCAATGTCAAGATATAGATCAGGATGACTGGAGATGGCCCAGGATGCAGTGGGAGACTTTGGCCTTTTTAAGCTAAGATCTTTCCAAGTTCTCACTTTGACTGAGGAAAAGTCCATTCAGTGATTTTATATATATGTATATATATATATGTATGTATGTATGTATATATATGTATATATATATGTGTGCATATATGTATGTATATATGCATACATACATATATACATGTGTGTGTATGTGTGTATATATAATGTATGTATGGGTGTGTGTGTGTATAAAACCTTGGAAGAGTGAGTGTTCTCAACAGGCAGAAATCAACTCTGATTGGTTAACAATTAATGAGAGAATGAATATTATAATGAGATGTAGGCCTATTCTAGTGAGGGGCTGGGGAACATGAGTCTTACTCATCTCTACCCAAACCAACCCCACTTCAGGCAGTTTAGACAAAGGGATCTACCTCCACCCATGTCTGCCTGAGTAGAACACAATGGGCTGGAATTCACCTAGATCAGATTCTCTTTGTAAGGTTTTCTAGTTGGGTGGTGTCCCACCCAAGACTGAAAAGCCTGTATCCCCAGCATTCAGGCAATCTCATCTATCAGTATCAAACTTCAGAGACTGGCTGAATAACCTACAGGGGTTTATTTCTGAACAAGGAAAAAGAAAGTGAAAACATTAATTTAATTTCAATTAATAATTGGTTATTAACATATGAGAGAAATAATCATTTCTCTCAGATGCTATATATAGCATGAGAAATGAAGGGGAGTGGGGACTGGAGGTGAGAGGAAAATGTGGGTACAGTTTGTTTGTAGTACACAGCCCTTTCGCCTATTCCAGGTTCTTGTTGCCATAATAAGTTCTCAGGGTCCTAAACAGAAGAGGAGCAAGAACTTCCTTTAACCAAAGCCTTTCATATCTTGCTGTGTGTGTCCCCAGAGGGAAGGTGGCAAGGGGCCAAGGACAGTCATCTGCCCCAGTTTGACTTTTCCTGCACTGGAGACTCCTATCTCCTGCTGCCAACCTGATCTCCCACCTGTGGTGTCAAGAGTATTATGTACAAAGAGGGTCAGTCTTCTCTTCCACCTCATGCCTAGACCTTGAGAGTAGAAGAAGGATCAAAGTTGGTGGAGAGTAGTTAAGAGCTGGACTTCCATCTTTTGCTGTACTGTCTCCTGCCTAATGTCCAGCCTCCTCTGGGAAGAGGAGGGGCACCTTTCACTCAGTGTTGAACATTCTCACATTTGGTTATTCCAGAGATTCTGAACCCATGTAGGTCATTATCCAAACTCCATTCCCCAGCCCCACCCCGTCTCCTCATACTGTATTCTCCTGGTGGCTATTCATGGTCCTCAACCTAGTGGAACTCGCTGAAACTTCTGACCCCGGTGGTCAACTCCTCTGCTTAGATATGCTTCCCTTAGGTTCTAGGATTATGCTCTCTCTTGGTTTGTATCCAGTCTGATGGATTGTATGGGACTGTAAGTGGCACAGTCAGTTAGTTGATAAGTATTTATTAAGCCTTACCATGTCCCAGACACTATGCTAAGCCCTTGGGGATACAAAGAAAGGCCAAAGACAGTATAATCGGGGAGAAAACAAGGAAACAGATATATGAAAAAAAGCTATACACTGGAAAAACAGAAAATAAATAAGAGAGGAGAGGTACTAGAATTAATAGGGGTTGGAAATGGGGTGTAGCCAAGATGACAGAGGCAGGGAATTGCCAAAACTCTCCCACATTTCCCCTCCAAACAATGTGAAAATAATTCCTCAAAAACAAATTCTGGAGTGTCAGAACCAACAAAAGGACAGAAGAAGCAATTCTCCAGACCAAGACAGCTTGCTGTGCACCGATAAGTAAGCAGCAGGCTTTGAGGTGACTGAATCTGTAGCAGTGGCAATTAGCACTAGTGACTTCTGGAGCTCTCAGTCCCAAATGGGGTCATGAAGAGTTGGACATGATTGAAAATGATCAAACACACACACACACACACACACACACACACACACACACACACGTATAACTGGGTATGAAAGAATAGTGTCTTCTAATTTCAAAATAACCAGTAGCTTGTTTGTCTCTTGGAACATGGGTTTAAAAAAAAGACCTTTTTCTAAACCCCTTCTTCATAATAAATATATTTAAGATGTACCCTTGAAACATCTCCCATGTATGCACTTTGGGTTCATTTCCTTTACTAACGTATTCACACACAAAAAGAGACCACAAAACTGTCTTGCTTTATTCCATTTGGCATTGTATATTCTACTGCCTTTTTTCTTTGGAATCACATATGCCTTGAAGTATAGGAAACTGGTCTTCTTCCTGAAGTCAGAGCAAGCTTTAGTATATATTGTGGTTCTTACCCACTGTCTCTCAGTGGGTTTGGAAACACCATTGAGATTAAAGCTCAGGGAATGATGTCAACAACAACTCTCTCTTGTTCATTATTTGAAGGGGAGAGGAATTGTTCTTTTTTTATACTGGCAAATGAATGAATGAGAGCAGTTTCCTTGAAGGATCGGTGACAGGATATGACCCATTCTTTCTCATTTTTACACAGGATATTTAAAGGAAAACAACATAAAACATTAAAGAGCTTTGAAAGTCACAGAGAACTGGCTATGAGCAAAACTCAGGTATCCTTTTTCATAGCGTGCTCAATTATTCAACTTTTTATTTAAATAAACCATCCTTAATAATGAGCAACCTTTTTACCAGTGGATGCTCACAAACAGCAGGGGGAGCCTGAAGAATTATATTCACACCATGCAAAAGGAATTTCTCCAGAGGCATTTTGATGAAAACAGGTCTGCTCTGTTTTGCAGTTTATCTTTTTAACATTTTCCTTTGGGAAACAGAAATGTAAAGACTCATTTCTGACTTATTACATACTGTTTTTTTTAAAAAACTGCCTAGAAATCTGGGCATCAACTTACTTTAAAATGCATAGTTTGCAAAAGAGGAGAGAGCGGGAAGGTGGAAAAGAAAAAAGACTTTAATATAATTTGGTGTTATAAAGTTTTTGTGAATGAATGAACGCAGACTGCTCAAAAGAAATCATTCTAGAAGTAGCTGAGAGCAGAGCCAAGATGTTGGATTAGGGACAGCCTCTCAGCTGAAATTTCCCAAAATTCCCCTCCTAACAACTTTAAACTAATGCTTCAAATCAAATTTTGGAGCTGCAGAGTCAACAAAAAGTTGAGGTGAGATATTTTTCTGGCCTAAGAAAACTTGAGGTAGGCAGGAGAAGTCTGTAACATAGGGGTGGAAGTCTACTGAAGGTCTGTCTGAAACCCACACACACTGGGGTAACAGCAGCCATAGTAGAAGCAGGTGCTTCAGGAGCTCTCAGCCCAGAGATAGTAACGAGGTTGGTAATAGGGTTGGACAACTGCTTGGAAAGAGATTGTAAGGGACCCTTTGCTGACGCTGGGTACAATTTGCATTGATTGGTGACTCTATTGCCCATATGCAGTTCTGGGTTACAGTTAAAGGGTAGAGAGGAGCACCAGTGGTCCCAAGGGAGCAGGGGCCCTGGTCACAGTACCAAAGCAGAGAGGAGCACTAATGTATGCAGCTGCAAGGGACCAAGGGCCCTTCCTTGGCACAGACCAGCCACAGAGTGACTACACCTCTCCCAGGAAGCACCCAAAAACTTGCAGACCCCCAGAACAAGCTCTGAAAATGTCAGCACACACACACAAAAGCCTGAAGCATGGGCCAGTGCCTCCCTACCCTAGGTGAGCAGAGCCCAACTTTAATGTAAAGTTCAAAGTCAAGAAATAGGCTAGGAAAAAGAACAAACAACAACAACAAAAAGAATTTGACTATAAAAAGCTACTATGATGGCAGGGAAGACCAAGACATAAACTTAGAAGACAACAGTGTAAAAACAGCTACTATGAAAGTCTCAAAGAAAAATGCTTATTGGACCCAAGTCCAACAGGGATTCTAAAAGAAGTTAAAGAAAGAGATGAGTGGTAGAGGAAAAACTGGTGGGGGAATGAGAGTGATGCAAGAAAATTTTGAAAAGAGAATTAACAGCTTGGTAAAAGAGACACAAAAAAAGACTGAAGAAAGTAATATTTTAAAAAACAGAATTGGCCTAATGGTAAAAGAGGCACAAAATTGTACTGAAGAAAAGAACTCCTTAAAAATCAGATTTGGCCAAATGGAGAAAGAGGCACAAAAGCTCATTGAAGAAAATAACTCCTTAAAAATTAGAATTGGGCAAGTGGAAACTAATGACTCCATGAAACATCAAGAAACAATAAAACAAAAGTCAAAATAATGAAAAAAATTGGAAAAACAACTGACCTGGATCAAGGAGAGATAATTTAAGAATTATTGGACTACTTGGAAGCCATGATCAAAGAAAGAGCTTAGACATCATATTTATTTTTAAAATAATAATTTATTCTCATCCAATTGAATATAAAAACAATTTTAACATTCATTGCTTTTTTTAAAAAAAGTTTTGAGTTCCAAATTCTTTCCCTCTCTTCCTTTCATCCCCCCCCTCTCTGAGATGGCAAGCAATCTGATATAGGTTATACGTGTGCAATCATGTAAAACATTTCCATATTAGCTAGACACATTTTAAGAAATTATCGAGGAAAACTGCTTCAGTATCTTATATCCACAGAGTAAAAATAGAAATTGAAAGAATCCACTAATCATCTTTTGAAAGAGGTTCCAAAATGAAAACTCCTAGGAATATTTTAGCCAAATCCTGGAGCTCCTGGGTCAAAGAGAAAATACTTCAAACAGCCAGAAATAAACAATTCAAATATCATGGAGCCAAGGTCAGGATCACACAACATTTAAGCGGCTTCCATGTTAAAGCAGTAGAGGACTTGTATGTATGACATCCCAAAAGGCAAGGGAACAAGGATTACAGGCAAGAATCACCTATCCAGCAAAACTAAGTGTAATCCATCAAGGGGGAAATGGATATTTAATGAAATAGAAGACTTTCAAGTATTCTTGATGAAAAGAGTAGAGCTGAATAGAAAATTTCAACAGAACGCTCAAGAGAAGCATAAAAAGGTAAATATGAAAGAGGAATCATAAGGGATTCAATAAGGTTTAATTGTGTGTATTCTTACATGGGGAGATGATACATGTAACTCCCAAGAACTTTATCATTAGGGCAGTTAAAAGGCATTTACATAGGCAGAGGGTATAGGTATAGGTCAATGATGTGATGATCTCCCAAAAATAAATGGAATGAGAAAAAGGGATACACTGAGACAAGGGGAAAGAGAGAGGTAGAATGGGGAATTTCCTCGCATGTGGAATGAAAGGAAAAGTTGCATATAGAAAATGTAATTTACTCAGTAGGGAAATGGAAAAGGAAGGGGGTAAGAGAAGGATGGGGGTATGACAAAGAGGAGAGTGGATTAATGGAGGAAATGATTAGAAGCAAAATAGACTTTTGAGGAAGGATGTGTGTGTGTGTTTGTGTGCATGTGCATGTGTGGGATGTGTGTGTGTGTGTGTGTGTGTGTGTGTGTGAGAGAGAGAGAGAGAGAGAGAGAGAGAGAGAGAGAGAGAGAGAGAGGAAAGGAAAGAGAAGATAATGAGATACAGGGAAATACACAGGAATCGTAATTGAATGTAAATGGGATGAACTCACCCATAAAGTAGAAGCAGATAGCAGAATGGATTAGAAACCAGAATCCAACAATATGTTGTTTACAAGAGACACCCTTGAAACAAAAATACACACAGAGTTAAAATAAAGGGCTGGAATAGAATCAAATATATTTTAGCTAAAGTAAATAGGCAGGGGTAGCAATCATGATCTCAGACAAAGCAAAAGCAAAAATAGACCTGGAGATAATCAGGAAGACTACATTTTGCTAAAAGGTTCCATAGACATTGAAGTAATGTAAAAATGTTTAGAGCAGATTTCTCTGATAAAGACCTTTTTTCTCAAATATATAGTGAATATAGAATTGAGTCAAATTTATAAAAATCAGACCCTTTCCCCAATTGATAATCAAAGCATATAAACTGGCAGTTTTCAGAAGAAGAAATCAAAATATCTCTAGTCATATAAAAATGTTCTGAATCACTATTGATTAGAGAAATGCAAATTAAAACACCTCTCAGACACTACCTCACAACTATAATAAATGACAAATGCTAGAGAGGATAGGGAAAAATAGGTACACTAATGAATTGTTGATGGAGCTGTGAACTGGTCCAACTATTCTGGAAAACAATTTGGAACTATGCCCAAATGGCTATAAAACTGTTCATACCCCTTGACCCACAGGGTCTGTGTCCCAGAGTCAAAGGAAAAGGAACTATATGTACAAAAATATTTACAGCAGCTCTTTTCTGTGGTGGAAAAGAATTGGAAATTGAGGGAATGCTCATCAGTTGGGGAATGGCTGAAAAAGTTATGGCATATGATTGTGATGGAGTACTATTGTGTTATAAAAAGTGACAAATGGGGCATCACAAAAACATAGCAAGACCTATATGAACTGATGCAAAGTGAAGTGAGAAGAACTGGGTCATCATTGTACACAGTATCAGCAATGTCGTAATGATGATAAATTGTAAAAAACTTGGCTACTCTGATCAATAGACTACTCCAACACAATTCCAAAGGATTCATGATGGAAAAAAATGTTATCCACATCCAGAGAGAGAACCAATAAACTCTAAGGGCAAATTGAAGCATAATTTTCTCACTTTATTTTTTTTTCTCTTTTTGACATATGTCTAATATGGAAATGTGTTTTGCAAGATTTCACAGGTATAATTGATATCATATTGCTTGCTTTCTTGTTGTTTGGAGACAGGGAGGGAAGGAAGGAAAGAATTTAGAACTCTAATTTAAAAAGAAAAATGTTAATGAATAAATGATTTTTTAAAAAGAAAGAAAAAAATCACTTTATTCACTCAAGAGTATATATTGTGGGGGGGGCGGGGGAGCAGTAACTGGCGTGAGCTCCCTACCAAATCCCTCCAAAAACCTATAAAAAAAAGGCTCTGAACCAATTCTAGAACTGCAGAACCCACAAAGTGGCAGAGGGAAGCAGGGCTCCAGCCCAGGACAGCCTGGATGGTCTCGGGGTAAGGTCTGTCCCTCATGGAACTCCCAGCTCTCAGCTGAGGGGAGCGGAGCTGAGCCAAGCATAGCCCAGCGCACGCGGCGTGGCGCGGCAGACCGCGGACTGACGAGACCAGGAGTAGAGCGGAGAGTGCCCTAGCATGCTGAATTACTGAGCTGTGGCATGTACCAGACCTCACAACCCACAAATAGCAAAGACAACAGAGAAGGTTAGTGGGAAAAGCTGCAGGACAAGACGGAGTTTGCGGTTCGGTTACCACCCCTGGGGCAACGGAGGCGGGGCAGCTTTAGAACTATAGCTGCAGTTGCTTCTGGCCGGAGGCCCACCTGGTGGGAGGAATTAAGTGGCTGATCAGAGCAGGAGTACAGACAGAGCCTGCTGAAGATTTAAGCCCAGTCCGGGTAGGGGTTCTTGGGGAAGGAGGAGT
>CM053622.1:199162624-199185189 GCA_028646595.1 Phalanger gymnotis | reverse complement strand
GGGAAGAGGGGAAAGAATTTGGAACTCAAGATTTTAAAAAAATAGATGTTCAAAAGTAAAAAAGTCTTTCTTTTTCATGCAACTAGAAAATAAGATGCACAGGCAATGGGGCATAGAGATTTATCTTGCCCTACAGGAAAGTAAGGGAAAGGGAGATGGGAGGGGAATGGGGGGATGGAGGGGAGGGCAGACTGGGGAGCAGGGCAATCAGAGTGTACGCCATTTTGGAGTGGATGGGGTGGAAATGGGGAGAAAATCTGTAATTCAAACGCATGTGAAAATCAATGCTGAAAACTAAACATATTAAAAATAAATTAAAATTAAAAAAAAGTATATATTGTGGGATGACTAATTTTGATAGACTTGCCTCTTCTCAGCAATACAAGGCTCAAAGACAGCTCCAAAGGACTCATGATGGAAAAAGCCGGCTACATCCAGAGAAAGAACTGTGGAATCTGAATGCAGATTGAGGCAAACTATTTGCTCTCTTTTTTTTTCTTTTCTTTCCTCTTTTTTTTTTGGTTTTGTTTGTTCTCTGTCATGATTCATTCCATTGGTCATAATTCTTTGCAATTTGACAATTGTGTAAATAAGTTTAATATGAAGGTTTATGTAGAATCTATGTTGGACTGCATGCTGTCTTGGGAGGGGAGGGGGAAAGAGAGCAAAGGGAAGAAAATTTCAAACTCAAGAACATGTAAAACTAAGTGTTGTAAACTAAAAATAAAAATTCTAATAAAAAGGAGTATATATTGAATACATTTCACTAAGTTGTAGCTTATGGGGTTGGACAAGATTTTAACATCTAGAATTTCTACTGGTTCTAACTTTCTAAATTATTGCATTCTGTCGTAGATCCTAGAATGTTAGAGAAGGAATTGACCTTAGAAGTAGTTGTTTGATCTGGCAGCTAGGTCTAGCAGTAGATTGAACATGGGATTTGGAGCCAGGAAATACTTGAGTTCCAATTCTGCCTCAGACACTTACTAGCTGTGAGAATTTAGGCAAGTCACTTAACCTGTTTGCTTCAGTTCCTTATCTATAAAATGAGCTGGAGAATGCAGTGGCAAACCACTCTAATATCTTTGCCAAGAAAACCCCAAATGGGTCTGTATCTTCTTTCACAACATAACTTATACAATGATATGTTTTGCATTATTGAACATGTATAACATATCAAAGTGCATACCTTAACAGGGAGGGGAGAAGTGAGTGAGGAAGAAAATTTGAAACTCAAAAATTTTTCTAAATTAATTCTAAAAATTGTCTTTACATGTAACTGGGGAAAACAAAATATTATTTTTTTAAAAAGAGAAACCTGAGAAGATTTATATGAACTGATGCAAAGTAAAGTAAGAAGAACCAGAAGAACATTATACATGGTGACAACAATATTGCAATGATGATCAACTATGAAAGAATTAGTTACTGTGATTCATACAGTGATCTAAGATAGTTCCAAAAGATTCATGATAAAAAATGCTATCCACCTCAGAGGAACTCTGAGTACAGATTGGAGCACATTGTTTTTCACTTTATTTTTTCCTTTTTTATACCTAATATTAAAGTATACTTTACACACCAAATGGTTGTCATATTGTTTGCTTCTCAATGAGTGGTGGAGGGACTGGAGGAAGAGAGAGAATTTGGAAATTAAAATTTTAAAAAATGTATGTCTTAAAAAATAAAAAAAATAATTTTAAAAAACCCAAATGGGGTCACGGAGAGTCAGACATGACTAAAAAACAACCAAACAATAAAATGTTCAGGTTCTGATCACTTTTGGTTTGTTGTTTGTTTGAGAACTTGTAATAATGGGGAGCTCACTACATGGTCAGATGGTCCATTCCATTGGTCATAAGGTTCACAGGATTTAGAGCTGGAAGGACCTAAGAGATAATCTAGTCGTGCAACCTTCCTACTCCTCACCTCTCATTTAACAGATGAAATGACTAAGGCCCAAGAAATATTAAATGGTTTTCCTGAGACTCCTGAGGTATTAAGTAAGGGAGGCAAAATTAAAATCCAGGTCTTTCAGCTCCAAACCAAGTGTCCTTTTTTTCTTCTTTTTTATTCCATGCTGAACTAATAGATGTATACATCATAACTACATAGACATTTCAAACATGTGCAGTGATATTTCATATGCAGTCTTTTTTCAAGACAACATAATATGGTGGAAAGATCACAGGACTAGCAGTCAGTTAGTCTAGGTTGCAGACAATCTTGGCTTTGTTGCTCCCTGTGTGATCTTGGCCAAGCCACTGAATTTCTCTAAACCTCAGTTGACTCATATACAAGCTGGGGATACTAACACCTGCCCTGCCTAACTGATAGGGCTGTTATGAGAAACAAATGAGATAACGGTTGCAAAAGCACTTTTAAAATGTAAAACATTACACAGTTATAAGGTATTGGATGTGAGGAGCAAATGAGATAATGGATGTAAAAGTACTTTTAGAAATGTAAAGCATTACACAGATATAAAGTATCATTAAACTTAGGCAATTCGTTTTTAATTTAACTATTCTCAGAAGAGGCACTTAACACCTAAGAACTTTAAAAAGTGATCTATAAAAGCAAAATATTACTTTATAGGACAAACTTTAACCTTATTTTGATGAGCCAACAACTCCCATATAATAAAGTAGCAGGTAAGTTAAGGAAATCATCAACCAAGTTGGGAAATGAATGGTTGATACAGCTCCTCTGTACCAACTTGTCATTGTTATGGGATGTTTATGAATTCCTAGGATTTTAGGATCACATATCTAGAAAAGACTCCAGAAGCCATCTCACCAAATCACCTCATTTTACAGATAAATAACTGAGATCTGATGATGTTAAGTGATATGTCCAGGGGCACAGAAGTAGTAAATATCAGAGGCCAGATTTGCTGGAGTTGAACCCTAATGGCTAGATTTCAGTATGGTATTATCACTGGATCATACTGTTTGGCTTCAAATGGACCTCAGGGATCATCTACCTTAATCTCCAGATTTTATAAATGAGGAATCTGAGGCCTATAGAAGCAACTTTCACAAGGTCACCCATAGAGCAAGTGGCAGAGCCAGGATTCAAAATGCCTTGAACTCCAAATCCCATCTTCTCTTCACTGAGTCACTTTACCTCCGGCATGGTGTCATGAGATAGCCATTAAGAAGTGCCTTGTATCCTTGGCTTTACTGCATGCTAGCTGTGTGACGTTACGCAGGTCACATAATCTCTGAAAAACCTTATATGGTGCTTTGATATCCTGTGGATTCAGATATACCTGGATCAGATCATGCTCACTGATATATAATACTTCTTTGTCACCGCAATGTGACAATTCAATGGGACCTCAAAATTCATCTATCCCAGCCCCCACACTAAACAGATAGAGAAAAGGAGGCCCAAAGAGCTAACATGAATTGACCAAGGTGACACTGTTGTCATCCAGTGGCAGGCCCAGAAATCAGGCCAGGGAATCATAGGTTCATAGATTTAGAATGGGAAGGAAACTTTGAGGTATTCTACTTCAATTCACTCATTCTGCCCACGAAGAAACAGAGGCCCAAACAAATTGTGACTTGCCCAAGGTCATGCAGGTAGTTTTTAATCTGGGGTTTAAATCCAGGTTCTCTGAGTCCATATCCAATACTTATAATCCCAGAATTTGAGAGTTCTAAGAGACCTTGGTGGTTATATAATCCAACCCACCATGAAAGGATTCCAATGAAAGGAATCCCTAACAGAGGGAAATCCAGATGCTGCTTGAAAATTTCCGAGGCAGGGGTTCCTATCATCTCTCATGTCCGTTCCTCTTTTGAACAGTTTCAATGGTTAAGAAGTTTTTCCTTACTTCAGGCCTAAATTGGCCTGTACTGCTTCTTCCTGTAACTCTTGGCTCTGCCCTCTGGGGGCAAATAGAACAGGCTTAATCCCTCCTCCACAGCACAGCATGACATGCTTCAAATCCTTAGAGATAGCTGCCATGGCCTGCTCATCCCTCTGCCTCCCCAGTCTTCCCTTCTGCAGACTAAATATTTCCAGTTCCTTCAAGTAATGGACTCAAACCCTTCAACATCCGCGTCGCCTTCCCCTAGACACTCTCCAGTTTATCCACGTCTTTTTTAAATCACAGTGCCCACAACTGAACACAATAATCGAGATGAGGCCTAATGAGGTCAGAATACAGAGAAACAATCACCTCCCTATTCCAGAAAGCTACGCCCCTTAATGCAGCCTGAGATAACCTTGACTTTTTTACTGCTATAACCCACTGCTCCCTCCTGTTCGTAGTTTGTCAATCCTTCCCTTACACTAATGAAATCACAGGTCTGGACAAATAATAAAATGCGTGTGGTACTCTGCTGGGAGAGAGATACAAAGGCAAAGAATGAAGCAGTTCTTGCTTTCAGAGAACTTGCATTCCAGAATGCATCTGTTCATCTTGTGTGGAGGGATGCTTTATGTGATATTGCCAAGCAGTTTAATGAAATCTAGCTAAATGATATTTATAACACTTCCCTGCTCTACTACTCAATCTAATAACATTGGCAAAAAAAGGAAATGGGCCTAGTCTGAAGTAGCAAAGACAGCGATTTTTCTGCTTTCACAGAAACAAAGCAGAGCTTATCAAATCTACTCAACCCCTTTCAGACTTGTTCATGTGGTGAGATTTGTATGGACCTCATTTGGCATGATGGGAGTGGCTAGAAGGTAAAATAGATTTCCTAACTCCTACTGAGATAATAGACTAGGTGAATAATTTATACAATAACAAGGATATCATAAAGATAATCAACTTTGAAAGACTTAGTAATTCTGATCAATATAATGATGAACCATGATTCCAAAGGACTCATGATGAAACATACTACCCACTGCCTGATAGAAAAGTAACGAACTAAGAATGCAAATTGAAGCATGTTTTTTCTTCTTCCTTCCTTCCTTCTTTCTTTCCTTCCTTCCCTCCTTCCTTCCTTCCTTCCTTCCTTCCTTCCTTCCTTCCTTCCTTCCTTCCTTCCTTCCTTCCTTTCTTCCTTCCTTCCTTCCTTCCTTTCTCTCTCTCTTTCTTTTCTTCCTTCCTTCCTTGGATATGACTAATGCAGGGATTTGCTTTGCATGACTGTACATACTTGCAGTGGGTTTTGCTTTTCTTACCTTTTCAATAGATAGGAGAGGAGGAAGTGGAAGGGAAAGAATTCAGAACTGAAAATAATATAAAATCGAATTAAGGAAAAGAAAAACAAAAACAACATGCAGATTTCATCTTAGACTAAGCCAAAATTTTAATTCCTTTATCCTGAATTCTATAGTAAAGTGGACATTTCCCTTCAAGATTTCATCAGTTTTATTTCAGCTACGAGTTCCTCCTCATTGGTTAGAATTAGACCCTTAAAAACTTTTTCCCTTATTGGTTTATTCACTTTTTAAAAGTTGAAATCATTACGGCAAACCAAGAATTGATGAACTGCTCTGCTATGGGAGATAGGAAGCTTCAGCAAATAACGAGATAACTGAAGTCTCTATTCCTTCTATGTCATGTTCCATGCCAAGCTTGTGATTGATTTCCTGAATTCTGTTTCTTTCTTCCATCCAGGTGATCTCTAGTATTCATCCATTACAATATTGCTCTAATCTCTTTCTCTGCTCATCTTCAACAAATATTCTCCCTTTCCAGTTC
The DNA here is from genome assembly GCA_028646595.1 of Phalanger gymnotis. Taxonomy (NCBI): domain Eukaryota; kingdom Metazoa; phylum Chordata; class Mammalia; order Diprotodontia; family Phalangeridae; genus Phalanger; species Phalanger gymnotis. The sequence continues at coordinate 199,179,518 of CM053622.1, read as the reverse complement.
TTAGATTTCTTCACACAAGTATATATATTTTTACATATACTAAATAATTATAGAGCCATTTTTTAGTCTCGGGGTCTTATTCCATCAAATCTATGAGACTGATTTTGTCTCCTTATGATAAAATCTCCTGTTCTTTAGTTGCATGATCTTGGGAAGCCACTTGCCCTCTCTGTAATCCTTTTTCTTTGTCTTTAAAAGTAAGGACACTATCTCACAATGTTTTTGTGAGGATCGAGTGAGATCATATATGTAAAACACTTTGTATTCATAAAGCTATATTTTAGCTAATTTAGCAATAACAATGTTAACTGATTTTTCTAATCTCTGTCATGCAGTGTTGCATCTAGGCCATAAGTTGCAATAAGATCCAGGTTTAACTTATGTAGTTACTTCCTAGGCCAAAGATAAATCGTGAAAATATAATATCAATCACTTATTGGAAAATATTCGTGTCTCAGCAGAAAAAATAATACATGTCCAATAAAAGGTCTTAACAATAATAACTAAAAGGTCTTACCTTTAGGTTTCAGATGCCAAATAATTTGGAAGGGATGGTACAAGATGGTTTAAGAACTGCTGCAGGCCTGTTTCAACAATCTGGCTAGCAGCTGTTGTGGGGGCGTAAGACCAACCCAAGCCCAACAACAAGAATGCTACCAGAACGCTGCAAAAGCACATGTTCTTTTGATCTGCTTAACTAAGGAAAGCTAGGTTAAGGGGTTGACAAGCTTACTTTAATTCAGCATACAAATATCATTCACTTAGTTCAGGGGAAAAGACCACCACACTGAACTTCAGAGCAAATTACAAACATCAACAGACAGACCAAATACAGATTCATAGTTACCAACATCTAGGTTCAGCCCAGGAGCTCATAACGAGGGCTGGCCCAGAGTCACTCACGCCACCACTGTTGTGGGTAAGAGCTCCAAAGAAGAGGAAACCAATCCCTGGTTTTATATCTTTTTCAGCGTCAGGGGTGAGTCACACATGCAACTCACCCACGTAACCTAAAATTGTCACAAAGAGGCGACTTAAACCCACATGGTCTAAGAGCCTCTGATGTCCCAAACCTATCACTCAAACTCATGTGTAAACTAGGCCCTCCCCTGAGTTAGCCCCACCTTGGGCCCCACCTTGGTTGCCAAGTCACACCCACATAGGTTTTACACCTAATAGGGGTTTGAGCCTGGGGCTTAGCACCTAGTGAGGCTCAATGAAATACACTTAATTACTCAAAGGAAACAAAAGCCAACTAAGTGCTAAGAGCCCATTTTGCTTACCAGCACAAGGCCTCAATTCAACTCCAAATACTGCAATACCTTAAAAGTGAGAGTAAACCTGGAATGAAATGAAAGTGTAAACAGAGCAACAGAAAACTTCACATATGGTAGCAACTCTGTCATTCGGGGCTTGTAACAGGATATTAAATCAAACTGCTGGATGTGACTGATAACTCTCCAAATGAGTCAGTCTCAGTCACTGATATAGGCATATTGTTCCCACTCAAGTGTTTTAAGTCAAAATAAAGCAAGTATAAATGAGAAAAGAGTGTAGTCACATCACATGCATGTGTTTATGTTCTTGCCATCCCCTGGGTGACATGAGTGAACTGAAGAGGACCTCTATTGTGCTGCTCCTTTCTTGCTGTGAGTAGGTGATGACCCGAGCTGGCAGCCACAGCCATGTGGCAACACGCTGACCTCCCTGCCACCACAAGCCTACTTATCCCAAGCCCAGAGAGACACCCTCTTCCTAAAAGCAACGTATCAAAAAGGATCCCATGTGCTTAAGTTTTAATATCTAGGCAGTGAAACTCACTCTTTCTATTTCTGGACCCATTCAGTCTCTCTGGAAGTTGCCACCTGCCACACAGGGCCTTTCCCTGGGAGGTCAAAGCCAGCAATTGTGTCCTTTGATATAAGTGTCCTCAGGTGGTGCTCCTGTTAGTGCAGATCATCCCTGAGGGACTTTCTCTTTCAGACACGGAACTCACACAATATGTCCTCACAAAGAAAAAGGGGGGAGACGAAGTTCTGGCTTCCCTTGTTAAATGTTTGAAGGGGATTAGTGTCACTCACCTCCTGTCCTATAGACGTGTCTGCACTTTAAAAAGCTATGGGGTAGAGCTACCTGTCTACCTCTATATTTAGGCCATCTTAATCCCTCCACTGTCACAGGCTGTTCCTCAGGAAGTTTTCTACAGCTTGTTGGATTGACATCACCATTGGAGGCATATGCCTATGGGGAGAGATGATCAGAAAGTATCACCTAATTGAGTGACCAGGTTCCTCCTTGCCTTCTGTCTCTGAAAGAAGCTTTGTGGGCAGCTCGAAGCCCATATGGTACCATGGGAGGCACCTGGCATAGCCAGCTCTCACTAATGTCCACAATAATTCTTTGCATGCAATCAGCTGGGTCAGAAGTCACTGATGCTACATCCTGGCAACGGCTTTTTCCAAGACCACTTCAAAGCAGTGGCTAGGATCATGCCTACTGTAATGGTATTAGAAAAATTCACAGCAGGTGAAGCATCTGCCCTCACTGTTCCCTTGGGTATATCACATTTGGATCCTTTGTAGTTTCAGGAAAATTTGGGCCCCCTCAGGGCTTGGGCTCTAGCTCAGGTGGAATAATTCTGTGCTCTAGTTCTGATTACAGAGCAGTCTTGTCAACGATGGATCTGTCATCTACACACAGAGAAACTCCAATTATCACAGTATGGGCTTGGAGTGGAGGGCGGAGAACTAATCTGTCCTTCCTCGTCCCATTGTCTGAATAGCCAAGATGAAAATTATAATTTGACCATTCGGGTGCACTGGGCTTTACATGAGGTTGATATTTCACTGAGTTGGAAGTATATTTCAGCATTTCCCAATGGCTTAGTCCAGAAACTGGCACTAGTCCGTGACAAATCTGGACAGGCCTGTCAAACTTTTGCTACTAAAGATCCTTACTTCTTAAAAACTAAAAGTTAAAAAGCTCACAAAAAACCCTAACTCCTCTTTTTGCTCCTCTTTCTCCTCTTCTTCCATCTCTCTCCCAGCTTCCAGTTTCTGCATCTTGAGCTATAGAAAACTGTATTGAAGTTGTGGAGGTCAAAGCAGACCTCCAAAGTGTACATATGTTACCAATGCACAGTATAGTTGGTTTGGGAAATGTTAGCACTGAAATTATTAAATTTCATAAGATCATAATCTAGAGCAAGAATAAACCTTGGAGGATATCTAGTCCTCCGCTTTGCATAGCCTGAGGGCAGGCACAGTGTAAAGTGTGCCTGTCATGTGGTCAGAACCAAGGCTTCAGTGAAGTTGCCCAAAGCAACACAGACAAGCTCTAACAGAAACACTCAGATTCATTATGCTTTTGATTTTTAATTAATTTTTGGTCATTGCAATCTAGAAAAATTTTACTGTTGCCAAATTTTTTATGACCCCCATATGGGGTTGCAACCCACAGTTTAAGAAGCGTTGACGTCTATGTCTTCTACATCTTCATTTAACCAGAGGGGTTAAGTGATTTACCTGGGGTCACACAAATAAGTTGTAGAGTCAGGATTCCTTTTTATGTCCTATGTCTCCAAACTCAATACTCTGAGGCTGGTATAAAGTAGAATAAAATAGAATAAGGAAGATGCATAGAGCTGGAAGAGGCCTTATTGATAATCAATTCCCTCATTTGTCAGATAAGAACACTCAGGGGGATCCTCTGACTCTGAGTTCAGTATACTATCAGTACATAATAGCTGCCTCCCATATAAATACATGTTTAATTAAAATACTAGATTGAGGCCTTTCTGTTATCTTATAAATGCATTTAATTAATGGGAATATCCCACATGCCTGAGATGGAAAGTGCAAGAAGAGAGCTTTCTATCTTCTGTTGATATCCTGAGGTCACATCAAATGACATGCTTCTGTTGGTTCTACCAAGGAGAACAATATTAGGATGGAAAGGAGTCAGGAAGGTTAGACCCAAAACAACTAACAGAGAATTGAAACCCGAGAAAATGAGGACATGGTAAAAAGAACATCTAGGCATCTTCACAAATTTAGATCTTGAAGAAGCTTAAAGATCATCTAGGTCAAGCTCTTAATCTTACAGATAGGTAAACTGAGGTCTGGAACAATGTAATGCCATAACCTGGATTGTTCATATAAGTAGTTTGTAATAGGGCTGAGCTTTAACTCCAAATCCTATCTTCAGATCCAACACCCTTTCTACTAGGTCATGATGCCCCTCAATGAGTTTAAGTGTCCAAGTATGATGTGCTGAAAATTACCTACAAATGCGATGTTTGAAAGATCTTTGAAGATAGTTGAGGTTCCAAAGGAATTGAGATAGCTAAAAGCTGTGAAAATGGGAAAGAGAGACTTTTTTTAATGATTCCTGGCAAAATTCTAGAACACAATAGAAAAGGTGATCATTATTAATCAGAATGGGTTCATTAATAGCAATTAAGGTCAAAACTAGCTCTAGAACTCATTGTTAAATTTCCAATGGGATCTTTTAAATCTCAGAAATTGGCAATTTCTACAAACTGGGGCTTGATTTGTTGTTGTTATTGTTGTTGGTGGTGGTCCTTTCTTCTCTAAGAAGACCAGTGAGATCACACAGGGAGATGTCTTGACTTGTGAGCAAATTGGATTTAAGTGAGGCACAGCTGTGCAAAGTCATCAACCTAATTTTCTCCTCCAGAATCATCGAAGTCCAGGAGCAAGACAAAAATCAAGTTGACTGGCAATGGCTCTGGATGCAGTGGATGACCTTGGCCTTTCTAAATTAGGTCTTTCTTATGTCTCGGTTTATCTGAGGCAACTTCTATTGATTGTCCAGACTTGAGAAAATGTTAAGAATGCCTATTAAACGTAGTATGTGTGCACACTAAGAGGATTTGGTTGTTAAACATTTACCAGCACATGCCTGTATAAACATTGCTTGATCTCAACAAGAGAGCAGTAGAAGGCTCAGGAAATGAAGTCATCACCAGAATGGAGTCCTGGTAACTGTAAAACAACGACAACAACTGGCATTTATAGAGAGCTGTTTGCAAAGTTCTTTACATCCAACATCTCATTTGAGCCTCACAACACCCCTGGGTCAGACTAACCTGATTTCCTTTTTTGACGAGGTTATTAGAACATAGATCAAGGGAATGCTCTGGCAGTTGTTTCCAAGTATTTGGAAGACTATCACAAGGAACAAAGAACAGAGTTGTTCAGCTTGGCCCTAACCTAGTTTTCAACAAGGCTTTCAGGAGAAAAAAAGTCTATCATAATATCCTTGAGAACAGAGTGGAGAGATTTGGCTTAGGTGTTAGTACAGTTAGGGGGAGTTGGAATTAGACGAAAAACAAACAAACTTGATTGGATGTTGATTAATAGATCTGTCCTTCATCTCATTCTGTTAAACATTTTTATTTTTAAAAAAAACTACAATAAAGGTATTGATGACATTCATAACAAATTTGCAGATAACAGGAAGATGACAGAATTGTGGCCCCCAAAAGATCACAATAGGCTGGAAGAATAGGCCACATCTAAAAAAGATAAAACAAAATAGAAAGTCCCTCATTTCAGTTTAAAAAATTAACTGCACAACTTCTAAGCACAGAATAGGAGAGACATGGAAAGATAGCAGCTAATGTGGAAAAAAGAAACTGGAGAGATTAATGCATTTCAATCTTAGTGTCAGCCAACAAAATGACAGGGAAAAAATGCCATTGGAACTCCAATAACAGATGCATAGGATGCAGAATGGGAAAGGTGATGGTCCCATCGTATTCTGCCCTGATTAGGTCACACACAGAGCATTGGGTTCCCTTGTTTGCCCCATTCTTCAGGAAGAGCATTAACAAGCTGGGGAGAAAACTTCGGATGGTGAGGGGAATGGAAATGTTTCCACAAGGGAATCAGGTGAAGAAACTATGAATGTTTGGCTTAGAAAGGGGGAAACTCAACAAAATTATGATAGTTACTGTCAAGGTTGTGGAAAAACTCACAAAGAAGGGGCCAGATTTGTTTAGCTTGGCCCATAGTCCAAGTTTAGAAGCAGTAGGTGAAAGTTGAAGGAAGACATATTTTAGCTTTATATAACAGGAAAACTTCCTAACAATTAGAACTGTCTCAAAATGGAATGAGCTGCATTGGGAGATACTATTAGGGGATGTTGTAGAGGAAATTCCCATTCAGGTATGGGTTGAACTAATGGCCCTGAGGTCCCTTCCAATTCAGTGATCCTAGAAATGAATGAATAGGTGGAAGGATGAGGTATTTATTAACCTTATATGCAAAACACTGTGTTAAGAACTTAAGATACAAATAGAAAAGAAAGATTGTTCTTCCTGATTTCAAAGAGCCCACATTCTGATGGAGGAGTCATATAGAAAATTTCAGTTCCATGGTACTTAGGATGCAGTGGCAAAGCATATATTAATGCTTCTTATTTAATTTTACCATTATTAAGGCTCTTGGGCTCAGGGTTCTTCACTGTTTCCATGAGAGTCTTAAGGGAGATGGTGATCAAGGTGGTGGTGTTGATGGCTTGACTTGCCTGGTACATGTTGCCTCTTGCTCTTTCCCTCAGGGTGCCCTACAGCCTCAGCTACATTGGTTTGCCTGCCTCCGGTGTGGTTGTTGGTTAGAAGTTGGTGGAGATAACAGTATCTTTTCTGCCCAGGAGTTGTTTCCCTGATGATGGCTATGAGGGCTAGACTGGAAGCAGGAACGGAGGTCTGGGAGACATTGCCACTCCCATGGCTCCTGTGCCTATCTTCTTGTTGATACTAGTTGGCCAACAGTTGGTGGTGTTGATGAAGAAGGGGAGTTCCCTCTCTACAATAATTTCTCTCCTCAATTATGGTTGTAGAGGCTGGGATGGAAGCAAGTCTTATGGTTTGGGGGGCACTGCTATTCCCAAGGCTATTGGATTCAAGGTTCTAAGCTGTTCCTGTTATAGTCTGAAGGAAGGTGATAATCAGAATGCTCTGTCTTTCCCTTAGGATGACTTGCTGCTCCAGCTAGGCTGGCTTGCACAGCCCCTCCCCAACACGTGTGGCTATCGGTAGGTATAGCTGGCCCTTTTCTCCACAGGAATTGCTTCCTCAGGTGATGGTTGGGAGGGATGGGCTAGAAAGCTGGAATTTTGGTCAGAGGGGAGGGTACAGTTATTCCCAGGGTTCCTGTGTCTATCTGTCCATTGGTGGAAGTTTGTAGTTGTTTTTGGTGGTGATGAGGAAGACAAGTCTCTTTTCCACAATGATTTTTTATGATGTCTAAAAATTTACAAAGAAACCAACGATAATGTAGTAATGAAACAACTGTTACATACCCACATGTAGTCAAAATGTCCAGCTTCAGACAACTGAAGCAAATAATCATGCCATTCCTATATTATATTGAAACTGGAATGTCTCAACTGAAAGCCTGCCGTTATCTGAGTATGAATTCCATCAAACAGAATGGGAAGAATGATGGAAATGGGACAATTCTAAGAAGGATAATTTGTATTTTATATCCCCCCCCCAACTGTGAAAGATTCAATTCAGTTTTTATTCAGTATCTACTATGTGTCAGGCACTGCTCTGGGCAATTGGAATACAAACAAAAAAAATGAAATCCCTAACCTCTATGTGCTTGCATTCTTCTGTAGAGAAACAATATGCACATACATAACTAAATACAATATATGTGTTTATATGTGTGTATGTATATATGTGATTTTATATATGTATGTGTGTATATTCATAATATATATTTGTAATGTGTATATATGACACTAATAGCTGAAGAAATTAGAAAAAGCCTCCTGTACAAAGGAGTCTTATTTTCCTTGTGTCCTGAGTCTTAATTCTTGGACAGTTTTATCGCTTCTCTCCATAAGTAAAAGACAATTTGTGGGGATGAGGTGGAGAGAGCAGTAACAACAGGGGAAGTAGAATACGGACTTAATACTACTTATATCATAGTATCATAGTAATATCATAGTAACAATGATAAAATGGATAGAGACAGGGCTAGGGATGCAACCTGTGATTTCAATGACATGGAGAACTCTCTGGAGAAAAAACTCCCTCTATCCATGAAAGTACCTTCTTTGCAACTTAGGGTCCTAGAGAGTTGCCTAAAGGTCTGAGAGGTTGAGTGAGGTCAGGGTCCCATATATAGTACATGTCAGAAAAGACTTGAACCCATGGTCCTCCTGGCTTCAAGGCCAGTTCTTTACATATTATACTGTATTAGCTCTCTCATGATAAAATCATGGAATAAAAATAATTCAGATTCAGATGGGTTGGGATTGTGGCTCTAGGACCCTGGTGGAATTGGATATACTCGAAATAAAATGTACTCAAATCAGCAGGAATTTGGAAGAATTGCTACTCACACTTGCAGGGTCATTTAGCCAAAGTCAGGTTAAAAGTTTGTACCATAACTCTCTTCAGGCCACTAAACAATATAATCTCAAATTGATCCTGGGAGAGTTCTGCCCATGGTTTAGCATCTTTCTTCATTCAAAATGTGCAAAACAAGAATCTGGTAGAAGAAAAAAAAGGTAAGGACTAGCAGGTGTGGGGAAAGAGGATGTAAGGCAGGGACCTGAAAGCGGAGCCCTACTGTGAAAAATGATCATATCGTTTCACCAGCAGGCTAGTTTAATAAATTGTAGCAGTAAGTTGGTAGGGTGATGTCAGATAAATGAAATATTTAACACGATATAATAATCCCTCCAGTAATGTAAGAATGTTCACATTTGTTAATCTAAAGGGCTCCCTGATGAGACAGCTGAATGGCCTAACATGCTGGAAGGCTGCTCTCTAAATCATGGTTTCATCTCAAGTAAAGGAAGGGAGTCAACTTAGAAATAATGGTTGGAGTGCTTTTCCCTTCCCTCTGCTAGATGGCAAGACTTACTTTCCAACCATCTGGCATAGTGGTTAACTCTTTTGCTTCATGGATGCTTTGTCTCAATTAACAAAAGATCATTTAAGGTAGCCTTACTATTTCTCTCTCTCTGTCTCTGTCTGTCTGTCTGTCTGTCTTATTTCATCCCAAAATTCATACAAGCCTCCAGTACAGTGGGCTTTCCGCTGGTTGACTTGCAACCCTGCCTCTCTCCAACAGGTAATTTGGTAGCTGCTGGAAATGGCAGCCTCATAGATTTAGACCTGGAGGGGACCTTAGAAATCATTTGTTCAGCCTTTTTATTCAATGACAAATAGGGAAACTCAGGCCTAAAGAGGTTATATGACTTGTCCAAGGTAACACAGGTAGTATCAGAGCTGGGATTTGAAACTAGGTCCCCTGACTGCAATAGATGTTTCCTCAAGCCTTGGTCTGCTTGTTCAAAAAACTATCCATGGAGGCATGCCAGCTCTGAAGGCTCTTTCCAAGAGTATGAAAGAAAAAGGCTTAATCCCAATTCACCAGTCTTCCATGAAAAAGGACTGTCGTTTCAAGGCTGGACTCCTTAAGCTCTGTAATTAATTTATGTATATAAGTAGTTGGTATCCATTTCTGGAAACCTTCCACTCTGCCTACAATGAAAATAAACAGTATCACCTCTAAGGGAGACAAAGACCATTGTTACCTTATCCTACTAGTTACTTTCTCTGACTGATAAATCTCCCTGAACCACAATGACAAAGATAATTCCAAAGCCAGATTCACAGTGTGGGTTATAGACTTGTGTGGCTGCTGGCATCTGTTACTTGCACCTGACAACATCCTCTTTGTCTCTTTCCTTCCACTCCCTCCTCTTCCTCCCCACCAAATTCAATTTCTAAAATATATGAAACTGTCTCCCTGCCAGGCAACCCTGCAGAAAACCAAGGGGGAAGTCTGAGAGCTCTCTGGGCACAAAACATCCATTAAAATGTGTTCAAATCTTCTCTGCATTTCCCGGTTGTTGGTCAAACATGTTTATGTTATGAAAATTAGCTAATTAGAGGAGATTGGATACCTTGGAGCTCCCAGCTAGATAGTTCCAGGTCTTCATTAGTAATGTTTCTGTTGGAGAGTAGCAGGGGACATGAACAATTATACTATACTGGGTAATAGCTTTGAGTTGTAAGGGGGGGAAGTGGCATTGATATATTGAAAACCAATGATAGCTAGCATTTATATACACTTAAAGATTTGCAAAGCACTTTAAATACATTATCTAATTTCAGCCTCACAGAAACCTTCTGGGTGCTATTATACTGTTTTGTTACAGTGGGGGAAACTGAGGCACAGACTAAGCAATTTTCCCAGGGTCCCAGTCAATGTCTAAGGCAAAATTTGAACCTAGGCCTTCTTGATTCCAAGTACAACATCTGGCTTGGTAGAGTGAGTTTATTTACCTAAGAGTTCCCTACACCAATAAAGTTACCCAATCTTGGAATAAAGATCCCAAGCTGCTCCATCCAGCTTCCCCAATAAACAAAGCCTGTTAATAGCAACTAAAATAATATTTGTCATCATCTCCTCAGGTAGAAGGTTAACTATTTATTGACTCCAATACTGATAGCCAGCTAGCTATCAAGGAATAAATTGAATTATTTACCAGAAATGCCCAAACAACCTCTGACTTTTTTCCCCTTCTGAATCCCTACTTTGCCTCTTGGTTTTATAGAACATTGTGAGCATAATAGAAGTTGCAGAAGCCATAAGGAAATTTGTGGAGAATTAATTGTTCAGATTTAAAAAATAAGTCTAGATGCACAAAGTTGAAAGACTTTCTTGGCTGTGGGTCTTTGGGGATGATTCTAATATACCCTGAGATCATAAGCTCATAAGTTTAGAGTCAGAAGGTCATCTAGTCTACTCTCTGTCTATATTTTAGAGATGAGGAGACTGAGGCCCCAAGTAACTTGCCCAGGGTTAAACAAGTTGTAAACAGGAGAGTTAGGATTCCAACTGATATCCTTTGATTCTATGGCCAATAAAATTCCGCCATATTCAGTTCCATATTGGGTTCAAGGATATACTAACAGGTGGTGTATTCCTGGCTGGATTTTTTGAAGCCACTGCTGTTCCTCTTAAAGCAAATGGCTCTGTGGCCATCAGAAGAGATAATTTAGTTTTATGGTCTGGTCCTCTATATTCTGTCTCCATCTTATCTTTCTAGACTTATTTCACATTGTTCTCTTTTACACACTTTATCGTTTCATCAAACTGGACCTGTAGGTGCTCCTTCAACTTGGCCAGTTGTCTGTTTTACGACATGGGTCATCTTTTATGCCTGTCCTAGGTTCTTGTGTCATTTCTCCCCAGTGAAATTCTTCTCTTCCTTCAAGGTTGAGTTTGAGTGCAACTTTTTCTTGAAGCCTTCCTAGATGCCCAGGCCCCTAAAAGGGTTTTCTCTCTTTCACCTTACGTGTTGATTAAGTCTTTTGTCTGGCTCTCTCTTTGGTCCCTGTCATTCTCTACCTTGTATTGTAATTATTTGCTTCCTGTCTCATCTGTCTCCTTTCCACACAATAAACTAACTTCCTTGAGGGAATAGCAGGTCTGATCACATCACCCTCCCTGCTCCATAAATTCCAGTGGCTTTTTTTAACCCAGTCCCTTCCTGCCTTCCCTGTCTTCTCATACCTTACTCTGCAACATGCACTCTTTGATACAGCAACACAGGTCAACTGGCTGTTCCATGAACAAGACATTTCCTCCCTCAGCTCTTGGCATTTTCCCTGGATGTTCCCCGTGCCTGGAATGTTCTTCCTTAGCTTCGACTTCTGACCTCCCTGGCTTCCTTTAAATCTCAACTAAAACCCCACCTCCTATGGGAAGCCTTCTCCAATCCCTCTTCATTCCAGTGCTTCCCTTTTTTAATTATTTCCTATTTATCCTGTACATAGCTTGTTTTGTGTATGTTTGCATGCTATCTCTCCCATCAGATTGTAAGCTCCTCAAGGTCAGGGACTTTCTTTTGTCTTTTGTTGTATCCCTGGCACTTAGCACAGTGCCTGGCACATAGTAGATGTTTAATAAATGTTTATTGAATGAGTGATTTTTTTTAATCTTTCTAACCCCCAAACCCAGCACAGTGTCTTATTTGTTGAATCGAATCCCTTTCTTGGGCTGCTGATGCTTTCCTGCTTCCTGCTGTCCACTTCTCCTTTTGCATCATTCAGAATTTGTTCTCTTGCCCTACTTCTCCCAATATACTGATTCATTCATCTCCCTTCTCCCCACATAGTGATTTCACCTTCCATGTTCCCCATCCTATTCTCTAATTATAGAATTATAGGCTCATGGATTTTTCAGCTGCAACGGACCTAAGAGGACAACTAGGATTAACATCCCCCCCTCCATTTTAAAAATTTATTTTATTCTGAACTTTAGAAATAAAATATTTCATGCCCAACTCTTCATGACCCCATTTTGGGATTTTCTTGCCAAAGATACTGGAATGGTTTGCCATTCCTCCTCCAGCTCATTTTACAGATGAGGAAACTGAGGCAAACAGAGTTACATGACTTGCTAGTAAAGTGTCTAAGGTCAGGTTTGGACTCATGAAGATGAGACTTCTTGATTCCAAGCCTGAAGTTCTATCCACTGTACTACAAATCAGGGCTCGATTTATCGTTTTGTTGATTGTCTAGAGTGACATAAGAAATATTTAAATGATGGAGGAAATGTTTGATGTAGATTGAACTTAAAAGTATACACATTTAAAAGTGTAAACTTCAAAACATACATTACCTTCCCTCCCCCCACTCCGAGAGCTGGTTGCTAAACATTTACTAGCACACCACTCTTTACTTCCAACCTTTTATTCCTATTAACATAGCTATTATCATCGCTCCTCTGAACTATTACAATATTCTCCTAAATAGATTTTTTAGTTTTTGTTTATTTTATTTTTAATTTATGGATTAAAACAAGCATATCCATAACACGGTATAATAAAAAATGATTGCACATGAAACTGCAAATCTATTATGTACGACTTGCTATTCCTTTTAAATATATAATAAAGATATTGGATAAATTTCTTTTTTTTCTTTCCTCAAAATTTTTACCTCAAATCTTCACTCTTTTCAATCTATCCCCCACAGGGCTGCCACAGTAATATTATTGTGTCATTACCCTACCCGATAAACTCCACTGTTACCCTTTCACCTATAAGATTGAATGAAAACTTTTCTGCTTGTCACTTAAAACCTTTCATAACTCATCTTCAACCTGCCTTCCTGGACTAATTACACATCATTCCCATGCTATAATCTGGCCAAACTGACCTTCTTGCTGTTACTCATATGTGTCATCTCATATATCTTGGTGCCTTTGCAAAGGCTATCACCCGTGCCTGAAATGTGATTCCTTTTTAGCTCTACCTCCTCCCCAAGGCTCAGTTCACATGCTACCTCCTACATGAGTCTTTTCTTGGAATCCCTAGATACCATGTATTCATTTTGCCTATTTATCAGTAATATTAATAATAGCATATAGTGATTAAAGATTTGTAAAGCACTTTACATAAACGATCCTATTGGATCTTTATGACAACCCTGTAAGGTAAATATTATTATTAGCTCCACTTTATAGATGCTGAAACTAAACCTGAGAGAGGTTAAGTGTCTTGTCAAGGATCACATAGCTAGTAAGTGACTGAGATGGAATTCCAACTCAATCTTCCAGACTCCAATTCCATTGCTCTAGCCATGATGTTACCTAGATGCCTGTTTATCAATTTACATACTGCCTATCCATCAATGCATGACTCTTGAAGGCAGGGATTGTTTTATTTTTCATTTATAAGCTCATTTCCTAGCACAGTGCCTGGCCTGTATTTGGGATAGGAGTAATAATTGGACTTATGATTTCATTAGTATATAAACTCTCGAAATGTGAAAACTCCTTCTATCAATGCAAGTACACCTTCGATGAAACTTGTGGTTTCAGAGAGATGGCTAAAACACTGAGAATTTAAGTGATTAGCTCAGGGTCATACAGACTCTATGTTTCAGAGTCAGAACTTGAACTCAGATCTTCCTGGCTCTAAGACCAACTCTCCATTCAATATACAATGCTGCCTCGTTTATAATAGGTGCTTGCTGATTGGGTGATTTTCTACTATTTCACACTTTTGATGCATAATAAATTAACCCCAGGTTTTTTCCCTAGGGATTTCTATCTAGTCATGTCACTTCCTACTTATACTTGTGGAATTGATTTTTGGAACCTAAGTTTAAGATTTTACATTTGCCACAGTTCAGTTTTCATTAGAACATCTCAACATTCTAATCTATCAAGATCATTTTGAATCCTGAGTCTGTCTGTGCTTGAGTGTGTTTTAATCATTCTTTCTAGCTGTGTGTCATCTGCAAATTGGATAAATTGGATAAATCAACTATACCTTTATTCAAGTTATTAATAAAAACATTAAAAAGCTTTTGGGTCAAGCACAGATCCCTAGGTCTCTCCAGTGGAGACCTCCTTCCAATTTGACAATGAATCTTTAAGGAATTTTCTTTGGATTTGGCTAATTCAACCAGTACTGGGTCTTCCCAAGCCCACATCTATCTTTTCCACAAGAATAACATGAGAGACTTAGTCAAATGCTTGCTAAAATCTAGGTAAACCATATATACAGCATTTCTTTGGTCAATCAGATTAATAAAACTGACTAAAAAGGAAATAAGGTTAAGCTAGAATGGAAAGTCATTGAAGCAACCATCCTAGCTCATTGTGATCAATGATTTCTTTTCTAGAAGTCTATTGAGCATCCCTTTAGTAGTAAATTCTAGAATTTGTCGGTAAGAAATCAAGATTATTGGCCTGTAGTTTGCAAACTCTATTATCTTTCCTTTAAAAAATAGAAGAATTGACTTTTAGCTTATCTCCAATTCTCTATAATGTTTCAGAGATCACTGATGATAGCTCAGCAATCACATCTGCCAGTTCTTTTAGTTCTTCATGTTTTTTTTTCTCTCACTCTTTTGGTTGTTCATCTTTGCCAAGTGACTCGAATTCATCAAAGGCGGCTAGGCTCTGTCTTTACTGTCTCCTCACTTATCTCAGGTTGTTGAATTTTATAGTGAAAATTATTTCTTTTGATTCAAAGAAGCCTCCCTTTGAAGCAACTGTCATTCTCTAGCAGATAAAACAGGAGCTTCCAGTTGGCATAGCTCATTTAATTCAAAGGACATACATGAGATGACTTTTCATTCCCTAGAACTTTGAATAAACCAGGGTCTGCTCAATCAAGTCTATTTAATTTACATTCTCTTCCAAAAGGGCTTCCTCTGAGTAGGAATGAGTATGGTGCCAGGCAGTCAAAGAACCCTCAGGAAATGCTCAATGATGCGATGACTTGTTTATGGCTCACACAAGACCCATACAAATAATCTCTGAATGCAACTTTGATGATGATGGGAGAGCCTCCTCACTAAATGTCAGTGTACTTCAAACTGCGTCACTCTGAGGTCTGAAAATGATTATGACCAAGTGAAAGCATAATATTAAATCTTCCCTAGTTCTCTCAAATGAAACACCTGCATAACCAATGTTATTAATAATAATGTCATTATACTGATGGACAGATCAATACAATGGTGTTAGTGCTCATAATGGAATAGGTATTCTTATTATATTGATGGTTTCACTGTCCTCCACATGCACACTGTCAAATGAGTTGGAATTTAAAGCCCAAAGATGTTAGACTTTAAGAGTCATCCTAAAGTTTTGGTATTTATGGGGCAGCTAGGTGACCACTGTGGATGCAGTACTGAACCTGGAGTTAGGATGATCTGAGTTCAAATTCAGTTGCAATCACTTACTAGGTATGTGACCCTGGGTAAGTCCTTTAACTTTTGTTTCCCTCTGTTTCCTCATCTATAAAACGGGGATAATAATAGCCAAAGAATGTTCAAATCACATGCCATCAAGGTTATGCTTAAGATTCTGCAAGCTAGGCTTCAGCAATTTGTGCACTGAGAATTATCAGAAGAGCAGTCTGGTTTTCAAAGAGACAGTGGAACTAGAGACCAAATTGCCAATATTTGCTGGATTATGGGGAAAGCCAGGGAGTTCTAGCAAAAAATCCATTCTGCTTCATGGACTACACTAAAGGCTTTGATTGTGTGGATCACACAAAATGCAGCAAAGTCCTCAAAGAGACAAGAGTACTAGATCTTGTTTCCCGAGGAACCCATTTGCGGGCCAAGAAGCAGTAGTTAGAGCTGAATATGGAGCAACTGATTGGTTTAAGACTGAGAAAGGAGTACAACAAGGCTATGTATTGTTACCTTATTTATTTAACTAATATGTAGAGTACATCATGTAAAATGTCAGGTTGGATAAACCAAAAGCTGGAGTTAAGGTTGCCAGGAGAAATATCAACAATCTCAGATATGCAGATGATATCTCTCATGGCAGAAAGTGAAGGAGAATTAAGAAGCCTCTTGATGAGGGTGAAAGAGGGGAGTATAAAATCTGGCTTGAAGCTTAACATTAAAAAACAAAAAACAAACCTAAGATCATTGCAACTGGTCCCATCTCTTCCTAGCAAATAGAGGGGGAAGAAATGGAAACAGCATCAGATTTTATATTCTTGGGCTCAAAGATCACTGCAGGGGGCGGAGCGAAGATGGCGGCCGGGAAGCAGTGACTGGCATGAGCTCCCCACCAAGTTCCTCCAAAAACCTATAAAACAATGGCTCTGAACCAATTTTAGAGCTGCAGAACCCACAAAGTGGCAGAGGGAAGCAGGGCTCCACCGCAGGACAGCCTGGATGGTCTCTGGGTAAGGTCGGTCCCACATGGACCTCCCAGCCCCCAGCCGAGGGGAGCGGAGCTGAGCGCCGCGCGCATGGCGCGAACAGACCAGACGCGGACCTACCAGACCAGGAGATGAGCGGAAAGTGCCCTGGCATCCCGAAATACCGAGCTGTGGCATGTACCAGACCTCT
>CM053622.1:199130379-199162124 GCA_028646595.1 Phalanger gymnotis | reverse complement strand
GAGACATCACCTTGCCAATAAAGGTCTGCATAGTTAAAGCTATGGTCTTTCCGGTAATAACGTATAGCTTTGAGAATGGCAATGTAAGGAGAGATGAGTGCCAAAGAATCAACACTTTCAAATTATGGTGCTAGACAAGACTTTTGAAAGTCCCTTGGACATCAAAGAGATCAAATCAACCAATACTTAAAGAAATTAATTTAGACTATTCATTAGAAGGACAAATATTAAAGCTCAAGCTTAAACACTTTAGCTGAATAATTAGAAGGCAGGACTCATTGGAAAAGACCCTAATGTTAGGAAAGAGTGATGGCAAAAGAAGAAGGATAAGGCAGAGCGTGAGATGGATAGTGTCATGGAAGTAATGAACATAAGCTTGGACAGACTTTGGGAGATAGTGAAGGAGAGAAACTCCTGGCATGCTATGGTCCATGGGGTCACAAAGAGTCGGATATGGCTGAATGAATAACAACACTTTCCTCTTTTCTTATTAAATTAATTATTAACAGGGTCATCGTAAGTATCAAATAAGATAATAATTGTGAAGTATTTAGCACAGTGCCTGGCACATAGTAAGTATTATATAAATGTTAGGTATTATTGCTGTTGTTGTTATTAACAAGATAATACAGGGAAAGGAGAAGCCGGGCAACATTTTTAACCAATGAAAACATATGCAGGCAGGGACAGATGTATAAGCAGCCCACTGAAGGGGCCGCCTGGAATATAGGCAAACTTTGCCTTTGGGACATTTCCATCTCTCCCTCAAATTCAAATAAACCCCTGTTACCCAGGAGCATTTTTAAAATTCTGTGTTCCTTTCTGGTAGGACTTATTGTTTGTAGGGAATCTTGGAGTAGTGGAAAGAATGTAAGACTTATTCTTAGGTAAGATCTGAGCTGAAATCTTGGCTCTTATCTCAAGGGAAATATTGAGGAAAAAAATAAAGAATAAAGAAAGATAGCACTTTTATATGTCAAATTATATTATAAAGCAACAACCGTAAAAAATGATCTGGTAATGGTTATAAAATAGAAAAGTGGAATAGACTAGGTAAAGAAGAATCCAAAATAATTGTACTCAATAACTCAATATTGAATAATCCTTTGAACAAAAAATTGGGGAGGAGGAGGAGAGTTCCCTATCTTACAAGAATTCCTGGGAAAACTGGAAAGAAGTTTGGCAGAAATTAAGTTTAGACCAGTATGTTATACCACATACCACAATGAATCAATATCGCAACCTGAATATTAAAGGTTACCACATTGAAAAAAATTAAAGGAAAAATAAATTAGGTGCCTCCCTCCCCTAGCTAGCCTAGGGGAAAAATTCTTAACATTCTTAACAGTAAATACAATGGAAGTTTTTGTATGCACAAAACCAGTCCAGTTAGTGTAAGAAGGGAAGAAGATGCTTAGGAAGAAAAAATGCATCAAAGAACTGAAAAGATTTTGCTATCTAAGATATACAGAAAATTAACACAAATGTATAAACCCCAGTGGGTAAGTGGTCAAAGGAAGCATTTCACAAAAGAATTATAAACTATTCACAAGACACATGCAAGACTGCTCCAAATCACCGGTAAAAAGATAAATGCAAATCAAAGGAACTCAGAGTTTTACTTCATATTTGGCCAATTGGCAAAGATGAGAAAAGATAGGAATAATCAATGTTGCAGAGCCTGTAGACACACTACTGGTTCACTGCTGATGGAGTTATGAATTGGTCCAACATTCCAGAAGCAATTTGGAATTATTATTAAATAAGTGACTAAATTGTCTATGCCTTTTGACAAAGGAGATGTCCAATCATTGGGAAATGGCTAAACAAACCAAGGTATATGAAGTAACGGAAAATTGTGCTAGGGACATTTTCACACTCTATAAAACCATGAATATGAAGATGTCAGAGAGGCATGGGGAAACTTATTTGAAGTGATACAGAATGAAGTAAATAGAACCAGAAAATATACCCAGATATGTACCTGGGTATATTTATTTGTGTGTAATATATGTAACCTACATATATTATTATATTATCAACCTATATAGAATATACAGATATACACTGTGATTAAATCATTATAAATGGAAAGGATAGCAAAACTAAGCTGAATATTGTGTGATTATGATCAGCAAGCATGGTCTGAAAGAAGATTTTGGAAAATATGTAGCTCTTTTCTTTGCAGAAGTCATCTGATACAGTGGTATCAAGCTCAAATACAAAAGGGGAATGCTAAGCTTACATATAAGGATCCCCACTGGGAAACCACATATTAACAATATCTCTGTTCTATTTCATTTTGATCGATTTTGTTTTTGTATTTCCCAATTATATTTTATTATGGTTCAGGCTGCACATCAGGACTCTTCCTGGGAGCATGAAGCTGCCAATTGTGTGTCTGGCACCTCTGTAAGTGCCCCTGTCCTCAGGCAGCACCCCGTCTAGTCATAGTAGAAACCTTAAGCTTCAGCAGGACCCGCCTCGAGCAAAATTGTGTAGCAGATATCGATGCAAGTTTCCAACATTCTAAGTCTTCTCCTTCCCTGCCCCCTTCTCTCAAGGTGCCCCCTGAATGCCCAGGATCTTCTGGTTTTGATTCCTTTTCTCTCAACCTGCAAAAGCTGCTCTCAGGAGAAATCATTTACATTTGAGAGACAGAGAGTAAAAGTCAGTGTGTTAGTTGCCCTAGGGGTCTTTTTCATTTTGAACAGAAAGACTTTGTCCAGTTAAACCAGTCAACAAGCATTTTAATAAGCATTTACTATGCGAGCAGCACTGTTAAAATAAGTTCAGGCATTATTGTATCAGTATTTACTCTATCCAATCAACAGTATACAAGGGAATTCATGGCAAAAGCAGGGGAGGCCTTCTTGGCATTGCCCGAATCAAACCACATCACACAGGAAGCCAATTACTCCATCCCAATGCTGGGATTGACTTTAGCTACCAAGGCAGTTCTTTCCGTACCCCCACACCAGTTATTTAAAAAAAGCCCACAACTTGAAGGAGGAGATTCCCACAATCATTGTCACATTCCTGAGCCTGAGCTCTTTGCCCTAAGGTGTTAGCTGCCTAGTTTCTGGTTCAGTTGCTGAAAGCCATACTGGTATTCTCACAGAAATTCTAGCAGGTTTTACCCAACACACTTTTCCCTGAAGCAGGGAGTCAGATGTAAGGGAGAACAGAACTTCCTGAAAATGATGTTAATTGAACAGTCACTGAGTTCAGGTGTTCTACGTGGGTCCAGCTCTCATGGAGAAAGAGAATGACTTGGAAAGCACCCCAAAGTGCTATCCTTCAGAACAGATTCCTGCCCCTAGACCCACAGTGCAGCATCCTCTTTGAAAGATATCCTGAAAGGACCATGACCAGCAGGTGGCGCTCTTGCTTCAAGATTACGAGTTCAGCTGATGCTGTAAATAAATTTCAGCTACATTTCTTTTTCTTTTTCTTTTATTTCATTTCATTATTTTTCTTTTCTGCCAGACCAGAAATCTACTCCATTTTCTCTAATCAGGTTCATTTGCTTCCTACTGTGTGGTTTCAATTGGATAACAGTCAGGCCGTCTTCCTCCTTCCCAAACCTTTCTTTCTTAAAGCCTTTCACGGGGTTTGAGAGGCACCAGGATAATTGGTTAGTTAGTGCAATGAATGTCCACATGGGTGTCAGTTGTTCTCCCTCCAAGAGATGCTCTATTTACATCATGAGCCCAAGGGGCTCTTGCAAGGGGACTGGTGGGTTTGTGTAAATACATACTGTCCCAGCACACAGCCAATACCTGTTCACGAGGGTTGATATGCCCCACCAGCCTCAACCCCCAAGCCCAAGATGCATCCCCAGTTCCAGTACAAGCATAGAGAACAGAAGCAAACCCAAGGAAGGTGACTCTCCATAGGACTCTGGTTCATGCTCCCTGCTGCTTCTTGGGAGGACACCCCCTGAGCACACAAAATCGGTATATGCCCCTGGTTCAAGGGAACCGTGGAAGGAAGGGTTGAGAGCTTTCTGTCAGTTGTCAAACAGGACTAGGAGCACAGCTAACACAATTGCCTCTTCCTCTCACTCCAGCTTCACACCAAACAAAATAGCAGGAGGGAAAGGGACAAATTAGAAGGCTAGCCTAGAGGGGAAAATTGAACCAAGTGATTTATTCTTTTTCACATTCCAATTTGAATGTGTATTTTCATTGAGAGTTTTGCTAAATATTGATAGCCTATTGCAGTATTTTTTGCCCTCTCTATTCACATGACTGCTTCTAATATCGGTTGTCTCACTTTCTTATGTCAAGGTATCTATGAAAGGACAGGGTTGGACCAGATAGTCTTCAAGGTTTCCCCTCCCTGCTCCCCTCCACCCCACCCCTGCCCCCACCTCCAGCTCTAAAGTTACTGGTAGTGAAGGCAGGATTTGAACCCATATCCTCTGACTCAAGACCCAGGGCTCTTTCTATTACACTCTCAAATCCTGGTGGGGTCATTGCCAGTCATCCTGGCCTATGTCTGGCCACTAGACTCCAGTGCCTGGAAGAGAGATGGAGGCTGGTGGCTTTGCACAGCTCTACCTCACTTAAATCCAATTCACTTGCACGTCATGACATCACTCTTCTGACGTCATTGATCTCCTTTGAAAAGGAACGACAAACAACAACAAATCCTGGCTCTATAACTAGCTTCCCAGATGACTCTGATCAATCCACTTAACCTGTCTGAGCTTCTTTATCTGTAAAATGAGAGGGCTGCCTTATGGTCTCTGACATCCTCTCTATCTCTAAAGTGCTGGTCCTGTTAAACACCTCCTCAGTAGAAAGCACTGTGCAGGAGCGAAAAAGATGAAACGTTACATAATGCTTGTCCTCAAGGAGCTCATGCTCTTGCAATGCTCCAGTCAAACAGAAGGGAAACAATTGTTTTCATTTTCGGTTCTCCTTTTTCAATGGTTTCTGTTGTTGAGGTGTTTTTCAGTCATGCTCGACCCTTCATGATCCCTTTTGGGGTTTTCTTGGCAAAGATACCAGAGTAGTTTGCCATTTCCTTTTCTGGCTCATTTTACAGATGAGGAAACTGAGGCAAACAAGGTAAAGTGATTTGTCCAGGGTCACACAGCTAGTAAGTGCCTGAGGTCAGATTTGAACTCAGGAAGATGATTCTTCCTGATTCCAGGCCTGGCACTCTAACCACTGCACTACCTAGCCGCCCTATATATACAAGTATTTGTTAAATTGAGATAAAATGACTTTCACTTTAAATCACACTTCATTTTACATAATTTTCATCTTGAATTCATGATATGATGATGATGGCAAAGAGGTCTTCATGGTAAGACCTAATAAATCTATCCAATAATAATGTTCCCCTTTTCTGTCAAATTGTTTTTTGGGAAGACTTTTTTTTTAGGGGGCAAGGTGAAACATAAGGGAGAGGAGGAATAGGGAAACAGGAAAGAAAAAGAGAAAGGAATGAAGAATTATTTTTAAATTACCTCTAATTATTGTGTATTCAGGAAAGAGTCAGAAAGGAGCTACTAAGTATAGAACATTGTACCAGGTATTAGCAGAGGTTCCCAAAGTGGGTAATACTGAGATGCTAGAGTGATCTGGCTGGGTAGTAGCCTCAAGTGCAGTTTGGGGCAGGGTGGGGGATTGAATAAAAATAAGGGGGAGGTGGAAGCATAAGACGAGAAAAGAAAATTTTGAAAAGCATGTTTCATCTGTTGTGTAACAGAGTTAAAGTTGTGGTGATTATAATGTGCTTGTCCTTTCTTTTTGAAGAGGACCATGACATCTGGGAAATGATGACATGACTTGCAGTTGACTTTGATTTGAGTGAGGGAGGTCTGTGCAAAGTTACCAGCCTCACTTTCTCCTCCAGAGCCGTCTGGGTCCAGTGGCCTGATGTTCATCAGGATGACTAGAGATGGCCCAGGATGCAATGGGAGACCCCGGCCCTTGCCAGGCGAAGGCCTTTTCAGGTTCTCACTTCGAGTGAGGTGATTGTATTATTTCCCAAATAAATACACAAAATGTAAATTATAACCCATCAGTGGTTGAGTCCACCAACAGGTCTTAGCAGGCAAGTGTTAGCAGGTGAGTATGTTGTATATTGTCGGAAAGTCCAGCATGCATAGGCAGGAATATGTGTGTGTAATGATTTACTTACGATACGATACTGTATGGTTACATGATACAATATCACATTACCAAAATTTCAATGCAGAAACCCCCACCCAATTTACAATAAATTATTAAATTTAAGGTGTGTCATTTAAAAATATTTTGTATTTTTAAAAATGATGCAAATTAAAAAAAACATTAAAGAGTTAAAGAAGGTAGATGATTTCGGGGGGGGCGGCGCTGAGTAACTTTTTTTTTGAAAAGGGGGTGGTAGGCCAAATAAGTTTGGGAACCTCTGTGCTAGAAGGATGGGGGCAAAAGAGAAATGCTAAAAGACAAAGAAGACGGTGCTCTCTTTCAAATGCCTAGAACTCCAACAATTTATCATCTAGTTGGGAAAGGCATGTTATAAGAAAGAAATCCTAAATATTTGAAATAGAAGCAGATGGGAAGTGCTAGCCAGAAAGTAAAGTAGACTATGAGTAATTTTTCCATAGGAAGGACTGGTCCTTACCATATCATCTAAATGAGCTAACCAAGCTTTAAGAATTCTAAGAGACCAATACCATTTCTTGGTGGCCAATACTTGAATTTGTTAAATCTTGAAATAGTTAAAATGTCAGCTGAAGACAGAGCCAAGAAGTTGTGGGGAATCGATGTGAAATAAAACATAAAGGTAAGTAGGAATAGGATATTCCCAATTTGGATTTTGGCAGACGCCAAGTTATATTGCTTAGAGAGAAAAATTGGAATTATTGCTCTGTCCACTTTCTCTTTTTCCTTCTAGTCAAGCCAACAAGTAAACAAGCATGTTTTAAATGTTTATTATGGGCCAGCCACTGTGCTAGGCACTGGAATTGCAAATAAAACAAAAAGAAAATCCCTGTCCTCTAGAATTAGGGAAGGCAAGATAGAAAAAGAAGCTGAAGGGAAGGAAAGGTACATGCAACGGGGGCATGTTAGAAGCTTCTGACCAATAAGAGGAAGGGGCCTCAGTGCCAGTGTGATTGTCCAGGGTGGGAAGGCTGCTGGATCATGGTAGAGGGAAACAATTCAGAGGCAGAAATAAAGCCCAGAGAAGAATGAAGGAGTGCACAAATCATAGGCTAAGAAATAAAATTTTCCCTTATAAACTGAAAATCCTCTTAAGTCACTTTTCATATGGCACATCTGGCTCAAGTTATCTATGAAATGTGAAATTTAAAATTCTTCCATTGAATGGAGATTCACTTTTGAAAAAGCTATTCACTGTTTCACTCTGGTTATCAGCTCTCATGCTGGATAGGTTGTCAAGTCAATTCCGTCTGCCCAGAGGTACAGGACAATGGAGGGCATGAGACATGAGAGGGAATGATTTTTCTGAAACTTCTAGCTCTTTGAAATGGCTCTTATAATGTGTATGCATCCTCTTTCTTGCTTTTTCACAGCTCAATTAGTTTTGTTTCATAGAAGACCCACTTGTGATGTTTTCAATGTAATGGATTTCATGTGTTTATTCTGCACTCTTTAGCTCATCTACCTGGAACAAAAGGAGTGGGATGTTTCATAATCTGTCAGCGTGATTTTCCAGTGATCATCTCAATAATCCATTTGAATGATCATGCCGATCGTCTAACTGTGCTAGAGCAAGGTTAAAGTGAACCATGATGACCAGTGTTTCTGGGCCATGTGCCGTTAATTCGGACATTTAATTTTATGTCTGAATGTGTTTAAGGACTAATTTATTAACAATTACCTATATCATGCCTTCCATGGTGTTTTCTTACGTTTTACATCTGATCCTCATAAATCACTCGTTAGGTTAAACAGCTATTATGATTGCTATCTTTTTGGGTGTAGCCCCTTTGTAATCTTCCCTGTGCATTCCTACGGCTTTCTCCAACCCTAAGAAATTATCCAGGGTTAGAGGTACTCTGTTGGTCTACATTCACTTAAAATCATAACTCTAGAGCCCCCAGTAGAGATTTACTAGTCAGCCAGGGGATACAATTAACTCAAAACAAAGACATTTGATGAAAAAAAGTATAGCAAGAATGCTGCAATAAAACATCTTTCCCACAAATTTACATATACCATCGGTGGAAGCAGTGGGTGCACATAGAGAACATACATGGAGGGGAACATATATGACCAATAATCATACATGTAGGGACAAGTCATGTCTCTGATATTATAGGGCCACCAATGTTTTCTGGTGATGAAATTTCACCGTTTCCAGTTGTCCTGTGTTTTGCTACATGTTTTCCCTTGACATATGTCTGTCAAGCTTTTTTCTATGATTAGCTTTTAGCTTTAGAGGGAGTCCTTAGTGGAGGTGTCAGTTCCTTTCCACAAGAAAAAGAATAGATGGCTCACAGTGAATCATGTGAATGATCTCTCCTTTAGCTTAGAACCCAGAGGCTTAAGCTTCAGCTCTTTCTTTTTTCATTTTTAAAATAAGTTTTTATTGATATCTTCTGCTTTTTACATCATCATAGTTTTCCTTAGTAACCTTCCACCTTTCCAGAGAGCCATGCCATAAGTTTCAGCTGTTTAAATGGGAAAGACAGGCCCTTTACATACCAATCATAAAACTGAAAACAAAACCGTTTTCTCTCCATTAGGAGAGGCCCATAGCTTCCTGGATCTCATCCTGTGAGGGCCAAGCTCCTTTGAAATACAGAATATTCAGCTACCTACCTACAAATAGACATTTGGCCTACTTTTGAACCTCTTTCCTCCTTACCATGCCTCTGTTCCAAGCTTCTTTCTCATGTAGGGTTAGAAAGTCCTTCCAACTATTGTTTAATGCCCCAAAGCCAGCCTATATCAACCTCAAATCTGTTTAGGGGAAGCTTTTTAAAAAGCTGCAGTTTAAAAAGCTACAGTCGGGATCTGAGGTTGCATAGTTTTCCTTAAACCTCTGAGCATCTTTGGGTCTCCCATGGAAATGAAGTATCTGTGTGTGTGTGTGTGTGTGTGTGTGTGTGTGTGTGTGTGTGTGTGTGTGTGTGTGTGTTGGGTGCTGAGGCAAGAAAATCAGATATAAAAGTAGAAATGCATTGCTCTCTACCTCAATCCTTTCCCATAAATGGTTACATTTATTATGTATATGTGGTCAGTAACAAAACGATATCATCCATTCATTTTCTTTGATCCAGACCTCTGATTCCATCAATGTGGGGAATTCCTGACATAGAAATTTTCTCCACTGATCCAGATATTGGGACACTGAAAAAGCAAATGATTGACCAGGATTGCACAACATATGCACTCAATAGATAATCCTTTATTTGTGTGTTTGTGAACAATTAGTACTGTATTAGTCTTTCAAAGCCCTTATCAAATCAAAGTGAACAGAATTAAATCAGAGGTTCTAAACATGGGGTTTATGAACTATATTAAGCATATTTTGAAAATTATATTTCAATATAATTCATTTTTTGTGTTCCTCTGTATTTTATGCATTTAAAATATTTTTTTCTGATAAGGGGTCCATGACTTTCCCAGACCGCGAAAAGGATCCCTGACCCAAAAAAAGGTTAGGAATCTCTAAGTTACATGAATGTCGGATTTCTGTAAATGAACATCAATACCACTATCAACCTGGCAGACTATTTGAGGGACGACAGGAGGATCACAGGTTAGAAGTAAGCTTCTTTGGCAGAGTTAGGTACAAAGGCATCCAGAACACTATTGTTGGGCCTTTGGGATGGTACCTGGTTCAATCTCCTGTTATTTGTCACTTGCTCCCATGGACACCTGACACATCCCTTTTTCATGCTGAGAAATTGCCCTATTTTCAATCCTGGAACTGTCCCTATTATGATATTTCTCCACTTGCAGTAATATATCAGTCCAGCCAGCAAGTGTTGATAAAGAGACACTGTGAGGGTGGGGGAAGTGATTAAAAAATATTTGCAGCAAAGAAAAAGGAAATTATCCTGGGGTCTCTTGTGTGTGCTCCCTGAATTAAGCAGCTGGAAAGCAATGACACGCTTTCCTTAATGACATATGTATGATAATATAAAAAGTTTGCTCTCTATTAATCTAATCCTCATGAAATGAGCACACTCAATCATGGAAATTATGTAATAAATTCTGACGATCAAATTCTGCAATGAATACATTACAAAAATAATTAAGAGATAGCTCCAGTGAAATAGTGCCATATACTATAACAAAACTTCCTCTTTGCTAGGGGAAAATCAAGACAATGCATTAAGGTAACAAAGGGCAGAAAGTGACTTTACTGTACCAGGATCAGACTATGGCAGAGGGGCATTGTTGCCTAGTGGCTAGAAAGATCTGGGCTCATGCCCTGCTTCAGACATATGTTGACTGTGTGACCTAGGGAAAGTCATTTAACTTCTCAGTACCCCACACAACTCTCTAAGGCAATAAGTTGGACAATGGTAGATGACTGCATTGATAGGAGTTTCCCCACTTCAAGAATTTCCCAGTGAAATCATAGATCTTAATTTTCTCCCTCCCTCAAAAAAAAATGTCCTATGAGAAAGAGAATGATAGCTACTCATTCTAATAAATACTTTGACTTATAATCATTCTGCATATATTTGTTGGTTATTGATAGGAAGAACTATAGCCCGCATATTATAGAGTTTTACATTTATAAAACACTTTGCTATGATGGTCAGAGAAGGCTTCATGGAGGAAGCGGGATATGAATTAGGCAGCAAAGTATGGGTAAGTCATCACTAGGTGGAGACTGTAAGAACTAGAGGAAGATAAATCTCCTTTTGGCCACACAAGGGCCAGAGTTCAAGAGATTTGGCAGGAGATATCCACCACCACTGGCAGAAGGAACTGACTTGGACTTTCAAATTCATCCCCCAACCTTTGGATATTAGACTTAAAAGAAAAGAATGGGAAATGATATCCTAATGTCTTTTTGCTTGTGGTAGCTTCTCCTATTCTCTATCCACGTGCCCCTTCTGCAAAGATGAGGGTGAAGGGATGAGCTTTAGAGTCAGCTTATTCTGCTGCTGGTTGTTGTTCAGTTGTTTAATCATCTTTGACTCTTCGTGACCCCATGAACCACAGCTAATACCATCCATGGTTTGGTGGTGGTGGTGTTTTTGCAGAGATAGTGGAGTGTTGTGCCATTCACTTCTCTGGTGGATTAAAGCAAACAGAGGTTAAATGACCTTCCCAAGATGGCACAGCTAGTAAGTGTCTGAGACCAGTTTTGACCCTAGGTCCTCCTGATTTCAGGCTCTGCACTCTATCCACTGAACCATCTAGCTGCTTGCACCTCCCCTTAAGTCTCTTGCCTTACTTCCCCAATAGGTTTGCCTCCAAGATCTGTTCCACAAATAAAGTCACAGAAGTAAGAAAGAAAAGTCAGGTGTGGCTAAGAGAACAGTTTGGCCAGAGTAGAGGCCTCATACTTCTAAGCATGACATGAGTGTGAAAGTCTGAAAAAGTAAGTTAGGATGAAATTGTGGAGGGTTTTAAATGCCTGGCTGTGCAATGTGTGCTTTCTTGTGGGGGCCAGAAGGAAGTTGAAAGTTTTTAAGCAGGCAAATTACCTAATAATTTTTTTAGAAGATTATTCAGGCAGTGGTTATAGAGGATAGACTGAGAGAGAAACTTAAGGCAAGGAATTAAGGCGGGAGGCTCTCGCTGCAGTTTGGGTGTGAGGTAATTAAGGCTGCAAAATAGGATGGCTGCAGTAGAAGCCTCAAAAAAAGGAAGAAGATGAGATATTTGTAAGGAAGACTCTGCATGACTTTGTGGTTAATTGGGTTGTGGTAGGGGAGTGAGGATAGGGAAAAGTTGAGGATAATTATAGCTGACATTTCTATAGTGCTTTTTAAAGTTTGTCAAGGAGGCAACATGGTGTCCTGGATAGACGGCCAGCCTTGGAACCAGAAAGGCCTGGGCTCAAGCAACCTTCTAAGACCCAGAGTTACTGATCTGTGTCAGTGGGAGGACCTCAGACACTTGGAGTTCCCTGCAGGGTGAAATTGTAGGGCTGGAATGTTCCCCCAAATCCTGCAATTGACTATGTCATTTGATCCTCACAACAGCCAAGTAAGATTCTATAGGAATCATTATCCTTATTTTGGAGATATGGAAAAAAATAGTAATGGCTAGCCTGTACATAGCATTTCAACTTTTGCAACATTCTATATATATTATCTCATACCGAACTAAGTCAGGTTCTATAACTTGCCTATGTTCACATAGCTAGAAGGAATGTGCCAGAAGGAGGATCAGAATCCAGGGTTCTGCTGACTCCCAGCCCAGAGCCCTTAACTCTGAGCTATACTGCCTTATCCTCTAAATCAAAAATGACTCCAAGATTTCAAGCCTAAATAGCTTGGAAATTGAAGGGTTGCTTGCAGAAATAAGGAAACCCAGGCCAGGAGTTGGTTTGAGAAGAAGAAGATGACCTTGATTTGATACACCCTGAGTTTGAGCTAGATAATAATGGCAGTACTCAATGGAAATGACCAGCCTACCATTAGAAATGAGGGGCAGGGGCCCGGGGTCCAAAATTCTTAGGAGTAAATCTGTAGCTGTTTTGGTCAGTGAGCTCATTGTAGTCAAGGGCCTAGAGAGAGAAGAGCAGAGGATAGAGATTTAGGGAATTCTCACATTTAAGGGGCAGAAGGAGGCTGCAAAAGAGACAGAGGAGTGGCCTATGATGTAAAAGAATCAGGATAATGCAATGGCATAGGAATCAAAAAAGAAAGAGTTTCAGAAAGAATCAAGAGAGTAAAAGATACCCACTTCAGAGAGGTCAAAGAGGACCTGAATTTGACGATTAGGGTGTCACTGGAGGAGAGACAGACACAGAGTCAGAGAGAGATGTAAGGATGAGACACATGCACGAGAATAGGCACAATTTCATTGCAGTGGTTGGGGTGATATAATATTAATTAAGGTGGGACTTTTTTTTTTTTACTGTTTTCTCTTTTAGAATGCTAAATTAATCAAATGACTTTGATTAAATCTTGCTAGGTACAAAGCCCCAGACCTACACCCTTTTGCTAACTAGGTGTAAAGCTCCAGGCCCACACACTTTTGCTGATTAGGTTTGAAGCCTTAGGGCCCTAAAAAGGGTATAAAAACTCAGAGCTTAGCATTTAGTTTGGGGCTCTCACTCACTGGAAGAGTATTGGTGTGGAGACTCTGGGTAGCCACTGGAGCCCCCCAGCTTTGAAGAAAACCCAGATGTTGGTGCTTCTCTTTTTGGTAACTATGTATTTGATGTCTTGATCAGACAAAGCCTGTCTGTTGAATTGTGTTATTTGATCTGTTGATATTTTCTGTCTGTAATCTCTATTTGTATTTGCTCTGAAGTTCAGAGTGCTGGCTTTTCCCCCTGAAATAAGTGAATGCTGTATGTATGTTTGATTAAAGTGAGATTGTAAACCCCTTAAAGTTGCTTTCCTTAGAAAAGCAGATCAAAGAACCTGTGCTGGCAGCTCTTGTTGCTGGTCTTGTTGGGTCTTACACTGCTACAGCAGCTGCTAGCCACATTGTTACAGGTGAAGACTAGAATGCATAGGGGCTGAGATGGCAATGGGTAATCAGTGTAGGCAGCCAGTGTAGACCTCTCATTCAACTACTGATTCAACATTTATTAAATATTTATTGTCAACACACTGTTAACACCATAATTATGATTATTTTTTGTTACATCCTAGCTATTTGAAAGGGAGATACAAATATATATTCCTCAGCTCTAACAAGAACAATAAAAGTTATTTTAAAAAATTTTAAAAGGTTAGTGATGGAAAGCATGACTGGATTGAGGGGGTAGTTTCTTGTTGTTGAGTTTTCAGCTCAAAAGTGATCACTAAAAGGGTCAATATCTCCTAATGAGCATCAAATCTGGCTAGAACTTAAAGTGAGAAAGGTATTCTTTTTTGCCATCCCTTGGGAGATGCTTAGAGACAAGATGGAGTGGCTTTAGAGTGAGAGAAGAAGCTTTTAGGATTTCCACTTCTGATCACAAATAGTATGAAGGATGTGAGGAAGATGATCTCAGTATTCTTCTGGGACTCTCTTTATTGTGGGTAGAACAATCGTCATCGTTCCACGTTGCTCCGTATCAGAGGTGCTCACAGTCTTTCTCCCTTTTACCCAAGTGACCTTGGGTCTATTTCACCTAATGTAGCTCTAGAATAGGTGCTGATTTAAAAAAAAGATCTAATTCCACACTCTTTGAAAGAATACTTGCATCTCTATATCTTTAAGGTTATTGTAAAATGTTATGTTTGCAATTAAGAGAAGCCGTAGATTTGCATGTTTGTTTTAAGTCAGGAAATCCCTTAAAAGTCCATGGGCTTGCAAGTGCTCATTGTTTAATCCTCTCTTTGCTAATAGATTGATAGAGAGTAATGTCTGCTGTACTGAGTGAAATTTAGTATAAGACATCATTCTATTGACTACTTGCTAAAAGGTCTACTAACTTGTTAAATGGAAAAGGAACACTTAACCAGAACAGACCTCGTATCAGGCTGGCAAAGACTGCATACTAGAATTGGTAATCTTACTTGGCACAGAGCAGATATACAAGGAATATCTAGAGATAATTAAAAGGCAGTCCTTGCCATCATGTAGCTCACAATTTGGGGGAGTGAGAGGAGGGAAGAAGGAAGTATGACAAATGCATAAAGAAATATTATGCAAACTTGCACATAAATACATGAAAAAAACAAACCAAATACTATGTACGATCTAAGGAAAAAAAGGGACTATTACTTATTAGGGTGACCAAGAAAGATCTTAGGGAAAAGATGGCATTTGAACTGCGCCTTAAAGAATGGGCAGGTTGTAGGATTTTAACAAGTGATGGGAGAGTATAGAGGAAGACATTCTAGGCACAGAAACTGGCATGAGGATAGAAAAAGTACCCACCAGCTAGGAAAAATATGAGTATTTTTTATCTGGGGCATGACACACAAGCAGGGGAGTAGTATTAAAAAAAGACTGGAAAGGTAAAGAGGTAACAGATTCTGGGAGCCTTGAATGCCCAGCTAAGGAGATTGGAAATTATTCTCTAGACTATAGAGAGTGTAACCACAATGTTACTAGCAGCTGCTGTAGGGGTGTAAGACCAACAGCACCAGCATACAAGAGGGCTGCTAGCACAGGTTCTTTGATCTGCTTTTCCAAGGAAAGCAACTTTAAGGGGTTTACAATCTCATTTTAATTAAACATACATATGTCATTCGCTTAGTCTAGATGGAAACGTCAGCACCCTAAACTTCAGAAAAAACACAAACAGAAGTTACAAGCAGTAATTATATAAACAGAACAAAATAACACAAATCAGCAGACAGGTTTCTAGCTGTCTGTCCAAGCAATACATAAACAATTACCAGAGAGAAGCACTAACATCTGGGTTTTCAAAATGACTACCCAGAGTCTTGTCTGATCAAATCGTATGACACTCTTCCAGTGAGTGAGCCCCAAACAAAGTGCTAACCTCTGAGTATATATATGCTTCTTTAGGGTCAGAGGGCATCACAACCATGCACCTCAAACCCATGTGACCTAGGCTTTCTTGTGACTTAAGCAGGTCATCAAATACTCCTGATTCAATTGAAGACTCCCAATTGAAACAAAGGCAAGACTCAATCAAAGGCACTTGGTTGCCTTACCACTGAGAAGCACTCAAACAAAAGACAACAAAAAATCCCACTTTGCTTGCCATTACATCTGAAAAGCAAGACTCACCAAAGGTACTTGATAACCTCAGTACTGAGAAGCACTCCCAAACAAAAGACAAAAGGTCCCACTTTATCTGTCCCTGATTCAAGCAAAGGGGAGACTCATTAAAGGCACTTGATTGCCTTAGCATTCCAAAAGAGAAAACAGTAAAAAAAAAAAAAGTCCCACCCTTCTTCCCATTACAGGAGCCATTTTAGAGCTTTGAGCATTAGAGTGACATCATTATATTTTTGCAAAAGAAAGATTATTTTGACAGGAAGATGGAGGATGGATTGGTGTAAGGAAAGAATGAGGCAGGAAAACAAGTTAAGAGGCTATTGCAATAGCCTAGGAAGGGAAGAAAATAAGCAAAATGTAGGTTAAAGAACAACAGATTTGGATTCCAAAAAACCTAGATTCAAATCCTGGCTCCCTATGTATATGCTATGTGTCACATCTCTTTTCTAGAGAATAGTTTCCTTATCCATAAAAAGGACTCAATGACCAGATCTAAGCCCTATGGTAATGGGTACCTCTACCAACATGGTGTCCATGAGAATGGACAAGAGGAAACAGACGTGAGAAATATTTTGTAGGTAGAATCTATAAAGTTTGACAACTGATTAGATTTCAAGGTTGAGAAATGGAAAAATGTCAAAGGTAACAGTATTTTTTTGGCAGGGGGGAAGAAGGGAGGGAATGCTTACTTTGGTCTTGGATACGTTTGGTTCACAGTATTAGTGAAGCCTCTAGAACTAAGACTTCCCATAGGTATTAGGAAATATATGATTGACTTCTAGGAGAAAGGCTAATGCTAGAGATAATCTCTTATTTGAGATGGTTGGGTAGGAAAAGGAGAGAAATAGCTTAATAGTAGAGTAAGCAGATTTATTTAAGGGTTACTTTAAGAGAGAGGAAATCAGGGCCTGTTTGAAGAAAGAGGATAGAAGGCTTGTAGTAAGAGGGAAGTTGAAAAGACTGGAGTAAGATGCTCTAATTTAGGGAACATGGATCATGTACTCATAGGGATAGGGACTGAACCTGTGATTTCGTTGGCATAGGAAGTCTGCAGGTAAGAAAACTCCTTCTTCTCTGTAACTTAAAGTCTTAGAGAATTTCCTGAGCCCTGAGAGGGTGACTTCCACATGATAATACAGTCAGTATATAGCAAAATTGAAACTTGATCTCAGGCCTTCTTGGCTTTAAGGCCAGCTCCCTATCTACCACACCATGTAGTTTTTCTCTCATGGGACCATAATTTAAAGCTAGAAAGGATCTTAGAAATCAATTAGTTCATATTCTTTATTTTTATAAATGAAGAAACTGACACCTGGCAAGACGAAATAAGTTGTCACTCAGATAACTATGTGTTAGAGCCAGGATTTGAACTTGGGACTTTGAACTCCAAACTTAGTATCTTTCTGCTAGCATAGAACAAGGGCATAGATGAAAGGGTTAGCTGTGGAAATGAGTGATATATTCTTCTGAGATAGGAGACAAGAATAATGGAAATTTGGATGGGTTCAGATGGATTCCCCCGTGGGAAAGGGAAGTAGTTTGGACTCTCCTGGAGAACCCTGGAGCTTGTTGATTTAAAAAAAAAATACATATTCTTCCTAGCCCAAGGAGAGACGTAACATCACAAAATTTGAACTGGACTGGGTAGGTTTATGCTGGCCAGTGGGAAGGCTGAGATCTGATCTAAAAGGTGGGAAGACAGAGACAGGG
The DNA here is from genome assembly GCA_028646595.1 of Phalanger gymnotis. Classification (NCBI taxonomy): domain Eukaryota; kingdom Metazoa; phylum Chordata; class Mammalia; order Diprotodontia; family Phalangeridae; genus Phalanger; species Phalanger gymnotis. Next base: position 199,144,614 of record CM053622.1, on the reverse strand, counting down.
AGCAGAGCTTCAGCAAGGGAAAAGCCAGGGTCCCACTCTAGTGACTGGTACTGTGAACTGAGCCTAGAGGCTGGCTTCAGCAGCTTGGCCTCCACCGAGGGGAATTCGTGCTGCATTTGTGCCAGGAGGCGACTCTCTTCAGGAATTGTGAGAAAGAGCAAGAAAGATTTTCTCTCTCCAGCTCTCGCCCTCCCAGTGCCTGTTTGTTATGATGTCCCGAGACAATTTGCTTCCCCACATTTACTATGTTTTAGCCTGATTTTGGCTTCATCTTTACAGAAAATCCATGTTTTCTATTCTGCAAAGTTCTGTATCCTTGGTAATGGTAAGCACAAGGGGAGTTCATGGGAGGTACTAGTAGATAGCAATTCTGTTCTAATAACCAGATCTCCAGTCTGGTCTGGAGGCTCAGAGCATTTTTATTAATAATTCCATATATGTCTCAATATATATAAAGGGGAATCTGGGGCTTTCTTTTTGCCCCTGGACTAAGCAAGTCATCATTATCAGCTAAAGCCAGTCCGTGGCGTCTGGGGATGTACAATGCTTTCCGTCCTTCACCTCCATTACCACTTTCTGGGGAGTAGAAATGAGTGTTGGTGCTGTCCAGTTGTTTTTCGGTCATGTCCAATTCTTCGTGACCCCTTTGGGTTTTCTTGGCCAAGATACTGGAGTGGTTTGCCATTTCCTTCTCTGGCTCATTTTACAGATGAGAAAACTGAGGCAAACAGGGTGAAGTGACTTGCCCAAGGTCACAGAGCTAGCAAGTGTCCAAGGCCAGATTTGAACTCAGGAAGATAAGCCTTCCTGACTCCAGTCCCAGTGCTCCATCCACTATGCCACCGAGCTGCTCCAAGGGGTAATAACCAGCTAACAGTCCATGGTACTATCTGCTGGTTACACTAGGCAGAAAAAGACATATATTTAGATGGAAGAATGGAAAAAGAACGCCTTCTTTGAAGGCCTTAGTTTTACTAGTAAGTAGGAGAGGAGATATAAATTGTACCTTTCTCTCTAATAGTCAATCAAAAAGCATTCTAGAGTGATAAGCTTTATTTCATTTAATCAATTCTGTTCACTGTGATCTAGACTGGACAACGAAAAGCACTGTCTTCTCAGATTATGGCCCCCAAAGGACATTTCAGACTTTTACCAAGTTTCCATAGACGCAAACTCATTTCAAACTCCAGGTGCTAAGGCACTTTCTCCTCCATCCAAGTGCCAACAAAACTGGTCTGAAGGAGAATCAATATTGCCATAGTCTTTTAGCCATCGACCGTTGTCCCCTGTCCCACCTCACACCTGATTCAGTGGTCATACAATGCAAATACACTATCTATACACTGAGAATTAATTTGAAGTTATTTCTTACAGCTTCACAAATGATTCCACTGTTCTTTACTTTCATAATGTGATGTCACATTCCCCTATAATCCAATTTATCGCTTCAGGACATAATGTCACTCTCAGAACGCTGATTTCTTTTATTATTTTTCTAGAAAGGATATTCTATTTCTCTGATGTGATTTGTTGTCCCCAATTATCCAATTCTCCACTCCTACCTAATGTTCAGGGAGAATTGTACAGGCCGTCCCCAACTTACAAATGGGTTGTATTCCAAAAGTTTGTTTGTAAGTCAGTTAGCTGGAATGCAGGATGCATTTTTCCTGTAGAAACAATGTTATATATGGTGGCTCCATTCCCAGACTATCCAACAAAGCCTATTTAACACACATAATGTAGCTGAATTGCTGTACCGATAATACTGGCCTGTGCTTTGTGTCCCTGGAGACCATGTGGTGTAAGAGATAGGAGGAAAAGAAAGAGGAATTGGAGGAGAAGGAAGAAGAGAGCTTCTTTTCCTTTTCCTAGTACAGAGCTGGCCCAAGGCTAGATTAAGAAATAGGTGAAGCTATTTTTGGTACTTTTCCATCTCTCTTTCTGTACCTTCCCTCACCTTACCATGCACCTTGGTCTGGGGCCTCCCAGATCTCTCATGCTGCCCAGAGCCTCTCACTCTAGCATTCTTACTTTGGAGGAGAGAGCAGACTTAACCTTGCTCCCCAAAATGCCTTACACACCAAAATTACTTATTCTCCTTCACACTCAAAACTCCTCCTTTCCGTCACTGATATGATTGGACAACAGGTCCCTTCTGTCCTAGCACAGAGTGAATGTAAATACTAAATAGTAACTTTCTCTTTTGGCCAGGAACCCTGAGGGTTTTCCCCTCCCAGTTTGATTTTTGTTTGTTTGTTTTTGAGTTTTGATTAAAGGGGCCATCCCTTGATTAACTTCTTAAAGAGACCTCTTCACTGAATGGGCATTACCTCACTCAAAGTGAGGCATCCGGCCACTGGACCCAGACGGCTCTGGAGGAGAAAATGTGGCTGGTGACCTTGCCCAGCCCTCCCTCACTCAAATCAAAGTCAACTGCAAGTCATGTCATCATTTCCCTGATGTCATGGTCCTCTTCAAGAACAAAGGACAAACACAATGAGTGACCAATAACTCTTCAACTTTCTTAGAGGTATATTCATTTTTAAAAAGTGCATATGTTAGATCAAATGAAACTCTAATTGTTAGAATTCTAACATACAAAATATGTTATTGTACAAAATAAAGGGGAAAACGTGACTATACTCTGGAGGGAGGTAGCTGTCATCGTCATGGAAGCTCATATTTATATAGCAAAGTGCCAGGCACTGTGCCAAGTACCATACAAATATTATCTTACTTGATCCTCACATCAATCCTGAGAGGTACAGATGAGGAAACTGAGTCAAACAGAGGTTAAGTGATCTGCCCATGGTTACACAGACAGTAAGTATAAGAAGCCTGATTTGAACTTAGTTCTTCCTGACTCCAGGGCTAGCACTCTATCCACTGCATCGCTTAGTTGCTATCACGTAGGCAGGTCCATACTTCCTTTGAGCCCACCCCTGGTAGCCAGTTCCATTTCTATCTTTCATGTGTTTATCCTTCCCTCCACTTTTGAACTCCACTTTTTACAACCCTTTCCCATGAAGAGAAAGGAAGGGCTTGGCTACTTATAAATATAATAGTATAACAATAACCATAGTATTGATGATGACAGTAGTAATAGTATTTATATAGCATTTTATATATAATCTCTTTTGATCCTTATAACAACTCTGTCTTAATATTCCCATTTATAGACAAGAAACTGAGGCTGAGAGGTTAAGGGCGTTGCCCAGGTTCATATAGTCAGGAAGTATCTGAAGGAGGATTCCAACTCAGGTCTTCCTGACTCCAAGTCCGGTATTCTATTAAATTCATTACCTCATTGAATAAAGGTCCTAAGTATCTGGAAATTCATCAAATAAGACAACTGACATGAAGCTATGGAAGAGTTCCTTGATAAGCATATGACAAATGACAGCCTCAAACATAGCCAAGTTCTTTCCAAAATTAGTTGATTTTCTAGCTAATTGCATCGTAGCTGTTTAATACATTGGTGAAATAATCACATCTAACAGATGTCAAAGGGTGTGGTTGTTCTAGGACAATAAATGGAGAGTTAATCTTTCCTCTTCCTAAATCATCGGAGCAGGTCCTCCCATTTTCTCTCTTTTACTCCAGAAACGGTCAATAGTCAATAAACATTTATTAAGTATCTACTATATGTCAGGGCAGCTAGGCGGCACAGTGGATAGAGTGAGAGATCTGGAGTCAGGAAGACACATCTTCCCGAGTTCAAATCTGGCCTCAGACAGTTACTATTGTGTGACCCCTGGCAAGTCACTTAACCCTGTTTGCCTCAGTTTCTTTATCTGTAAAATAATCTGGAGAAGGAAATGGCAAACCATTTCAGTATGTTTGCCAAGAAAACTCCATACGCAGTCATGAAGAACCAGACACGACTGGAACAACTGAGCAACAACAACTGTACTAAATGTTAGAGATATAAATAGGAAAATTATACAATCCCTTCCCTCGATAAGCTTAAAATATAATAAGAGAAGACAAAGAACAGAAGGAAACTGAAGAGGGAGATGAGCAGACACCAGAGGGCACAACGCATGATGTTCAAGGAATGGAAGTCCAAACCAAGCCCATTATAAAGGGAGGCTTCAGGAGGACCTTTTGTTTGTGTTTTTGCTCCACCCTCCAGGCATCTCATTAGAGAGGAGAGGCAAACGAGCATACTATGGAGGGGTTGAGCACCAAAGCTGAAGCAAATTTCTATGCTGATGAGATTTCTGATGATGAGCTTATCTATGCAAAAGCATGATGGTTGTAGGTTCAAAACAGAGCAGAGCAGATGGTGGGAATTAAAGATCTGGCTGGACATTCTGACATTCAGTTAATACTTATTATTATATTGATATCCTGATATCCAATTAGCATTTATTGAGCACTATATACAGGGTACTGTTTAGCACCACAAAAATAAGTTGAAAGCACGGATCCTGTCCTCTTGGAGATTACAACTTAGTAGAAAAGATAAGAAATACACAAATTTCATGATGAGTTAACAAATAAATTATTTTTTAATACTTCTATAGATCTGTGATCTTGATGATGCCATCTTGTCTCCATTGATGCAGAGTGACACCTATCCGTGCTACCTTCTTCTGTATAATTTGTGTCTTTGTTCCTCCCAAAAGGGATTCTGGCATTTTCTTCTTGGTATTTCAGCATTTCACCAGTACCCGTGAAATACTTCATAGGGAGCACTTCTGGCCCTTGGCGCAGTGCCTGGCATATAGTGGGCACTTAATAAGTGTTTGTTGATGATTTGACTTAGACTGTCCATTTGTCCTGATCTGCAACTAGAGTGGGGTGAATGGGGATTTCTTTCAGAGTAGGAAATTTAGAGAGTAGGTGCCAGCATTTATTCTCCTTTAAGGAAGACAGTAAAGGCAAAACTATGATAGATAGATACAGAATTAGCTCCCACAGATATGACGGTGTTGGGGTAGAGTTCGACTTCAACAAAAGCTATATCTTACAGGGTTTCTCATCGAGAGACAAAGGATTGAAAAAGTGACTGGCACGCTCCAGTGGGAGGGTGGAGTGGGAAAGAAGGGGTGGGCTTCCCCCACCCTTTAATGCTAACAGTAGTAGCTCAGGCTTCTTTAGCTATGGTCCAGAGAGGACAGATTGGGGCAGTGAGTGGTCCAGAATGTGTGATACTCATCAGACCCTAAGTCAGGAGTCCCTGGCTTCCTGCTCTAGCCTGTTTCTTTCTCTCCTCATTTTCCACCGGATATACTGCTTTTGGATTTCTTTGAAACTGCCCATCACCTTTCCTTCCACCCCCACAGGATACCTTCTTCTTCCTTCACCCCCAACCCTTCTCAGCTTCTTTTTGTGTGTTGTCTTCCTCGTATTGCAAGCTCCTTGAGGGCAAGGATTATCTTTGTTTTTAATTCCCAGCACTTAGTATAGAGGTCCTGGCACATAGTAGATATTTAATAAATTTTATTGACTGACTAATTATAAATCGAGGGGCTAGGACCAGGTAATCTCTCTGGTCTTTTCTAGCTCTGACACTGTAGCTCTGTGTGTAGATTTGTATTTCATTTGGCTCTATCTGAGCTCAGTCTCGATTTCACTGGAAGCCCTGGCTTTAAATAGACTGGGTTAAATTTTAGTGAATGTGGCCTTCAATATCTTATCTCCACTTACTTTTCTCCTACCCAGAGAAGGATGGTGAAGGGTGTATATGAGTAATATTGCCTCGTAAGACAGTGAAAAGCAGTGGACAGAAAATCCATTTTAAAGAAGGCTTAGCCAGAGATCAACACAAGCAAAGTCACCCTGAGGGTATTTAAGAATGTAACTGAGACTGGACAAATAATGAAAAATTTCTACAGCAAATTTCTACAGCAAATTCCTTTTAGCATCAACCAATTAACCAACAAGCATTCCTTAATGCCAACAAGCAATTCCTTAACCATGCCTACTATGTGGCAGATACTAGGCTAGGTACTGGGCATATAAAACCAAGAAAGAAACAATACCTGCCTTCAAGAGGTTTACTTTCTATCTAAGGAGACAATATGTATATACGTGATTATATGCAAAATGGAAGGTAATTTAGGTGGGGAGTAGAGGCACTGTGTAGGAGGCAGCATTTGGGCAGAATTTTGTGGGAAACAAGGGTTTCTAAAGGTAAAAGGTAAGGAGGGAGGCATGGGTCACAGCCTGTAAACAAGTGACAAGATATGAAATGTCACGTGTGAGAAATAGCCAGAAGGCCAGCTTGACTGGACCATAGAGTTCGGGAACAGCAGTAATATACAAATAACCTAGAAAGGAATGTTGGAGCCAGGCTGTGAATAACTTTCAATGCTAAACAGATGGGTTTGTATTTGATCCTAGAGGAAATAAGGATCTGCAGGAGTTTATTCAGTAAAAGAATGGCATAATCACACTTGTGCTTTAGAAATATCATTCCAGTAACTTCGGGTAGGTTAGATCAAAGAGAGAGAGAGAGAGAGAGAGAGAGAGAGAGAGAGAGAGAGAGAGAGAGAAGAGAGAGAAAGACTTGAGGCAAGGATCAATTAACAAACTATTGGGGAGAGGTGATGATGGCTTGAACAAAGGTGATGATCATTCAAATGGAATATTGCCAAAGATAGTTTTTTTTTTGGCAACTGATAGATATGTGAGGTGAGAATGAGCAATGGAAGATGACTCTAAGGTTGGGAAGCTAGATAATTGAAAGGATGGTGGTGCTCTCAGAAATAGAGGGTTTGGGGAGTTGGAGTAGGTCTGGGGGTCAAAAATAATAACAGGCTAATCAATAATCATTGAAACTATTTGATACTGGCTAAAAACCAGAAAAGTCAATCAGCAGAAAAGATTATGTATATGACATTAAAAAGCGAACATAGTGTTCAAAAAACCCAAAGACCACAGCTATTGAATACAGACTACTGGGAAAACTGGAAAGCTGTCTGGTAGAAATTAGGGTTAGAAGATAATATATGCCATATACCAAGATAAGCCTCAAAAGAATGCATGACATAAACATAAAAGGTTACATCATAAACAAGTTGAAGGAACAAGGAAGGATTTCTTTTTTACTAGAAACAGGGGAAGAGTTCATATCTAAACAAAGGATAAAAAGGATCATAGAAGATAAGATGTACAATTTTTCTTCCATAAAATGATTTCACACGAACAAAACCAATAAAATTAAAATTGGAAAGGAAATAGTTAAGTGGGGAAAAATCTTTGTGACAAGTTTCTCTAATAAAAGGCTTATCATCAAGATATATGTTGAACTGATTCTGCTATATAACAATAAGCATCATTCCTCAATAGACAGATGGGTCAAAAGAACAGGTAATTCTCAAAGGAAGAAATGCAATCCATCAAAAGCCATGTGAAAAATGCTCTAAATCACTAATAATTAGAAAAATGTAAATTGAAATAATTTTGAGGTATCCCCTCACAGGCCTTAGATTAGTGAAGATGGCCAAAAGGAAAATGACAATTGTTAGAAAGACTGACAAAAGAGGCACACTAATGAACTGTTGGTAGAGCTGTAAATTGTTCTGGCCATTCTGAAACTGCCATTTTGAGCTATATCCCCAAACTCACTAAGCTGTGCCCTTTGACCCAACAATGCTACTAGTAGGCCTATATTCCAAAAGATTAAAAACATTGAAAAGGACTTGTATGTATATTCTTTTATAAAGAATTCAAAACTAATGGGGATATCCATCAATTGGAGAATGCTAAACAAATGATAATATAGGAAAACATGGAATATTATTGTGTCATAAATAATGATTCAGGGGATGGATTCAGAAAAATCTGGAAAGATTTGACTGAATTGATATGGAGTGAAGTCAGCAGAACCTGGGAGACAATTTATAAAACAACAACAGCATTGTGAACGAAAGCAATGACTTAAGGACTCTGATTAACCGAAGCGACCGTGATTCCATAAGATCAGCAAGGCAATTCTCACTTTAATGAGTTTGTGTGTATATTGAAGACAGATATTAAGTACAATACATTGGGCTCCAAATGGAATAGATGGAAGAGTCTGGACAGCATTTAGGAGTTTGCAAAATTCCTTTAATGACCCTGAAGGATGAAACAAAAACATTGGTAACAATGTTACCTCAATGTTATTGTTGCTCTAAACATGAAACACCTCATCCTCTGAAAAATCAAAATGTGGATTACTCAAAGGACGATTGAGAAGTGTATGATGGGTGCGAGCATGATACAATATACCACCAACGAGGAATTGAATAGATAAGACAACAGAAAGGATGTCATCATAGAAATAAATGATCATAAAAGAAGACGGGTAACATATAAAAGTGAGGAATAATTAGTGTGGCCCTTGTGCTCCATGAATATACTCATGATATAAAGATAAAGTGAGGAAAGAATCTGGCACACTGGGTAGACCAATTGGGACAATTTATGGTCAGATTATAGAAAAGAGTTACATAGAATGGGCAGCCATGGATGGTGTGGAATCTGCAGTGTTAGAGAGAAAATCCACACTGGTGAGATTCATTGAAATAAGGAAGGACCAAAGTATATGTCACAGGTGGGACTTGAACCCAGGTCTTCCTAACTCTAAGGCTGGCTTTCTATCCTCTGCATTGTTACTTCCCCATAGATAGAGTTATCACTAAATTGTTTTTTTTTCTTTTTAGGATGATCCAAATTTTAATATCCATCAAATTTTTACTTAATCTTTTTCTTTTATTTGTTAACCAATTCACCTTTATCCTTTTGTTGGTAAATAATACTGCAAGTGCCATTATTCTGTTGATACAACACATGATGAGTCATTAATTTTTGTAAACCATTACCTTACTTCCTGGTTGTTTTTTCTCTTTATGATTCTCCCTTTCCTTTTCCCATTCCCCTGAGCCTGGTGCTCACTGTCCACGGCTTGCCTATCCTCCTGGTATTTCTCACCTTTATTCCTGACACTGGTATGGGGTACACAAAACATACACGCATATGTACACATAGACATACCTATATACATAACCTTACACATATGTACCTAAAACATTTGTAACAGTTTTATTCGGTGATATTTCTACTGTAGCAAATGACTTATCTTTAAGCAAAATGAACAAGCTTCCTACTGACAGTCCATTTCAGGCTTTCCACTTGATGGGCTCAATTTTTAGTTGGTGCTGTTAATCAACTTCTATAAATGCCCTAAATCCAAACTACACATGCAGGAAAGTACCTTTCCATTTTTTTTTAAATTTTGGAGTGGCAGGCTAGGAGTTGAGGTTAGGACACACTCTATTCAAAATGTTAGAACATCACTTACTCAATTGATTTACATATATATTTATGTGGAATCTATCAAGGCAAGAGGCACGATGGCAAATGTAAAATGGAATACCAACTGTGGTTGCCACTGCTGTCTATAAATATATTTCAAGAAGCCAATTTATTTTTTAATGGAATTTTAAGTCTGTTGAAGGGAATCACCTTGAAGTCCTTCATTTATATGAAAACCATCTACTGAAGAAGACAAGGCAAATATAATACTTTGTTCTTGAGGTTCTCAGCATTGAGTATGCACATCAAAATCAACAAAAAAGTATGATGTATATGAAAGACATTGCATGGAGAGACAGCCCAACCTAGTAGAAAAAGCATTGGATTTGAAGTCGAAGGACTTTGAATATAATCTTTCCTTCTCACTGGTAGGATAACATCAATCAAGTCATTTTGTCTATCTGAACTTCAGTTTGCTCACCTGTAAATTGGGTATAATAATAAGTGTATGTCTTTCTCACACTGTGCACATCAGATGAGAAAACATACGTAAAGCGGTTTATAAGACATTATCCAGATAAGAGCTAATAATATATATGCATATGGATGTTCTTATCCACTGATAGATAAGTGAGCATCTTCAAAGTATAATTTCAGAAAAGCTTAAGGAGTTCCTTATGCTCTTTCTCCACCCCTTCTTGCTTCTTCCTCCATACAAATATTGATTTGCTAATTCCTGAAATTCTTAGGTATATTCATTTGGACTTAAATATGTGGATTGGGAGAAGTCTTAGAGGCTATCCAGTCCAACCAACTCTATTTGCCTTTGAGTGAAGATCTCTCATAACAGAAGACCTACTTCCTGTGGCTAATTAATTTTGAATAACTCTTATCATTGGGTAGTTTTTCTTTCTATAAAGTCTAAATCTCTCTAAAGTTATAATTCTATCTTTCAGCAACACCCACCTGCTGCTCCTAGTTCTAACCCTTGGGTTAAGCAGAGCATATCTGATTTCTCTTTTCCATGGCAGTCTTTCAAACACTTAGTGATAACTATCAGATTCCTCCCAAGCCTTTCCTCCTCCAGAGTAATCAGTCCTGGTTCATACAACCAATTCTCAAGCCCCTTTACTCTCATGGTTACCCTTCTCTTTATATTCTCTAACTTACCACTATCCTATCTAAAATATGGTTCTCAGACCAGAAAACAATATTCTAAATGTAGTCTGACCAGAGCAGCATATAGTGAGATTATCACTTCCCTAGTCCTAGACACTATGTCTTTCTTAATTTGATCAAAGGTTAAGCTACCTTTTTTGTTCTCCATGGCATGCTGTTGACTGATATGAAGCCTGAAGTCCAATAAAACCCCAAGATCTTCTTTTTTCTTCTTTGGAAAACAGCTATCTAACCTTGAATGAAGTATCATTCACACATATTAGTATGTGTGAATTAAGTTATTAGATCCTTTCCTAGTAACAAGTTTCTATAGAGGAAAGGGTAGAGCAGGCATTAGAGCATTAGATGCCTGAGCAGAAGGTGTTAATAAGAGAGAGAGAGGTGTCATAAAAAGGGATGCAGGGACTCTAGGAATTACTTAGCCTATTTTAGCCATACACATATAGTAGAGTCACTTCTTAGTGATCTAGCATGGTTGGGGAATGAGATATTCAGAATAATTGAACCTTCCATGTTCAATGTAGGCAGACCATTGCTATATTTTGTAGGACTAAAAGATAAAAAAGTTACTAGCTCTGACCTTCTTCCCAAGTGAAAGTCCCAGCGTGATAATTTGTATAGTCCCTGAGTGGTATCTTAGGGGTGGAAAGAAATTGAAAGGTATTTTTCTCACTTTAAATCAAATAATAGACTGAACTCACTTTATGGCAAATCAGATAGAATTAAAGCTATTCAAAGGACAGACTCCAAATTCCCAAAGGCAGCTGGGTGTGGCTGCCTGGGGTCTGAAGCACCAAAGAGCTAAAGATAGCCTTTAGAGTTATAAGCTTAGGAGAAATGGACCTTTCCTACTATGAAGAAGAAGCCATAGACTTCTTGTTGGTAACAACCGAGAACAGAATCATCCCAGCAAAGAAGCCATTCCACAGCTAAAAACCATCAGAAAGCATCTACATTCCTCCTAAAGACAGTGTGTACTAAAGGAACAATACACAATCTACCTCAAGTCCTGACATTTTCCAGAGCAGTTCACCAAAATTGTACTTTCTGAAATGGAAGACCTGTGCTGTTGGAAGGAATGTCCATCTCAGTGAGGTTATAGATCAGCTGAAACTTCAAAATAAGAATTCAAGATACAGTCATAAAAGGGTTACACTTTGTGAGAACAGTAGTTCTGATCTAAAACCAAATGTGGACATAAGATTTATTCAGAAAAAGACTTTGTTTTTCCATTACTAAAGGATGTTAAATAAATAAACTACCTCAGTCTTGTTTTAAAAGAGAAAAGTGAGGTGAAATACCAAAAAAAGATGATGATTCCAAAGATAGAATCAGAGGAAGAGTTAACCACTAGAAGGCAAACGAAAGAGAGGGAACCTGGGAGAGGCAGTCAACAGTCAATCAAAAGGCAGTTATTAAGCGCTTGCTATGTGCCAAGTGAGCAGCCATGTGGCATAGTAGATGGAGTGCTGGGCCTGAAGTGAGGAAGACTCGTCTTCCTGAGTTCAAATCTGGCCTTAGACACTAACTGTGTGACCCTAGGCAAGTCATTTAACCCTGTTTGCCTCAGTTTCCTTATCTGTAAAATGAGGTGGAAAAGGAAATGGCAAACCACTCCAGTATCTGTGTCAACAAAACCCCAAATGGGGTCACAAAGAGTCAGACACAACTGAAAATAACTGAACAACAATAACAACATGTACCAGACACTGTTTGGCATTGTCAGCCTGGAAAGGATGAGGAGAGGCTTCCTGAAGTAGGTGGAGTTTGAGATGAATCTTGAACAAAGCCAGGAATCTAAAAGGTGAAGATGAGGAGGCAGAGAATTCCAAATAGGAGAGTACAAAGTCACAGCAACGAGAGATAGAGTACTGTGTTTGAAGAGCTGCAAAGAGTCTAAGGTTGCTAGAAAGCTAGAAAGGAAATATAGTATGAAGTGCTTTAAATACCAAGTAGGGCACTATATTTCATCATAGAAGTACTAGGGACTCCGAGCTCATTGAGTTGAAGGGTGACATGATCAGACCAAGACTAAAAAAAAAACACTTTGGCAGCTAAGTAGAGGATAAATTGGGAAGTGGGGTGGGGGTGGAGATGAAATAGGGACACTAATTAGAAGGCAATTGAAATAATCCAGGCAAGAGACAATGAAAGCCTGAACTAGGGCTATGAGCATGTGAATGGAGAAAAGGGAAGGTATGTAAGAGCTCTATTGTTAGAGCTCAGGAGAAAGATTGGGACTGATCATACCAATGGGAGCTGATGAGATCTCCAAAGGCAATAAATATTAAGAGAGAAGAGGCCCCAGAACAGAACCTTGGGGGATACTGGTGGTTAGTGGGAGTGATATGGTTGAAGACCTAGTGAAGGAGACTAAAAATTATTGATCAGATAGATAGAAGAACCAGGAGGGAATATTGTCATATAAACACAGAGAAGAGAGAGGGTCCTGGAGAGGAAGGTGATCAATAGTGTTAAATGCTACAGAGAAATTAAGAAATATCACCATTGAGGAAAGGTCATTAAGACTCCTTTTGACAAGTGACAGGGCAATCTTTGTGGAATTTGTTAGATACTACCAAGGTGAGTCTTGTGAAACTATCTGTTATCTTAACCTATTTGGCATATGGTATATGTTTCCAAGATCAGTGGAACTGGAATAAACATAACAAAGCTCTTTACAAGGTCCAACAAAGTAGTATTCTTTACTAATGTGAACAAGGAGGATACATGAAGCAAAGGTCTAGAAATGTAAACATATATATGTATATATATATATGTGTATGTGTGTGTGAATATTATACACATACACACACAAACATATATATCAAGACCAAGACAGAGAGACACACCAAGAGAGAACTATTTCAACATAAATAGTTTCCTTTGTAATCCTATGTATTTTAATTTAGACATTTAAAACTTAGTAATCCAAGGTTTTATATAAAATTATACTAGTAGCTATGGATAGGAAATTAAGTTAGCCCACTGAAAATTAGCACATGTAAAAGGCAGGCTCCTTTGTTCTCAAAGGGCTGCTAGGCCCAAATACAATCCACCTAGGGATGAGATAACCCTGTTGATAACCCTGTGCTCCTCTTCAACTCACCTTTGTCAATTGTCTTTAGCATCTGAAAGGTATTTTCCCCTCCATGTTATCTGAGGCAGCAGGATGAAGGGGAAACAAAAGATATTTTAGCTTGGAATAGAGAATTGGTATGTATGAAGATGAGTGGGGGAGCGGCAAACCCATGTGCTCTTAAGAACCACTCCCTCCTCATCTTTCTTTAGAGGACTAGAGGACTTAGAATCCAAAGGTCTTTTTGCTTGAAAGGGAAGTGGTCCACCTCCTTCAAATCCTTAGGCCTTTTGTTAATTCAAACCTTTTTGTAAAAACTCTGAAGAACTGGAGTCAGGGATTGGAATGCATAAGATGAGGCTTGCAGAAAGCAGGGTGCCAAATTCAAATCTGGATGGTTTATAAAAGCAAGTAATGATATGAAATAATTTTTTTTTTCTCTAAGTTCATTCATGGCCAGGCAAATATTCCTAATACCTGGGCCAGAGGCAACAGTTGGCTAGGAGGAGCTGTACAGTGCTCCAGTACTTTACAATACAGTATTTATAAATAAATAAAATGTATTTAAGGCATTAATGTATTAATATGTTATATATGTATTTACATATATTAATGTATTAACATATAAATACCAGAAGTAATAGGATAAATAATTTCAATATGTGATAATCTGAAAATGTAATTGAAGTCATCTTATTTCTAAATTGTATTTTTAGAGTCCTCTTAGG
>CM053622.1:199117318-199130279 GCA_028646595.1 Phalanger gymnotis | reverse complement strand
TATATACATATTGATCTTTTAAAAACGGTGTGATAAAATGTGATGGTTTGAAATTGTTATATTTGGTTATGAACAAGTAATATTACTTTTAATCTCCACATGTTGGTAATGAGATGAGTGACTTCCAAGGAGACTTAAAAATGCATCACCTAATTTGATGGGTAGTTTCAAGTTTTAAATACATAAAAATGTTTAAGGCATTAAATTTGTGTGGTTTAAACATATATTTGTATGGCTTAAATGTTAAGAATTGTAAAAAATGATGAATGGGTTAAAAAGCTGTTATTGTTCAGTTAAGATTGTTTTGCTATCACTTAATAGCATTTGTGAGATTGTTAAGTACGACTTTGTGAGATCTCCTCTTGTAATTGTTATGTACAAGAAGTTTTGTGAATAGAAAATTTGGAAACTTTGTGATATCTAGAAATTCTGTAATAACGAAGAATTGAGTTGTTGTAATTGGGAATTCATGAAAAAGGCAATTTTTCTTATAATCTAGATGTTAGGCTAAGAATTGTGCTACATATATATGAAACAAAGATGTTTCAGTAGTGAGATCAAACTGGCAGAACTTCTTTTGTTTAAGGCAGATAAGGAGGTTTGGGGACAAATGAGAGTTATCCAACCCCCCATAGTTGTTATGTTGAGACAGTGTGAGGCTGTTGACTAAAACAAGGATTTTGGACTTAAATTCCTGAATTTTATGAGACCCTAGATGGGACCAGGGATAGAAGATAAGGCAGAGACAGGAAATTCTAAAGGAGTTAAAGTTTAAAAAGTGGGGACTGTGTTGAAAAGCCAGTCTTTTTCCCCACTTCCCCTCTTCTCCATCAGTCTAGATAAGAAGGAGAGCTTGATCTATCCCCACCTGTGAGAGGTAAAGAAGGGCTAGGGGCAGCAGTACTGCAATTTAAGTTTTACTGAGAAAGACAACAGCAGGGGCTAGAAGTCAGCCCCCCTCCCCTCCAAACCTGGCTTTTTAAAGTCAGCAAAGAGTGATGGGTTTTTAGGATAAGATTAGATTTTGAGATGTTGACCTTGGTAGTTTTTATTAGTGAAACTTGCCATCTGATGTAAAAGAACCAACCCTCTGGGGGAGATGATATGATGCTGCCTTTTTTTATGGTAGGTCTCTGTAATCAGAAATAAGTAGTTAGTGATGAAAGGAAAGGTATCTGCCAGAATCTGTTACTATTATGAAGTTGTGATACCTACAGACCTAGAAGAATTTATGGGAAGAAATGGAAAATTTGGTTAATGCAAATGTGTGAAATCTTGCTGTTTTTAGTTAAATGATTGGGTAAATTGGTACTCTTGTATAGTCATATGAAAGATAACATTCTTTCTAAATGTTAATGGGAATAATTGGACAAAGGGAAAAAGAAGTTCATGAAATAAGTATACAAATGTAAGGTTGAATCATTATCCCATAGATTAAGGCTGGGATTTAAAGTTATTTTGCATCTATGTGGAAATAAGGTGTTTAAATGTTTCAAAGTGGTATAAAAGCAATTGGGTATTAATACAAATAGTGTAATTAATTGCTGGAATTAAATCAGAGACATTTTCAGTTTAGGAATGATAATCATTTACTATTAATTTAGTAACTTCAATAAGGGCCAGAACCTGAACTAATAATTAACTAAAAGGGCCTGGGCCTAAGCTTCTTTGTTCTCTGAGTTTACTCAGAGAATGCCTCTTCCTATGTCAACAAGGCCAGATCAGGCTGAATTAAGAATATTCTTTCCTGTGGCCATTAAGGATAAGACCCTTACCCTGAGCTTCTCATTAGCGAGCTTTGGAGATGTTCCTTAAGCAATGTGAGATGATAGTCCTATCTTAAACTGATTATTGGAACTTGCTATTCAAAGATTTAATGGGACGTTAACTGATTGTTTTCTGAGTCTAACTCCAGGTGTGAATATCGAGGAAGGCTGATCCAAGATGCCAGCAGCCCTGTTGGGGGGGCAGGCATGAACTGCAGGTGTGATTTCACGGTAAAGTTAAGAGGGCAACTGTTCAGCATGTGCTGAGGTGGGACCCTCTTGACCTGATGCCTTAACTGAAACCTGGCAGACTTTAAGCCTGGCTCAATGCAGCTTACAGTTTGACATAACTTCTGCCTGGAGTTGACAGGAAGCTGGGGAAAATATGATCCCACTTACTCTAAGTTCCTCATCTCTTGGTGGCAAATTTCTATAATCAGAAGGTTTTATAAGTACAGTAAAAATATCTATTAAAATAATTGATTATGGAACATCTTAGATTACTATAGGACTGGGATTAGTGTTCTTGTGTAGGTCCTTGTATAAGTTAGGTTTTTTCTTGGTAATGGTATGGAGACAATTAGGTCAAGGATTTGTGACAATATTATTTTGTTATTTGGTTAATATCATGCTTGTCTAAAGCTTTGTTACAATTAGTAATGTTAAA
Organism: Phalanger gymnotis; assembly: GCA_028646595.1. NCBI lineage: Eukaryota > Metazoa > Chordata > Mammalia > Diprotodontia > Phalangeridae > Phalanger > Phalanger gymnotis. The sequence goes on along the minus strand of CM053622.1, from coordinate 199,127,846 downwards.
AGAAGAATGGCTTGTTGTTTATTTTGTAAATGCCATCAAAGAAACATGGCATGACTAAAAGTTTATGATGTTATATGTACTTTGTTAAAAATTGATTATTTAATGTATTTATGTATGTACTGGAGCCTGTTGTTAATTCCTTTGTGAAATATCATCCTCCTGGTGAGGAAATTAATAATGAGTTAGTGTAAAGCATAAAAACTGGGTTCTAGTGTGAATTTCTTAAACATGACAATTGGCCAAGGTTCCAATTTTGAATTTGTAAAAATGATCAGGGTATAAGGGTTTGAAATGGTAACTTAAAATTGTGCTAAGGTAACTTTTGCAGGAGAATGGAAAGAAAGTTGATTCCTACAAGAAGACAAGAAGAAGAAGATGCTGAGATGCTGTGCTGTAGAGATGGCTGGAACAAATACCAAGGACCAGAAGACTTCACTGATGTTGTTCCCTGCCAGACAGCCTTATGGGAAGAGATTTTTGAATCTTAAAGGTACAAATGCATTATCGTTTTATTTTGGGTCTCTGTATCTGTATTTACAAAGGGGATTGCCCCCTTTGATTTGTCAATGTGGCAATCAACCTTTACCCCTTCCCATATTTATTTAAAGGGGTGATAGTCAAGGGGAAAAATTCAGATGAGAAAGAGAGTAAGGGAGTACTAAAGATGTGGAAACAAAAATTTGAATAAAAGAAGAAAGAGGAAATTGTAAGAAATGGGAGAAGGAGTTTTGTTTCCACAGAATTGAAGGTATACCTTTCCCCTTCCCCCACCCCAGCTTTAGCAGAAACCAGGCCTCAGGTCAGTCAGGTGAAAGGTCGCAGGCTTGTATGCAATGAGCCATTTGAGGAGGGCATGATGTAGGCAGTCAGGAGGTTGTATCTGGCCAATGAAGAGCCTAGCAGGAGATTTGAGGTGAAAGTCTGTTAAAGGATTGGCATCCATCTTACTCCTTTGTACTTTCTCCTGTGGGAGGTACCAATTTATTCAGGTGGAATAAGTGTAAATTATAATTAAAATGTTCCTGGCTTCCCAACAAGTCTTGTTTATTCCTAGACAAAGTAAATATGTTTCTAACAGTGCTGTCATTATATATACCCTTTCTAGAGTTGAGAAAACTGAGGCAAAAAGAGATTTAGTTACTTGAACAAAGTTGCACAACTAATAAGTGCATAAGGTCACATTTGAACTCAGGTCTTCCCAATTCCAGGCTCAGAGCTCTAGCCATTGGAGCACCTAGCTGCTAATCATTATGACTTTCTCTCTTAGAGCTGTGTAAACAAAAGAACTGCGGGTCCGTGAAAAAGAATTCTCTCCTGAACAAAGCTTAGGCTTACCTTTCAAGCAGTACATGACGTGGGAGCAGAGGACATCCCTTTTCCCTTTTACTTAGAGAATGACAGGAATAACTTAGAGAAGGACAATAAAATGTAACCATTTAATTTTGCCAATGGTCACTGAAAGATGAAGGAATCATTCTCCACTTCCAGAGAAGGGAGAACTGGAGACCAAGAGCTTGCTCAAAGGCAAGAAGCAAGTTTTTAAGGGATTGGATTTGGATGATAATCTTTCTGACTCACAAACCAGATTATGCACCTTTTGCCCTTTCATATTGCCTTGAAACTTTAAAAGTAACTCAGTGAGAATATAGCTAAGGAATGAGAATGTTATGTTGGTGCTAATTGCACCAGCCAATTGATTAAATCTGCATGGTAAATGAGCCGAGAAGTGGGTTTCTGCTGCCTATGAAGTGCACTCCAACAAACTTGGAGTTTAAACAAAAATGCACCAGCCAGTAGTTAGAGGAGTTTGCAGACATCAGTAGTCAGCCCTGATGACTGTCAGTTCTGAGCCCAGAGAAAGAATAATTCATATTTTCTTGAAAGGCATGCTTCCATTTTAGTGCAGCAAAATCTATGCCTACGCTTCCTCAACACCTTGTTTTCTCTTGCTGCCTCCTCATCGGGCTCACAAGAGATTGACCCTCTGTGTCCACCTTGCATTGGTATATTTTCATGACTCAAAGGATGAAGCCAGAGGCTCTGGACTCACTGAGAATGCTTAGAAGAAAGCTTTATTTCATCTGGTTGTTCATTTAGGTTCCCAAGCTTCTTGGGAGATAACCTAAAAAAAAGTTTTATTAATATTATAATGTACCAGATAATCTGTGTGAGTTAGGATGACTCCACAGAGCTCATTTGAGTTCTAATTAGAATCTGAAAATAAATTCTCCACTGTGAAAACCAAATCATTTAATCCATCAGACTTCCTATCTGGTCCACATTAGGCCCTCTTTTATTATGCCTTTAATATAAATATCAATATAAAAAGGATTACAAGTCTTTGGTTTGATATCAGGAACACTGATCTGTGCTTTTGAAAAGATTATAAGGAAATCACTTAAGTAATGTAGATTCTCTCCCCCCCAACAATAACTCTCTCAGGAGCTTCTGGGATTTCTGCTCATGGTCTGCCAGGAAAAAAGAGCCCCTAACTCTTACCAGCTGAAACCAGTAAATGGGCTTGCTTGTATTTCTGTTTCAGACAAAACAGAACGAAGCAAATCCACACCTCTTCAGGGCATACAGACCTAAAGCCATCATCTATCAGAACTCAGGAGTTGGGGTGTCACTTGTACATTGCATTTTTTTGGTTTCTCAGGTTCTGTATTTTTTTTCCTTTCCCCCTTCTTGATGCTGCAGGTGTCTTTATTTATGTATGCTGCATTCTAAGCTGATTAATTTTCTCCATTTGGGTCCTAACATGCTTCTTATTCAATTTGCTTCATATATTTCTAAACGCTGCTTTTTGGTTTTCTGAAAGGGCAGGGCGTTTTGAGTTCCAAAACAACAATAAAACCACCACCACCCCAACAACCAGCCACTGTAACTTAGTGCTAGCAGGCTCTTCTTTCCAGTTCTTGATGACGTATCTAAACAGAAATGGACTTGAGATTCTTTCCATGACTCCTTATGAAACAACAACAACAAACCTGACAGCTAATAAATTCCAAATGAAAAGCCTTCTCAGGTGGTCTGGTTTGTTTTTATTAAATTTTTAATCCAAACCAATCCGACAAACATTTATTATGTGACTTCTATAGGCAGAGCTCTACCCTGGGTTAATCTTGTGCTTCTCAAATTTGCCATTGGTGGGAGTTTTCACAGCTCTGTTTTTCATGGCTCCTCCAGGCAGATCTCTAAATAGTGCATGGCTTGCACCTTTTGTCTTCATTCGTTCCAATACAAAGCATGCATGTGTCTGTTGGCTTCTAGTGACCACCATTCATTCTGCCTATGGTCTCCTCCCCATCTCCTTCAGCTACCACCACTCTATCTTATTTTTTCCTTAATACTTTACTCTTATGAAGTATTTTCCTGAACTTTTTAAAAAAGTGAACTTGTGGTTGCGAAGGGAGTTCCCAATAAAAAAAATTCTTCAATCTACTATACCACTCAGACTCTCTTTCTGACATTAACTGAATTTAATCCTCACATACAACCCCATTGAGGCAGGTAATTCAAATATTATTAAGCCCATTTTACAGATAATGAGACTGAGTTAAATATGTTGAGTGGCTTACTCAAGATCACACAGATAGCAGATAGTGGCTCTGATCAAGATTTTTTGCGACCTCATGACCCTGTATCTCCCCTACACTGCCTTTCAGTCATGGCCACATCAAGTACGTGTCTCCTCCTGTTTGTTCTCCTCCCGCTGCCAAAGTCTCCCCCCTCATTTATGAAGAAGAACATTGACACTTTTGGAAACTTTCCCTAGCAGAGTTTAAAGGGAGGTGAAATAGTTGGTTTGCTCATTCTGAATTGAAGAACACAGAGGGAAATTTTCTCTCCCCAAGGCATCTCCTCCACAGTCTACCCCAACGTCCAAAAGTCTATCAGCAGAGATTCATTATTTTGTGTAACACATTACATTCTCATCAGTCTCCTGGTAAAATATTAACATCCTTGGGATGGCTTGAGCTATTAGGACTTTGTTATGAATTAGTTCATAAGGAACTAATGCAATAAGATAGGAGTCAGGTAAATTTTTACGGGAAGAACGGGAGCCCCTGGAGGAGTGGTACTACTAGACTATAAGCTCTGAGAAGGAAAGGGTTGTGATTTACCTAAACTTTGTATCCCCCTTAATATAGTGCTCAGTGGATCCTAAATAAATTTTATTAAATTTCCTGAGCCTGAAGATAGACTGAAAACACGTGTAGCAAAAGAGAACAAAGTAAAGGATAGAAAAGTAAGGTGATGCTTGGGATAAACCATCCACTTCCCAATTTTGTCTAATGCCCTCACCTTGTCATTCATTATACTTCCATCCCCATCAGAATAACCAAAAGTCTAAAGATCAAAGGCTAACCATTCATGTCTCCCCACCACACACACATATTCTTTCCTCTACCTTGAGAATTCTCAGGGCCCAAAAAATTATGTTGTTATGGGGAGGAGGAAGGCTGCAGCTGAAGGTCCAAAGCTTAGTTGTTTATATTCTCTGTATTCTACATTAATCCGGTGGTTGTCACAATGACCACCATGATGGATATAGCGAATGACCATTGAATTAAGATTCAGAAGAGACCTGGATGCAAATCTTGCCTCTGACACATAGTAGCAGTGTAACTTTGGACAAATTACTTAACCTTTCTGAGCATCAGCTTACTTATGTATAAAAAAGAAGTTACTTTGGGTTCATTTTTGGTTAAATTGCCATGGATTTCATGATCCTCTAAGTAGGACTTGATGATTCTAAGAGAGCAGATGTGAGCTTCAGTTCCCTGAGAAATTTTGTGGAGGAGAATGGTTTGGGGGAAGCTTGTAAAGGGATGTAAGGATTCTCTGAGTAGAAAAAAAGAGGTAGGAGAGGGTATACAATACTGATTTTTTAATTTTATTTATTTTATTCTGAACTTTAGAAATAAAATAAGCATTTTCAAAACATAGTAGAACAGAAAACAAAGATGATTACACACGAAACTACAAATCTATTATGTACAACTTTCTATTCCTTTTAAATATTAATTTAAATATTTAAAATTTTAATTTAAATATTATTTAAAGTTATCATGTAACTTTCTTTTTTTTTTTTTTTACTTTTTTTCCTTCCCTCCCTAGTTCCCAGGGTTTTGTGAGGCTCAAATGAGATAATAATTGCAAAATGCTTAGCACAGTGCCTGGCACATAGTAGGTGCTATATGAATGTTAGCTATTAGTGCTGTTGTTATATCATGCACAAAAAGTATGAGAAAAGAAATCTGAATAAATGGTTATGGAATATGACTTGATTGCCATGTTGGTTTCCTTGCTGACTCAGAAAGCGAGTGGTCTTAGTTGATTTAGGATCATTTGTGAGCTCTGCAAAGGCGTGGTGAGGGGAGAGGGTAAGGTTTGCTTTTACTGCCTATGAATTGGAGTGAAGATAGATCCCTTTTGGAGGTAGGGATAGTTTTGCTGTTCAGGGAGGAGGCCCTCAGGCACCACCCAACTTTGGAAGGGGACAAAGTAGAGGAGCTGCCACTCTCTGCCTCTACCAGACTCAGATTTCATCAGCAAGATTGCAATGACTCATCAGAATTGGGAGAGAACTAAGGCAGCCATGGAAGACCCCTCCGGAAATAGATTCAAGTAGGAAATGAAGAAGAGAAGGCTTAGGAAAGTCATGATAGCCATCTTCACATATCTGAACGAGGATTTGAAAGGTAGATTAAAATTGTTCTGCTTGAGCACAGAGGACAGGATTAGAAGTGATGGATGATAGGTGAAAGGCTCAGAGAGGCAGGTTTAGGCTTAATATAAATCTCTGTTGCACCAGTGGTATCTTCACAATGTTAAGAGGACTCAAGGAAGGGCCTCAGCACACTGATTTGATTCCCTATGGAAAGCTCATAGGAGGACGCGGACGAGAACCTCACAGTATGGGAGGCACAGGTGGGTTGAGATTTATGTGGTTGGAGACAATGTCTGTGTCAATGAGACCAAGATCCAGTGAAGTATTAGATGAAGAAAAAGCTTCCCAACAATTGGGGCTTGGTCCATAAGTACAATGGGATGCCGTGAGATGTAATGAACTGCCCCTTACTGGAGGTCTTCAAGCAAAGGCTGCGTGATCACTCATTAGGTATATTGTGGGGTGGTGGGAGGCATTCTTATTCAGGTGTGGGTTGGACTAAATGGATGGCAACTGAAGTTCCTTCCAACTGATAATCTGTGATTCTATAATTCTATGACACCTTACTCACAAACATGTAAGGTGCTTCAAATGAGATCATCTATGCAAAGTTTTTGTAAATGACATCATCTATGCAAAGTGTTCTGTAATCCTTTAAGCATTGATAACAGCTGCTAACATTGACCTAGGGTGATAAGGTTTGCACTGAGAGTTAGCATGGGAAAGTGGATAGAGAGCTGGCCTGGGAGTCAATTCAGCACTAGCCTCTGGTACATAATGGCTGTATGACTCCAGGCAAGTGGCTTAGCCTTTACCAGCTAAGTGGTGCAGTGGATAGAGCTCTGGGCCTGGCGTCAGGGAGACCTAAGTTTAATGTCAGTCCAAGGTACTTGCTAGCTATGTGACCCTGGACAAGTGATTTAACTTCAATCTACCTCAATTTCAGCAGTAAAATGGACATAACAATAGCCCCTCCCTCCCTGGGTTGTTATGAAGATCAAATGAGATAATATTTATATATTATATATGCTATATATAATATAATATATAAATTATATATATTTATATATGAGTACAGTGCCTGGCATATAGTAGGTGCTTAATCAATGTGTTTCTTCCTCCTCCATTGCTCCAGGCAACATCCTAAGACTGTAAGTTGCAAAAAAAAAATGATGACCTTCCTTGGTAGAGGGAGTTTCTTACTGGAAGCCCCATATGTTGATGAAATTAGTAGTATGATTTTACAAAAAAGTTTGTATCAAATAAATGTTAGCTGTTATTATTTGGAGTCACAGGACATGGGTTCAGACCTTACTTGCTGGCTGAATCACTTAATGTCTGACTTTCAGTTTTATTAACAACTTCTTTTTCTGTTCTGACCTGTGAATTCATAAGCATAAGAGACTCCCAGTATTGAGACTTCTACTACTGAAGATTAACATCGTTTATGCCACTCTGCATCTGAGAGTGTTGCCTGGAAGTGCCAAGATGTTAAGTAACTCAGCCAGTGTCGCAGGAGTTGAACCCAGGTTATCCTGACTCCAATGCCAAACCTTATTACGCTATGTATTCCATACTGCTTTCTTCATCATCTCTAAAATGGGGACAATATTATTTACCCTTCCTCCCTCACGGGGCTGTTGGGAGGACTGAGTGAGATAATGTATGCAAAGATCTTTGTAAGTATTAACACACAGTATGAATGTAAACTATTCATTATCCAGACATTTGCTTCACTCTCCAGCCACTTTGTCTGGGCAAGATACAACCTCTGAGAGCAGGAAAGAAAGAAAATGTGCAGAGAACTCTGGGGCTGTTGCTCCTTGTCCCTGAGAAGAACAAGGGAACACTATTGAAAAAGAAGGCTTCCATAGTGCATTCAGAGCATTCTATTCAGAGAAAGCTTTGAGGTTATTAGTCTTTTAGCTCTTACCTTAGAATGTCATTACAGCCTGAGAGGCTGCAGAAATGGCTTGTTGTCCTGAAGGAGAAAAGCTAAGATGTTGTATTAGGCAAATTGGTAGGAGCAATAAGATATCCAATAGCAAGGTGGGGAGTCCACAGACAAAGGCTTTCACAGAACAGAAGCTCGTTCTTTTTGACATTCTTGGATCTTTTTTTCACTCTTTCCCTTATGCCAACTTATTATATTTTTTTGGGTCTCCCAACAAATTCTCCACACTTTCTTTCAGATTTAGCATGATCATTTCCCCTTCTCCTCACCTATAACCCAGGGTATGTAGCTGGATTTTATTGGATAATATTTTATTTTTTCCCCAATTATATGTAAAAATAATTTTAACACCCATTTGCAAAATCAGATTAAAGGAGCTTCATTATTCCTTCCTTGCTCTATAGATCCTTCTTCCTCTCCTTCCTCATTAATCTCTTCAAGAGCTCTGTTATTATTAAGGACTTGGACCTTGATGATAATTATTTGGAGAGATGTGAGAGAAAAAGCACATTAATACACTGTTGGTGGAGTTATGAATCAGTCCAGCCATTCCAGAATGCATTTGAAATTATCCTCCCTCCCCCCTCACCATCACACACAGGAGCGCGCGTGCACACACACACACACACACACACACACACACACACACACACACACACAAAATCACTAAATTGTACCACCACTAGGCTTATACCCCGAAGAGATAAAAGAAAAAGAGAAAGAACAAATACATGCAAAATATTCATAGTATCACTTTGTTGTAGGAAAGAACTGGAAAACAAAATGCTTCCCATCAATGTTTCAATGTTGTTGTTGGTTCTTCCTCATCCTAGAGGACCAATGACATCAGGAGGGTGATGTCTTGACTTGCACGTGAATTGGATTTAAGTGAGGCAGAGCTTTGCCAAGTAGTTAGCCTCATTCTCTCCTCGAGTCACCAGAGTCCAGCATCAATAGGAGAACAGCCAAAGAAATGATGGTCTGTGAATTTAATGGAACATTATGGAATAGCATTAGGCCATAAGAAATGACAAAAGGGAGTTGTTTCAGAAAAATCTTGGAGGAGCTGCTTGGACTAATGCAGATTGTAAAGAAAAACAGTTTGGAAAGACCAAAGTACTCTGATCAGTCCAGTAAAGTGAAACTTCCTTAATGCTGTCTTTGCAAATGTTTGAATTCTTTTGTATCAGTTCAGTTGCCTCAGCCAGGATGCTCCTAGGGCTCCAGGCCTGAAGTAAGATAGATGAAGGCATTAGCATAGCCCATGGAGCAGTGTTTGTATTAGCAAAATAGAGATGACTGCTAACTTTCATCATTTCTTCTTCCAGTGTGTCTGCCCTCTAAGGTCCTTCTTAACTCTTTGTTCTATTATTTTCCTTAAACCAGTGCCCATATGCCTCAGAGAGAATGGCAGCTGCTTACTCTCCAGCTCTGACTCCATCCTTCTCCTAGACTTCAGCAGTAGCTTACTGCTCAGCAGCAAATGCTTATAAAGCACCTACTATGTACAGAACACTGTCACTGAACCACATAATCTCAGCATTGGAAGGAATCCTCGGGATAATCTATTCCAAAATGTACCTGATCAGACATTTTCTCTACAATATTCTTGACAAGTGGTCAAACCTTCACCTGAATACTATTAGTGCTGAGGTACTTACTACATCATGATGTGGTTTTCATCCTTTGATAGCTCTGATGGTTATGACTTTGATACTTTCAGATGTGTTATCTGGGACCCCAAGAGAAGTTAACACTCTCACATAACAGTCCTTCAAATATTTAAAGGTAACTATCATGTACCCCTAGGGCTGGCCTGGAGCCAGCTCTAAATGAGCTGGTTGTTCAATTTTCAGTGTGAGCATTTACCCCTTAGAAATAAGTAAACTCACAAATCAGGACTTGACTTATTACTTTGCTAATTATATAGACTTTAAAAAAGTGATGGAGAAATGTTATTAATTCATATTAAACTTGAAAGTGTGTCTTGCATACTTTTTTCCAGAGATCCAGTTGTTAAGTATTTATCCACATGCATTTCTGTGCTCCCATCCTAAGTCTTTTATTCTTCGGGCTAAGCTAAAAACCTGAATTCTTCCAAGTAATCCTCACATGACATGGAATCCAGCCCTCTCACCATCCTGGTTGCCTTCTCTTGGACATGATCCATCATGTCAATGCCCTTACTAAAACATGGCACCTAAGAAAAAACAAAACATCCTAGTTATGGGCCAAAGTATAGTGGGACTAGCACCTCCTTCCTTCCTGACACTAGCTTCCTGTTCTTACAAATTAAGATTAAATTAACTTTTTTGGTCACTCCATCAAAATATTGACATAGGACTAGCTTAATTTATAATAATGGTAATACCAATAGTTAACATTTCTTTTTTTTCTTTTTATATTTTATTATTTACTTAATATTTTTAGTTTTCAGCATTGATTTTCACAAGAGTTTGAATTACAAATTTTCTCCCCATTTCTACCCTCCCCCTACTCCCAGATGGCATATATTCTGAGAGCCCCATTCTCCAGTCAGCCCTCCCTTCTGTCACCCCACTCCCCACCATCCCCTTTTCCCTTACTTTCTTGTAGGGCAAGATAGATTTCTGTGCCCCGTTGCCTATATATCTTATTTCCCAGTTGCATGCAAAAACAACTTTTTTTGAACATCTGCTTTTAAAACTTTGAGTTCCAAATTCCCTCCCCTCTTCCCTCCCCAACCATCCTCCCTAAGAAGGCAAGCAATTCAACATAGGCCACACATGTATCATTATGCAAAACCCTTCCACAATATTCATGTTGTGAAAGACTAACTACATTTTGCTTCTCTTGATTCTTCTGTTTGAAAGTCAAATTTTCTATTCAGCTCTGGTCTTTTCACTGAGAAAGCTTGA